>CM023360.1:4561566-4583749 GCA_013282895.1 Eriosoma lanigerum | reverse complement strand
AAAAATTTATATACCCATTATAAAATGTGAAAGAAAAACGCGTTATCTATCCGACGTGTTGCGGGCCCGTTATGTAAGGCGTTCGGTGCCACACGACGGCCGGCGCGCGCCCATTACGCAACGGCATTTTATTTGTCACAAAAGGAGATAAAATAAAAATAAAATATACCTGGGTGGGTTACACGTGTGCGTTACGATAATAATAGTGCCCGCAGCATTGGGACGTGATATTTTTTTTCGCCATGACGAAAACATTTAAAATAATAAATCTGTATTTTTCCACTACAACGTAATAATAATAATGTTAAAACATTCGAGCTGTACCTTAACACGCCGTTGGTGTGGGTTGAATCCCGTCGTAAAAGTAACGTCGTTTCCGTGTCAAGAGTCGTCTGCGACGGCAAACGGGCGACGATGCATTTACGGCTCGCGTATCCACAACGACGACCACGTACACGACACACGGCAAATAAACACGTCGAACTATTTATTACCTTTTGCACGCACACGGTAACGCCCGAGATGAAAAGTAAATATTATATTTTCCTTCGGAGGAAAATTCACGACGCAAACTTCGATCGGGCCAAGACGAAATGAATATTATATTATTATAATATAAATGTAACACGGGAGAAATATATATAATATTATATATATATATATATATATAATAAAAAATACAATAATAACTTTACGAACTGCGATTTATAATTATTATTGTAAACTAGAGGGATAAAAAAAAAAAAAAAAACGAAATTAAATAATTATAAGTAGTATAATAATATAGATAATATCGTTATTATCACGTCGTCGTGCGCGGAACGAGAGAACGACACTACATGCTCTACCGGCAACCTGACGGCAACAAAAATGGTTCGCTGCTGGCTGATAATCGTGTACGGGCGTAGCGCTGAACGCGTGATACCGCCCGGTCGCGACGACGGCGGCGCGCTCTCAGTGTGACCCCTTCCACACGATAATTACCGTGCTGCGCAGCTCGAACAGTCATGACGTACATAATATGCAACAGTAATAATAATAATCATCATCATCATCATAGTAGTAGTAGTAATAGTAGAAGAAGTAGTACTATTATCGTATTTTGCGTACGCGCGCACAACAGCTATTATAATAATACTTGTCACTTTTATGCGCGCGCGCTCTCGCGCGTGTGTGTGTGTGTCTGTTATCGGAATTTTATTTATATAAAATCTTTTTTTTTTTTTTTCATACCATACACGTGACTGTAATAATATTTTATAGTATATTGTATAATAATAATAATAATATGTTTCAATCGCAGACGGACAAATTTTTCTTATCAATATTATTATAATTTTTATATGATTCTCGTTCGAAATTTATTTTTATTAACATTTTAATATTAAATTAAAAGTATTTGTACTAAAATCTGTATAGTAAAAAAATTGTACTTGAAATTTACATTGAATGTATTTCAATAACAAGATAATATCAAAATATTTACTGAAAATTATTCTTTCTAAAACATTTCGAGTTAATCCAGAAAAAAAAATCTAGCCACGCCATTAAATTATTCCCCAAAATACACAAACGATTTTCGATCGGTATTTGATACTATAATTGATGACGGAATTAGAATGTTTCGTGAATAAAAATTAACAACAAAAAAATAATAGGACAACGAATACGGTAATTGATAATTATAACATTTTATATAGTCATCCGAAACGGCGAAACGTTCATAATATTACTCGGTTCAAAGGTTCGTGCAAACATACCTATAATAATAATAATTTACATAAGATTGATATTGTATTATTTAGTGATTTGACGAAATGTTCGAAATTCGAATCGAACTCTCGGCCTGATAATCTATTTCAAACTATCCATATTTGAATAGTTCGGTTCGGTTCGAACCTAAATATTGGGGTTCGACACATCACTAATATTATTATTATGTGAAAGAAGAAAATTATAATAATATACCTATTATAAATTATACAACAAATTTCACAAATTATTATAATTATTTTCGTCTACGATGTAAAAAAATAATATAATGTATAATCGGTATAATCGGAAACCCTGATCGTCGTCGTCGCCGTCGACGCGTCGTAATGGCCTAGATTTCTGCGTACGGAAAATATATTATTTACTTTATATTTTTCCAAGAACATAACATTTGCATTACCGGCACTACTCGTTTTTAATATAATACGTTTTATTATAATGTCATTATTATTATTATTATTGCTGCGCGATGGAATGTTTCGTGCGAACGCTTATACTCGCGAAAACGGAACAATATATAACATCTAAGGTACTCAACTATAACAATACGCGTATTTATATACATAAATATCAGATTGACATTAAATTGTTAGTTTCGCAGAATTAGAACACGTAATGACATTATAAATACGCGCGGCAAAATCTCCCATTTGTGCGTAGATATTATAATAATATTATATGAATTACATTCCACAGGCGTGCTTAAGGGGGGGATCATAGGACTTGAACCCCTCACGGAAGTAAAAATGACGTCACATAATACGCACATTTCATAGTTTAATTATATAAACGATAAATGATAAATGAACAATTTCCTCGAAAAAATTTGTCAGTATTGGTTTAACTAATCAACTCCACTCATAGAAAAATCTTGATCACGCCTCTGACTATAATAATAACTATAAAATTTCATAGATAACAAATACAGGACATAACAGCTTATCAGTAAAGATTCAAAAAAATTAATGATAACAAATTGAGATGGTTTATTTACATCAAAAAAATAGTAAAATGTGTTCACTAGTAATAAATATAATAATGTATAGTAAATAATAGTTAGGTATTTAAGGGCATTGCCATTTTCTGCATTAATAAAATATTAATACTCCTAATAATATAAAGTATAAATTGTGATATTATCGGATTACTATAAATAGTGTATTATAAATGTAAACAAAAGGTTTCAATTAGTTTTTAGTTAAGTACCGCAAATATGTTACAGCCTCAACTTGTAGTGTCTTATCCATGTATTTATTATCTATGATAATATTATTGTTTGCGAAATTGCGACAAAACAGTATATTGAATTTTTAGACACGACTGTACAGTTGTGTTACTGCCAGAAAAAAAATATCTAATATTTCTTTGTATTATATTAATTTGTATACTAAATTAAGTCAGAGAAACAATAATGACATTTATATTCCTTCGTGATGAACCTATAGTAAAATAAATGATTGATTGTTCTTAAACATAATATTATTGTGATTATTTAGTTTAATTGATAATTTATTATAATTTTTTACGTCTTTTGACTCTATTCAATTTAACTTATAAAAATACTACTTTTGACGTCAAAATTTGGTCGTTACCTCATAGTTTTCACTTCAACGATCCTTTTTGCTCATATATATATATATCGATTTTATATATTATATATTATCCATATTCAATTAAGGAGAACTTTATTTATTGATTCATTACTAGGTATAACTCACAATTTCATAGTTGATAATATTGCAGCATTTTAGATTTTGAGTGAAGCGTAGAATATATTGGTTTTACAAAGATGTTTTTTTTATGCCCGAAAGCACGATTTCGGGTATAAATAATGGTCCGATTACCAAATAAATTCCAAATAGGATACCCTTTCCGTACCAAATTATATCTAGTTGGTACTTTATTTAGCTCATTTTTCGAATTTATCAAAAGTTTTTTTTTGATAGAAGAATAACTACCAAAAATGGCAAAAATCGGTAAATTACGATTTTCATTATTTCAAAGTTTGTATTTTGTGATAACTAATTAAGTTTTGATTGTAGGGACTAGAAATTTTTTTGGTATTCACATAGGCAGTTTACACACGTGGCAAAAATGTTAAAAAAAAGCTTATCAATATATTGAGTTTCGCTCAGAATCATATTTTCTAATGCAATATTATTACATTTAAATCTTAATTGTAATAAATCACTAATTTTTCCGAAGACCGAACGGATGAAGTAGGAATGTCTAAAATCAAGCTTCCTGCTTTTTTCAAATTTAATATATTATTATTATATGCATCGTGGTAATATAATACTAATTAATATTAAGTACTTATTTACTAGTTGAATATAATATCAAACTTCTACTAAATGGTTAATCAAAAATATTATACGATCTATACATAAAGTATAGGTTAGTATATATTTTATTACAAAATGAGTGAAATTTCATATTCTCTAATTCTCTATGATTATAAAAGATTTTATTTTAATTCTTATTTTGACCTTTGTATAAAACTATTCACAAATATCGATAGTACCTTATTAGGATTTATTTTGACCGGTCCGCGATATGCAGATATAACAATAGACAGTACAAAGTGTCCGTTTACCCATTGAAAGCATAATTCCTATGATGGCCATGATGATATAAAAACATTTATTTGAATAACTGTTGATCTGTTTCAGTATTAGATAATAAATTATGTACAAATAGGAGAACTAAAATGTCTGTAGATCATTCCTCTCTTTGATCCATGACGTTCATTCACAATACTACAAATATTATACATCCATACAGACTTAAAAAAATATACAACAAGCAACAATTATGTAACTACGAGAAAAACATTTATCTATTATATATTTATTTAGATTTTAAACGTCAGCTTGGTGGTGTGCGTTATAGTTATGCGTTATACATGGTTTTTGAATTTCGTAGTGCATTATATGTGACATCAGAAATTCAGAAGTGAAAATATGCCAAGTAGAAAACTTACACCACAAAATTACAAAATACGTGTGAAAATAATTTCAAATATTATAATACGTAACAACTGATTTACTATTGCGGTTCTCGACAATAGACGTTATAAATTATTATTATTATCAAGATTACGAATAATCTCTGAAGGCGAACACAAAATTGAATTTATAACACATTTATTATAATTTTGATGCTTAAATTACTGAATTCAGTATACAAGTATGATACTGCATAATGTTATCAGGGGCGTCTTCAAGTCAACATTATGGTGGGAGGGAGGCGACTCAAATAAAAATTTGAAAAATATTAATTATACATAATTTATTAAATATATATAATGGTAAGTACTGTGTAAATAAATAATTGATAAAAAAAATACATTGTATGTAGGTAATCAATTTGGTAATATTATAGATATAATTTTGTAAATAAATAATTTTATGACACTAAATTTATACGTATGTACCTATTATATGTTATATACTTATATGTAATATAATTATATGTTAATATTCAAATACGTTGACCATTGAAATTTTGAGACATGGGGAGGTGATCGCCCCCGTCGACCCTTCTCCACAAAGACGCCCTTGAATGTTATACGTGCGCTAATCTAGAGTAATATTACGTGGAATAATATAGTTATAGTAAACCAAACTTTAATTTTAATAATTAGATATTTAAATGTTATGACCACTCATGGCATCGTTAAACGTGTCGGTTTGCATATAATTGTGGTTATAAATCACTATAATATTTACATATTAATAAATTATACATTTTTATAGTGTAATATGTTATAAGAATTACGTGATGTAATATTTTTTTTTTTGTTTACGTGCATTTTGATACGACAGAAAGATAGAAAATAATATTATTTATATTTAAAATCAATCGAACACTATCGCACGACGAATATAAAGGAAGTAGAAATAATAAAAATAAAGAGTATAATTTCTTTCCTCATCCGCATCAAAACGCAAGAGTCCTTGGACCGCCGTACAGTTTTCTGTCACGGTTTAACGATTCTCTCCGTTTCAAAACGATTTCCTGGCCACTGCTACCGACGCCACCGCCACCGCCGCCGCCCAGTGCAGTCGTTACCACTACCACGATTGTAGTTATATATTATTATATAATAATATATAAAATATAATAGGTATATACCTATAGTTATTGCTACCGCATCCTACCGATGCTACTACTACTTACTACTATTACGCTATAATATTATATTACCTATTTAGTATTACATTGTTATACAGAGGGATTAGAATTAAGTTATTAAAATGATGGTGGGAATTACACACGTTCTCAATGTTAACTCGATAATTTTTGTACATAACACAATATTCCGATCGCTTTGTATATTATGTGGGCAAAAAAATAATATGTGTTATTGTATACATTATATTATATTATTATTTTTTATACCTGTATGCACTGAATGTCCGCGGTCCGGAAGTAACGATTTTTTTTTTATTCTATTTTTTCATGCGCACAATTTTTTTAAAATAAATATATTAACGTATCACTCGTTGAATACATTAGAATTATAAATATGTGTAGGTATATCTAAGTAAGTTTTTATGATATAATTACTATACGTATAGGTATGTATAGTATGCTTCTGCTGCTACCACGGTTAGGGTATACGTGAGGTGATTTATCCCTACCACAACTGAGATACCGCGACCGACCGTTTCCGTTGCTTGTAAATAACTCGGTCCATCCGGGAAGCCCTACCCGTGCGGCGCGCATTCTTCACACTCCGCGTGGTAATATTTGCACGCCCGTGTTGTCACGTTAACGTCATCCGCTCCACCGCGAGTATATATATATATATAATGTTCATACTTCGCGGGATTCCTCCCTCTTCAAACCAATACAAATAGCATTGACCGTGTATTGTTACAGCAAGCTTATCTCTCGATGATAAGGTGTTCCTCTAACGCACTGCACCGTTCATTGTCGGACTCGTGAACCGTCGTTTCATATTTATTCAGTGTTTGAGTTTAATATAATTATTACGATCGTATAATATACCATTCATATAGGTATTTTCTAAACGTCCCCGATATTCCTTTTATTTTTTAAATTAATGGTCGCATTCATCTTCTACCTCGCCTTTACACTCCCGCTAAGATGGGGACGGTCCATTTAGTCAACATCCATCACCATAGATCTCGATCTGCCCACCGCTTCTTCGATCTTCCTCTTCCCATCTCATAACTTTTATATTCATGTCCTTATAATACCAATGGCCACGTAAATGCTTCTTTTCATTGAATTGTATCACTTTTATATACTATTTTTCTTATACACTAATCGCACCACTACTCGTTCTACATACATTCGGCACAAACTCACAGACTCTTCGATTTCAAATACTATGGCCTTATGTAATAAACTCACAGTATATTATATATACTCACCTATATATTTTCGCCATTAGGCGAGATTCTAAACTTACATTTCATTAATATACTATGTAACACTAAGTGTCTGTTTACTTATTTTAATTATTTTAATTGTTATATTATATAACTGTAATATTCTTACAAATTAATTGTTATCCATTTGTTTATCCATTCATTGTTTATTTTTTAAACTTTCATTCTGTACCATAGATGTGGTCTATTCTCATTTTATTCATTGAGTAAACTATAATATTATTATGTTATAACATAATAAACGACGTTAATTAAAGAACAATTATTACATTATTTTTATAATTCAAATAATATTTGTATTTATTGATGTTTTTAAATTCGCAATATCGGGTATCATCATGACCCTATGGTTTTGAAACTTATTACAGAAACTATGTTTGTTCTTCCGTCTTCCTGTATCTTTCGTCTTTCTCCTTTCGGACATTATTGTCTCAACTATGAAGACGATAACATGTCGAAGGTGAGTTGCAGATTTAAAGATACTGATATGAAACTTCTGTGTTATGTTAACTTTTGTGTCTTACTATGTCTTTTGGTCCGTGCAGGATGTCTTGTATGTCCTTGAGGTTCCTAACACCGATGAACAATTTACTTCCTGGCAATGTTGTGCCCACACAGCATTTATTGTCAACTATATTTTTAAAAATAATTTATCTGATTATACACGCACTTTTCGATTGTACTATATATACATAGTTGTTTCTAGTCTTAGTTAGTCTTTATAGTCTTTATATAGACACTTCTTATTAATGTAGTTATTTAACTACTGCGTGCAATATTGTATTATATTAAAATAATTTATATGAGTCTCTTTTGAATGTTATATATCGACCAATTACCTATATATACCTATATATATATTATTATTATTATTATTTTTATTATCCGTCGTTTAAATTTTTGATGCTCGCACATATAGTGACGTAAATGTGTATTACGGATACCGGACATACCGCTGTTTCGGTATCTGGGATATAGTAGTGATAAGATTTGCCTACAAATTGTTATAGATGAATGACGTCACTTTATGCGAACGCGGCGTATTTTTTAATAATATTAATATTTTATTATAAAAAAAAGCAACTGCAAAGTTGGTGACATATTATAATATACAACACGAAATGATTAGTTGCATTATATATTATAATAATTTGTTTTTTATATGAAAAATAAAAAAAGTGTTTACATAAATTCTACGAATCGTATTATATTAAACGAATATTGTTTTGTTCGAGTTTTGTTGACGTGACCGTTTCAGTGCAGCTATTGTTGTAAAAGCTATATTGATAGGTATGCAATATAATAATTAACTCGTTAAAATGCATTCGATTTCAACTTAGTAACTCATTAACGTTTAACCTTGAACGAAATCGGTTTGCATAATACGGTCGCACCGTGTTATATAGTAAAAATATTATAATAAGGAACTGGAATATAATATTTTCTCAACGTTTATATTTTCCGCCTACAGTTAGGGCCACAGTATTTTAACAATATTATGTAATATTTAAAATAATAATAATAATAATATTGATAATTATTATTACTTGATGGGTACGCCGTAACTTATATTTAGCAAATAAGTCTTACGCACTATTATAATACGCGTTAATCAACAAGTGTCTTCACGCGAATCTCATTTCTTCGCATGTTTGGCTATTTGGACGGCGGCATCAGACTTACATATAGTTCAATAAAGTGGCACCGAAGTACAAAATTATATTATTTGTGGTAAATATTACCTGCTATTTTTCAAGTTTAAACATTTGTACTATTTTTATAACTTCTTGTATTGGTTGACCAATTTTAATTAGTTTTTATTAGTTACATTACTTACTATTATTTTCAGATCACTTTCTCCCCAGATACCCATATAGAAAAAAGTAATAAATGTATGGCAACTGCCATACATAAAAATGAGGATATCGGCTCATCTGGTTTAATATTATCACAAACTATAATATTATAATAAATTGAATAGCAGCTGCTGCTGTAGACTGACAAATAATAATAATATTATATTATATAATAACTATTATGCGACGTATAGGTGTTGTAAGTTCATATTATCATTGTTGTTTTATTTATATCGTTATTTCCGGGCATAGACTTTACATACAAATGTACGTCGCATTTTAATATATGTTATGTGCACATCGATTTTCTTGTTAGAACAATAATAGATTTCAATAATATTGTTAGATACTGGGTTCAGGGGCGTCATTTCAATAGTTTTTTCAGGTGATGTGCGAGGTATCAAGTATTTTGAAATTCTACCAGGTGATATGAAAATGTATACCCTACAGCTTTTAATTTTTCTCATAGGTCATGGAACATTATCAACATAAAGTATAGGTAGTAAAAAACTTAAAGATGATAAAGAATCGATTACTACGCCTGAAAATCAGTAAATAATAATCCAAGGTTTGAAGAAAACAAAAAGTAGTAATAAAAATTGTATAAAACATTAGTTTTTAAATGTTTAATATACATTTTTTACTATGTGACATTTTTTTTTGACTTTCACAAAAAGTAGGTACTCATAATTACAATAATCATATACATATACTTAATGTAAAAATACAATTTAATACATTAATTATACAAATAATGATGAATTAGTTCAGCAGGACAATAATTGGGACTATTTAAAAAGTAAGGGGTACAGCCGCACACCTTGACATCCCTGCCAAATGACGTCCTTGACTAGGTTTGCATTATTGAGACTATATTTACGAATTATTAATAAATTATGCGTATGTTATGAGCTTTGGTTATCGATATAGTTTGTGAAATTCAGGCCCGGATTAAAAAGGGGGCAGGTCTTCTTCTCATGGTCCCCGGGACTCAGGAGACTTGAGATTTTTAGGACCTCTGATTTCATTCCTAAAATTTTTTTTATAGTCGTATTAAATTGTATAAATTATGAATATTGAAATGATTTATTGAGTATGCTAAGTGTAAAGCAAGAACATTTTTTGTAATTTTGTAGTTTTTTTTTATATTAAAATTAAATTATACTTTATGAAACTTTTATTTTTGGATAGGAGCAATGGGGCTTTATGAGAAATGTTGTATCTGGGACCTCAAATTATCTTAATCCGGGCTTGGTGGAATCGTTCTAGTCGTTTTAATATACGCAACGGGGAAATATGTATTATTATTATAATTGGAAACAAATAACAGTTCAATAATGTAATCCAAAACTATTTGGATGTTTATTATTTGTAAACAATAAACGACATTATTCAGACTTATTTAGTTATTTCGACATTTAAATAAATTAAATTTTTTGGTTTTCGTTGTATTATAACAGCAGTTTTCTGATCACTGTAACTTACAGTCTTACTATCTGTAACCTGTTACAGATATATCGGCACGTAGTGTACTCGTACACATTCTGTTATTTGGCAACGCCGAAATAATAATTGCACGCGGCTATGGTAAATAATATTATACGTATATACATTTTTTATGCGTAAATAAGTATATTTGCCGCGGAGACGACGAAAACGTCGAGTCCTCGCCTTCTCGGTTTCCTCGTCGACGTGTGCAGAAAACGACAGTGAAGACGAACCGGATAGTTATTAGTTTTATGTTTTTCGTTTCGAAAACCGGTTACCTGGAACATCTAATCCCCTCGACCGTATAACATTATTGCACCTATACCCGTTTAACATATTTATACACCTGGCGTTGTGGTAGTTTACCGGTTAGTCCTCTTTGTCCGTCCGCGGACGAGAAAGACGACGGATCGTAAAATAAATAACAATAATAATAATAAAGAAAATCCTGCGGTATAAATAATACAAAATATAACATGGTGTACGTATTGCAATAATTGCAATAATATATTATAAAAAAATAAAAGAAAAAAAAAATCAAAAGAAAAATCGTCCACATAGCAAAAAACGGGCGTGATGATGCACGCGATGATGTACGACGCCAAATGCGATTTTAAATTCAAATATCGTCAAACCCGTGCCGCGCACCCATGCGATGGCATTCCGCCATGGCGGTGTATATAATAATAAATTGAAATTTCGTTTAACATGAATATAATTTTTTATTATTTTTTTTTTTTTATTGTGTTCAAAATTTGAATAATTTATGAGTTACGGCGGCCCTTCCTTCGCGACGGCGACGTCCGCAACAAATATATTATATTATTATAATATTATACAACTGGCGATGGCGCGTCATAATATCGGTTTCCGTTCCGATATCGTTCAATAATCAATAATCGTAATATATTAAAATTATAATATACTATTCGTATACGATAAGACCTGTCGGCGATCAGTTTTCGCATAATCAAGCACAATATTATAATTAATGATATATATAATATTATTATATATATGTAGTAGACTATAATATTGTAACACCAATATTATTATGATTCACGGCCTCACGGGAAATATAATAATATAAATACTAAATAGTAGTTATGTCGCGATGAATGTCAATTTTGCTGTTATGTTAGGTGTATTAACATTATCTGTACTACGTATAACAATGTGTTAACAGTACAAGTCCAAACATGTAAAGAATACCTTTTAATAAGTATTTTAGTAACTATTGCTCATATAATGTTCAAAACACTATTCAACTATACTTTCAAAACGATACAATATTATTACTATTATACCAGCTATTACCTATATTATAATATAGTATATTTAATCTGTACTTATTAAATATAGTTGTTTAATGTGTTTAAGAATCATTAAATATACTAAATATTCGTTTTTTATGTTTATTAAAGTATCACTATTATTTAGGTAAAAACATATTTAAGCATTTAAAAAATATATTTTATTTCAAATAAAAATAACTTTACACGTATGACTGTGTGAGTATGTAGTCTATAACATGGTTTTAAAAAAAATCGACTTTTTAAATATTTTGTATGTGTACGTATTATTTATTTCTATAAGCTGTATACACATATTATAAACGTACCTAATAATATTATGCTTTCACTTTTTTTTTTTTTTTTAATATATTATTATAATATTTAATTTTTAATTTTAATTATATTCAAAATACAAGTTTATTCTAAATATTTTTTTGCAATTTGATAATGATTTTTTACATTAATTTAAATTAATAAAAATCATTAGTTAAACACATATAGTCTAAAATTCACAATTATGGATATCCTGAGACGATTGGCTATTCAAGGTATAAGGAATATTGTTTTTTTTTATACTAGAAATGTATAAATATTGAATATTTTTACTGATTAATTAATGATTTTTATAATATATGTTTTATGTAGGAACATAGCGTTAGAAATATATTTTTAAGTATTTGGAAGTTGGTGAATATGTAAAACAAAGAATACCCATATATGTTTTAACAGGTTATGTTGTAGATTTTTTTATATAAAAATAACACGCATTATCGAAATGGAGTATAATCAGATTGTATTTAGGCGCATTTATCTCGTAAAACAAACAATAAACAATATATATATATAGATAAAATTTTAATATGCGTCAACATATAATATTATATGCATTAAAATCGTTTACGTTTTATTTTAAGATTTGGACGAGAATATTTTTACAGGTTCAACGACCTTGTTATATTTGTATTGCATTATACACAATTTTGGAATACCATAGACATTTATAAACGTCCCTCGAAAGAAAGAATGTGCGGATGAACTACTAACACGGGTTTCGAAAGAAAAAGACGTTTACCGGGTGAAAAGTATTAATATTCCTAAATATTATGCAGTATGAAAATAACAATAACGACGAGTGTAGTAGGTCACAGGTGTTGGTATATTATGATAATATGATATGAGTCTAAAAAATGCGGATATTGGTTAGGGAAATTTCAATTGTATCTGTCGTTTAAACGTTAAACAAACATTAATATACATTTATATACGTAGTATAGCAAAACATACTTAAAAAAAACACAATTATGATTATTTGTAATAAAAAGTTGTGTTGTTAATATAATAAAATATTATTCGCTAAATTTATATATTTGCATTTCAATATGTAATATTAAAATGTTTAGGTATAGTGTGTACCTTTACTTAGAATATAGTGTGAACTGAATTATACGTCGGATTCCAATATATTTTTTTAATCACGTAATTTATGCATTAAAAAACATATAAAATAGTTAAATATCCAAATAGTTTTAGATCCTACATCGAATTGAAATTATTTTCATAATTGCATATTATAGTCGTAAATTTTTCTCTTTAAGCATAATACAAATTGCCGACTGCCGTAAGCTATAACATACAATTTTTATCATCCTATATTATGTATTACCTATATTATAAATATTAAAATCGATTTCAATTAATGATTATTGTCTACAGTTGATTATAAATTTCTGTTAATAAAATAATAATATTTCGTATAGGTCACAATCAGATGTGATAATTATTTTTAAAGAACCAAAAACAACACACTAACCGGTTTAATTTATAAATCTGAAAATCTTATTTATGCTCTGCACTAGTTCGTTTGATATTCGAATATGGGTTGAATTTATATTCAATGAATCGGAAAATTTGGTGAACTCACCATTTATAATGTTTATTGTAGGTTATTATGCTAAATAGTACTCAACGTCATTTCCTTGAAGTTTTGTCATAACAATATTATAATACGAGTAATACACAGGATGGACGAAACATGAGTAAAATAATAAACTCTATTATTTTATTAACAAACAATTTTTAACTTAAAACCTTTGACAAACATAATAATAGGTGTAATATAATATCACCAGGAAATCCAAATTTCTTTATGTTATTAAGTTTTATATGAATTTTTTATACATATCAGCTGCTATACCTACTTAGCTACGCATCAATGATTATGATCTGCATTGATTTTTGCTCGTTCCTATGTGCTTTTAATCTATTGTTTTATCATAACGTCTGAAACATAATTTATTCATAGATTACACAAATTATTCAAAAATGGGTTTATTGTGTGTATTATGTTCAACAAATCATATCTTTTATTTTGATTAAAATTAATCATACACATAAACATTGAATAGGTATATTTTTTTCCTAGATCATTGCGAAGAAGTTTTAGTAAAATAATGAGAAACAATAAATTATTATATATTATAGTAATTTATAAAAATATTGAATTATTATAACACTGAGGGTTAAATTGTGGCTTATGAAATTTGACATTGCCAACATAGCTGTGGGTTACGCACGTGATTAAGTTCTTGTCTTGTCTATATTATATCAAAATTGATATTTATCCTTCGGGACTGACATTGAATAACATTTTTAGAGTCAATAACACTGTAATTTGTTTTAAATATTTTAAAAATGATGACAGATTTAAATACTTGATGTAAAAAACAACAATCTTAATTCTTGTAGAATAAATATGCCTATTAATCCCTTGTTATATTCCGTATATAACTTGCAAATATATTTCTACATTATATAAATACATTTTTAGTGATATTATTATACAATTATTTGTAATTTAAATAATATGAAATGATAATCAATAATTAGGTATCAAGTATGTTAAAAATGTACGAACAAAATTATCGTCTATATAATTTTAATTAGGTACTCAGACACGAATCTAGAGAAGGTCAGTATAAGGAACTCTAGTTCCTCATTGAACATTTAATTAATAACATTAATTGTATGTAAAATATAAATATAAAAAAAATGATGTTATTATTCCAACATATTATAGCATATGTTAAATTAAGCCCCAACGTATTCAATTTCTAGATCTGCGCCTGTAGGTACTGACTATATAATAATGTACGAATTTTGAATTATACTTCAGTATATATATTTAATGTAGTAAATGCATTTTTTTAGTTGTCCGTATTTATACGGATAAATAAAATTTTATAATTTTACAACTTGAATATTAATGATATATTGATATTATATAACTATATAAAGAATTAATTAATTTATAACCAAAAACATATTTTTTTATGTTATGCGTTTATTATATATAGTCGATTTCTGAAAAAAAAACTAAAATACAAGACGATACAGTATTTTTTATATACTCTTTATAATTAATACCATATATAATTAAAGTGTTATGTCATTCATTTTAATGCGAGCGAATATAACTGATGACTGATTGTGTTATAATAATAATAAAAGGATAAGGCATGATGTAAGTTTGACTTTTGATCCGATCTTCCATAAAAACAAGTTGATTATATATACTATATAAAAAGAAAAAAATTAAATGTTAACAGTTTGTTGTTTTAAACTCGAACTGGCATATTCAACCGCAGTATTTAGGTCACACGAAGAATGAAATATTTTTATTTCTACAAAAATAATTTAATTAAATATAAATTGTATACATAATATATTATGTCGTATAGGCTATTTGAAAAAAACTTGTGCCTTTTGCGTTGAGACGGCCTATTTAAAATATTATGCAATTATTATTCTTATTTTTATATAGAATATATACTTTTGTACATAAAACATGATATATTTTTATTGATCATGACTAATTATAATAATAATTTAATTTTATGTATGTAGTATATTTATATTTAATAAAGAATAATTCGAATAATTAATTCAATTAATAATCATTTAGAAAATAAATATATTTTAATAAGTAATATTAAAATAATTATATTAAATTTTCGTATACGAATATGATTAAGATTTATAAAAATAAAATAATTATATATTCATTTTTATTATATTTTTTTTTACAAAGCCTACCAAATATCAGTGGTCCATACATAAGTATAATAAGATTGAAAGTTATAAGCTGTTTGAATACAAAAGTTAAATATTTTCTATTACAGAGTCCTCCATCGTAAAGGATATATATATAAGATTTTTTCGCAAAAATGCGATGAATTACAACTTTTCACAACTTATACGCCACAATAGTTTAAAAATACTATACGTTATTTCCGACCGAACGATTTGTTCGGATCCGCAGAGTATTTGGAAACGTGTTTTTAAGAGTTTAACAAGAAATAAAACATAACCACAATCACTTAGAACTTAAATTGTAGTGTTTGAGTTTAACAACTTACAAATTATAAACACTTATAATCATCAAATTTAAATAGTGGAATATTTTCAAGTTAATTTTAGATTCTGCGCGAAACGCTTTTTGTTTAATGTATAAAAACATTTTTTTGTGTAGAAATAATGGTCCGATTATCATAAATAGGGTACCCTTTCCATACCAAATTGCATCTATTTGCTACTTTATTTAACTCATTTTCCGAATTTCTCAAAATTTTTTCTATAGGAGAAGAAAAACTACCAAAAAATGGCTGAAAATTGGCAAAATTACAGTTTTCGTTATTTAAAATTTTTTTATTTCATGATAGAATTATTCATGATTGAAATTTGATTGTAGAGACTTGAAAAATTTTTTGATCACCAATATAGGTAATTTACACACGTGATAAAATTTTAGAATAGATTATTAGTATAAAATTTTTTAATATATTGAATTTCGCCTTAACACCCAGAATCGATCTTCCTGCTTTATAATCTGTAATAAATTAAAAAACATCGTTGTTAAATGACAGAAGCTCACGAGAGATTACTTTCCACTATTTAAATTTAGTGTACCTTAGTATATTAGTTTACTATAATGGCGCAATTTAAGTTTCACTTGACTGTGATTTTCCTATATTTTTCGAAGGAAAGACCGAGACAATAATCTTAATATCCATGTGCTATGAGATATTTAGTTAGTCGTTAGCAGACTGAAGAATTTGGCGCGTAGTTATAACGTGTAATTTTTAATTACTCTATATAATATAGTATATGCAGTATGCATCGGAACTACATGATTTTAATCATGGGTTTCAAGGTGGTGATCTATGAGGTTAACCTCCCCATGTTCATTTGTTTTTTTTTTTTATAAATTGTTTAAATAACTGATGTTATTTTTAAACTTATAATATTTTTAAGTATTTTGTTTGACGTTTACATATGGTTATAATATCATAAAATCGATTGTATAATATACCTATAATATATCTTTAAATGTTAAAAAATTAATTAATTTATCGCGGTCGATTAGGATAAAAAAAAAATGTCAATAAATAATATAATCTTGGTAAATAAAGTTATTGTAAGTAAATATATAAATATTACGATGTACAAAATATGTACTTAAAATACGGTTTTGAATGAAAATAATAACTATCTGTTGTATATAAAAAAGTTCATACGTTAGGTCTAAAACAAGAAATGATTCGAATAACTTTGTGAGAGAGATATTGAGATTTATTATTCTTTCTTCTTCCCCCCCTCCTCATTCTCCGTTAGTGATTTGAACGTGATTTTATTTTCCTGATAAGATAATATTTTATTATTTGAGTGAAATTTGTACGTACACAAAACGAATGCGTGGCCAAACACTTCAATATAATATTTCCCGCGGGCGCATCATCATATTATTATTATTTTGTATTATAATATATATATATATATACCTACCAACAAAGAAACGTATTGTCTCGGCCATTCGAGAAACTTGGTCGTCTGCGTATAAAAAGTATAGTGTACCCGCAGCGCAGCAATGATATTAAACACACACACGCATACTTGGAAATCCATAAATTTCGTACGAAATAAAAACGTAAAGAATATAAATGTGAATAAATAAAATGTTATTATTATATTATACACGATCCATTGTGAGTGTATAGTGCACGAGACGAAGGGATATGGGTATTATTATTATAATATAGTAGGTACAATTGTTGTCGTTGCACAGGCGCGTTTTCGGGGACACTACTCGAACGCGGCGGCGATATAATATTATAATTATATTATATAAATGATACCGTTTACGTATCTTATTTGTAAAACTAGTACGAGCGTACATAGCGATTTGCGTAAGTCAGTGCTTAGGCTGTATAGGCTACAGTTTTGGCCTGTAAATTTTGAAGGGCGGAAAGAAAAGACAATGTCATTTATATTATTAACTTTGAGAAAAATTATAACATTCGAAATAGATAAAAATTATAGAATAATGAATTATTAATATAAAATGTATCAAAACTTAAATGTTTGTTATTTTAAATTTATAAATTTTGTACCTAGTACTTAGTCAAAAATAGTGGGCGCCTCGGAAGTAAGAATTTCAATGATTTACAATTTAAATATGTTGAAAATTTATAATATAGGCGACATAATATTATTATAAAGCTTATACACAGTCGGCAAAAACCTTAATCCGGCCTTGCGCATGACGCCAATAAGTTTTGTTTACGAAATTCCGTTCACCCTGTATAATATTATAATAATAATTATTGTACTATATTATGTGATTGCTACGAAAAACTCTGCGACAATATCTATATGTAGTGTTGTACGTGTGTGTATAAAAATATACATTATAATAATACAATATGTTAAAATCATATAATGGATCACTTTTAAGAGATTTTTATCAGGAGAAAATGACCGATACCTCCTGGGTCGCGTGTGGTGTTTTCGATGGTTGCGAAGACGACGAAGAGGAGAAGAGATCATCCCATATACGTTTTCGATTCCGCGTCCCTTTCGCGCGTCCTAAGATCGATAACTGCGTTGTTAGATATTAATATTATTTCTTCTTTATAATACGTTGGCTTTTTATTATTTATTATTATACGTTCGTTCGTGTCGTTTATGGTTGATAATATTTGGCACGTCTACAATGAAAAAAAAAAAAAACACATTTACGCGTCGTTTATTGTGCTTATTGTGTAAGAATAGTGGTGATCATATTCTCAGAAAACTGGTATAGGTACATGCGTATCGAGGAGGGTGTATACGCGCTAAGACTGTATAATATTTATATACAGCCTCCTCGTCGGTACAGGTGGATTTTTTTTTGTAGTCCCTGTTCGGTCGTGGCTGTGACACAATATTATAACGCACATTTTATTGCGTGTATACCGCAGTCGCGGTACTACGCAATGTCGCAACATAATAACAGTTTTTAGAATGGAAAATCTTAGGAATTTTAGCGGAAATAAGCGCCGGTCGCATCTGTACACGTCGTGTATACATTGTACTCGTACACACGAGTGCTAATCTATATTACAACAAGACGTTGATGAAAATAACAACTCGAGTTAGTCATGTCAAACTAATTCTGAATGCACCTTCGGCTATATGAGCCAATATATAATTAAAAAAAAAAAAAAATCAATATTTTCTTTTTTTGTTAAAGAAATTACGATTTTAATGTTTACAATTATAAAGACACATTTTCTAACGTGAAATCAAATCCTAAATCAAATTCAAAATCTCATTGTGTAAAAATAACGCAGTTCGTATATCGCAGACATCCACGCATAGGCGTAAACAAACTTCTAGTTCAGTGCAGTATGCAAAATTATTTATTAAGGAAGGCGAGATAAAAGTTTAAGTTTAAGTTTAATTCAACTTTTTAATTGTCTCTAAAATATATTGATATAATCTGGAATCGACTTCTCCGCTCTTTTAGACTTAAAAGATCTCAAAATAAACTATAAGCTAAACAAATTATATTCATTAGATAGGTATTTACTTATTTAGTTTTATTATCTATTTTTTATAATTATAATTATTTATGTAAAACAAATTTTAGAAAATTTGTTTAAACTTTTGGGGCATTAAATTATATAATTTTTAGACTATTTCTTATTTTAGAGCATACAAATTCGCGTCGTTTTAATAACAAAAATATTATATGTATTGATAATATTTTGCATTTTCTTTATTTTTCTTAAAATGATTTTATTTTAAAAATTGAATTTTTTGTACAATGAACATATAATTAATAAATAAAATAATAAAATATAATAAATATAATATATATTATAATAAAAATGGTAAAATAAGTTGGGTTAACATTTTTTTGTTTTTAATTAGTTTTATATTTTATATATTATATTTATAAATTAGTAGATATCGTTAATTTGATAAAATGATAAATTATATAGTGTTGACCCGAGTGACATATATCACATCCATAGGTTACTGAATAAAATAATATAATATAATAAATAAAATGAACGCACTAGTATTATCATTTTTATAAAAGATATCTGATCGACCAGACAATAATAATAACATAGTTTTGTTGACATTTTATTCGATTATTGTGATGACTTTTAAATTTTCCAATGTCTCATTTTAATAGTTTTCATTAGTCCGCAAGATTTCACGTGCGGTTGTAATCTGTTGTGATGTTTGTGTAGAAAGAGTATCAGGAAATATATAGTTGATTTAGTATTTATCAATAAGAAATCTCTTAGCCGTTGATTACTATATACGCATCGTCTGCAAATTCCACTGATTACACTATGATACTTATTGTGATTGTTATAGTAATAACTAATAAATAATAATTATTCAGACCATCGTGACAGGCAATAAAATTCGACGTTTTTTTTTTATTTATAAATTAGGTAAAAAAAATTTATTAAAAAATAAAAATAAAACATAAGTAAATAAATAATAATGCTTTTAAGCCATATTATTATATTGAAGTATTGTGAACGCGATAAGGCCACCGAAAATAGTGTAGGAGGACTGAAATAATAATGTAAATGTGGAACAATAATAATAATAATAAAGGAAATAAAATAAATTTAAACATGTTATTATAATAGTATCGATCGTCCTGTCGCCTGTCTGAGAGATATTCGATATGTTACGGCATGCTTTTTGAACGGAATTTTGTGCAGACAATAATAATATCAGATTCAGTAACACAATAGAAAAATATTTTACATCCATTGATAGTAGAATAATAACGTTGTGGAGACCCAGCGACAAAGATCGTGGGCAAGTACACAATTTGCATATTCCCGGAATTTTGTTAGTGTAAATATTATGATAATAATAAAATCGATTTTATAATATACTTATATTATTAAAATGTATTAATTTTAAAAATTCATTATACGTTATTGGTTTGAAAAAAACATAAACAGTCGTAAATTCTAATATTCAAATACTATACGAGTGAGACCCATCTTAAAAAAGTACGGTTCTTTTGTTTGAGACCTATACAACCAGAATTGTATTATTGTATCCGTCAACATTTAATCACTTTATATCACTCTTATATACGGGTACATTCATTTGATCCGGATTATATTATTTAATTTGCAAATAATTCGTTTCTGAATAACAACAATTAGCATTCTTTAGCGTCCGCAGTTCGCCAGTTCTTCCTCAAACTGCGTACGTTCATTATCGCCGTCTATGGCAATTACCGGCAATAAATTTTTTAATCATAATATAATAAATAATAGCTATTATAAGTACCTATTCCGACAGATTACTCAACAGTTTTTCGAATGACCCATCAACAACGAACCGCGGCGGCCTAAGGGGAAAAAAATAGTCAACTAATTACCATAATGTGACGTATACTGCGCAGGTATACCTGGTTTACTTTAGCGGCAGTAGTAGTAAATAGCTAATATTATAATAGCAATGTAATATAAATATGCATATATACAGAGCGTATCACGAAGTTCTCGGCATTTTTAAATATAATAGTAATGTAAAATATTGTGAAATCCTCGTGGCACGCCCTGTATAATGTAGTGTACTATGCAGTGACCGAATGACTAATAGTAATAATGCAACGTACATATTATTAAATTCTCATCAGGCCGGATTTTATGCAATCGTATTCAAAGCTGCCCCGATTCCCACTTGTTGTATTCGATCGCCCCCTTCCGTCCGTCCGCTCCGTATCAGGAACAAAACCGGTGAAATATTATATCACAAGTCACGATTGCGTTTTGCAACGTAACTATATATAGCTCAACCTGTCGCTAAAATAATTACCGTCATACTCACTGGGTAGGTTATATAGTAGGAGTACGTTTATACATTTTTTCTCCTCGTCGTTGACACGGTTAATAAGAAAACAAATAAATCATCGAATTCGTTTTGCTTTTAAATTTGTCCAGATAACATGTTATCTTATTACGGAGGAAATCGTTTAAAG
>CM023360.1:4149304-4561556 GCA_013282895.1 Eriosoma lanigerum | reverse complement strand
TTTTTTTTTTTTAGAAATAACTGTTATAATATTCTAAAGTTTAAAAAAATTCATTATGTATACCGTGGGTGGGGATAGTCTTAGATTCCCATAGAATAAATAATTTTTTTTTTCGCGTAACTAACGCTATATATAGATACAATTATTATTGACATTTGAAAATAGCTACAGGTTCACGTTTCCATGAAAAACATAACGTTAATGAAAATTGCATTAACATTAAAATGCTATTCGTAGTATTATGCATATTTATTATTTTATTATAACATAATATACAAATTACAAGTCTTGAAAGTGGAGTACACGTATAATATTATTTTTTATTATGCAAAGAACACGTTATGTCGTTGTTTAGTTTTGTGAAATGCATTACAAAATTGTGCTTGAAAAAAATTTAAAAAAAAATAAAAATAAAAACTACTCGTCGTCAATATATTAACAGTTATTATGACCCCAAATATTTATATTGTAGAAAACATTATTTTTGTGCTTAAGATTTGACGGTGCACGAACATTTCATCATTAACTGCAGAGATAAACGAACTATAATGGTGTATAATATTCTGTCGATCGAATAAATTCAATTATTTAATAAAATATTGATAGCCATACATTTTTATATTATAAATTTGTTATTTCTAAAATTATTATGAAAAGTATTGGTTAAAGTGTCTAAGTACACTTAAAGTATAAGCATTGTATTGATTATTTGACTAATGACTATACCGAGAACTGACGTTTAATTACATAAGTAAATAGTAAAACAAATATTAATTTTATAATACCTAATCGATTCCATAATAGCTATATAACATCAACATAAAAATCAATTTATTATGATTCAAATAATATAATTGTTTACTTTTTTATGACTTCTATATTAGCGTAAAAAATATTTTTATTTTTTATCATTATAATTTATAACTATTATCGTTTTTTAATCTGTAGACTTACATGGATTGTATTTGTGTAACTTTTAAAGTGATGACCTGGTATTTTTTTTTCTACTGTGATAACAGTAATGCTAAACATAATGCAAAACAGTTATGCTATAAATATAATATATACGAGTAGTATATTTTAAAGAATTACTATTTTTCTATTGATATGAGGTTTAATTTATTCATTCTTTCGTGAGTTTAGTTGGAACGGCAATATGTGTATCTTCTCATTAAGGCCAAAAATAAATGTCTAACGAATGATGTAATAGCCGGTATAGTTAATATTAATTGACAAAGTTATGTATAAATTATAAAGTATAAGTTATAAATCTCAGAGAATGCAGATTTTAAGTCAAATTGAAGAAATCGTTCAACAAATTTTTCCTCTTTTAACGAAAAGTTGGGACTTATTACTTATATTAGAAGTTTGATCAAGCATAATTATTATATAATAAACAAATTGTTTTCGTCTTATAGAAATGTAGTAAAATCAATTTTTTAGTACCTATATTAAATTCATCGTTCATTATTATTAATACTAAAAATTAATTATTCTATACTCTAATGTACAACAATATAAATTTATAATATATAGTTATTGGAATATTGGATGATTCAGAGTTTCTGACTTTATAGTGATTCAGCGATGACGCAGTCACTATACAGAAGAATTCTGTTGTTTTGTCTGGGGAAATAGCGGATGTTCTGCAATGTTTAATTAATACTATCGAGTCCCGCTCCTGAGATAATTAGAATATAGCATAATATATAGATAACACTTTATAATGATGAAATTAATATAATATAATAGAGTGATGAACTGATGAGTATATTAATAAAACGCAACAAAGAAAACAAATCCAGAAAACAATCATCGGTTTTATTTCGTTATTATTACTTTTTAATTTATTTGTTTGAATTCAACATTTAGGTACAACAATATTGGGACGATGACAATGTTTAATAAAAAAAAAAACCACTATAGTTTGCAGGACCAGCGCTGCTATATATAGATGCAATAAAGGTACATTGGTTGTGATCTAAAAGGGGCGGTGGTAGGGGAGTCATATCCCCCTGGTAGGTAAAATAGAGAATTTTTCATAATTTACTCAATGTGCTCATGTGATTATATTTTTGTGACATCAGTCCCATGTGTACACATAAATATTTTGAAATTTCCCTCATGAGGAAATTCTAGATCCGCCACTGAGCAACATAATATATAGATAACCGCAGCCTGCGACCGAAATAATCAATTTGTTTTCCATACAGTGCGTTTATCTTCGAAACGTTTGTTTTACAACTTATACGCATAAATGTATGAAAATAATTTTGTTATTTTTGTATTTCGTTCGTGTGTTATATTTTTTCTTTTCTGTTCTGAATTCCAAACAACGCGAACAATTACGTTAGGTACAGTATACCTACACACACACACAATACCTATCATATTATTCGATTGAATTCGTTATACCTGCTTCTTGTTAAAAGGGCTGTCGATGGTGCCAATAATATGCGAAGACTCGTATGTCCCCTATCGTGAACACCCATATATGTATTATTGTAATGACTATACATTATAAAAGTAAATACATATTGACAAAGAAAACTTTACTCGTATGTATAGATATAGTTCACTATATAATGTAATAGCTATGTGTTTTGTTGTTTGAAGACAATTATTCGTGAAAAACAAGTAGTTTTGTTATTACGCCTTTGCGTTCTATATTTACCCATAAAGAATAACTACTATATTAAATCAATTATTTTTTTTTAAAAATACAATCGTAATACCATGTTATATTAGGATTATTTAAGTACTGAAAAAACGTGTTCGGTCCACTCATTCAACTGTCGATTATTGCCAAATATAATCCTTAATAGTGAAAGTTACGTAATAACACGATCTACCCACTGGTCTTAATAATATCTTAAAAAGTTAAAAATAAAACTTAAAATATATCGAGACGTCAAGAAATCAGTATCGTAATGGATATATATATATATATAATACATTTATACCTATAGATTTTTCTGCGAACATAACAACAGATGATGAACTTCACGGATGGAAATAGTATTGTGAAAATAATACTATACTACTCATATATTATATAAGTACTTAAACTGAGACAAAGCTCGAATAGAAAAATTAATTGTACAGTTCGACAACGGAAAAAAGGCGCTAATTATAATTTATCTGAAATCTCCTCGATTTTTATGAGAAATTGTGTATTTTTAACAATTTTTAAATAATCATTATCGTGGCTGAAAATCTAATGCAACGTCATTTTTTACCACTTGTTTTTCTTAAGGAGAAATGTGTTTTAGGTAATGTCATTCACAAATTTAACAGTTTAGGCCAACTATCTATTGAGTATGTTGATGAAATGTAATAATAATGAAATAATAATTATAGTTATAATAAAATACAACCGAAATCATAATTTATTATTTTAATAAATACCATGTTTGTTATACAAAGGATGATCAGAATTTCATATAAAAAACAGTGGCGTATTTATGGGGGGGGGGGTTAATGGGTTTAAACTCCTCCTATGACCATAAAAAAAAAAAATTGCTATTAATATTTTGCCACCTGTTTTAGATTTTGCATTATAATGTATATAGATGCAGAATAGAACATGTTTATTTTCATTTTTTTGCAATTAATTTTTTTATATTAAAAAACGGTGAGGCCCTCTCAGGGGGAGAGTTTGGCTTCATAAAAGCTTTAAAAAAAATCTGAAACCTATAAATTGTTAAATATGCCACTGATCAAAAAGTATTTTTTGTATCCCCAATTATTACCAATAGTATCCAAATCGTATATCCAAAATCTTCGGTTAATTTTCTATTGCCTAATATCATTGATTATAAATATTAGTATTTATAATCAATGCTAATATGTAGGTATACTATTTGTATTTCGTTTGAAATTTAGAAATACGAAACGAATAGGAATAACTGGAATTTAAACAACAAAAATGATAATATTATCTGTTATACTAATAATATATTCAGTGTTTTTCCAACTAGGCTAAAGTCTAAATAGTCAACAATGTCGATTAAAAATATAAATACCGTATTTATTTTGTGATAAATATTTTATTTATTATTACCTCTGTCGGGTCTCGGGTCATATGTTAATCGATCGAAATAATAAAATACACCCATTGGTTATGTAAAAAACGAATTGATAAATGTGAGTTACTGATCATTGGTTATTATAAAAAAAAAAATATACGTATAATATAATATTCGTCATGCGTGATAATTTTTACCAAATTTAAAATACATTTTTTACTCTAGTGAAATAGAATCAATGTCTAAATAATTAATAATTGTTTTAAAATATCGATATTATCGATTTCCAATAAACGCGATTATAATCAATAATCATGTCAATATAATATATTTTTGAAGAGTTTTTATGTTATATCATCTGTACAGAATGATCATAAATTATTAATATGTTTCTAGAATATCGAGGATAACATTAAAAACGCGTATGTAATTTTCAACATTTTTGAAACTTGAAATTCCGATCACCCTATGTATGTATTGATTATTTTACGAAATTACCAAGTACTTATATACTGTTAAATTCTGATAATTCAGAACTAATATAGCAATATTATAGTCATTGATTATTATCTAATATTATAAATTATTTTAGAAAATTCATATACACAATATTATTATTATTTTAAGTTTACAAGTTGTTAGATATAATATATTATATTAAATTACTAGACTTATTTTCTTTTATAATTCAAACAGTTAAAGGTTAAGTTAGTTAGGTTAGGTTAGGTATATGAATATTATTTTATTATTATGTATTATTGCTTTTACTTAAACCGGACAATCAACTACATAATTACACGAAGTTTATTAAGAGGTATTATTAAACAAATACATTTGTATAAGTAAATATTATTATTATTGGTTTTTATTAATAATCCATTTACGTGCAGAATATCATGTTTCATACGTGATAAGTAGGAAATAAAATACAATACTACTATGTTTACTTTTACTATGTGGTTATAAAACATAATAATAATTGATTCTTATATGGAATAAAGTTTAAAGTATAAACTTATAACAAACTAACGTTTTTGGATTATAGTCTTAAATAGGTGATAAGATAATGTAGAGTATTTATATATAGAGTACATGTATTTACATTTATTATGCGAACTCTGAGTTGTTAATTAATACAAATCGAAACCAACAAATAGTAGTAAAAATTATATGATATACATATATTATTGTTTTACAGTTTTACTTTGTCCATAACAACTATAAACATATTAAAAATATTAAAGAATAATCTCTCAGATGAATACGCATGGATCGATATATTTTAATATTGATACACAAAAAATGAGAAATAAAACTAAATACAAAACTGAATAGTGCATTACAAAAAATACCTTATCTTTTATGATCGAAGGTGTTCGATCGTAAGAAGAATGAGAATAAAATTAAATGGTGGGTAGACCATGTGTGTATAAGGTAATAATCGGATGTATAATTAAAACAATAATGACCGAGATTGTGGATGAAAAGCGACAAAAAAAGGGAGGGAGACCATGAAGACAATTGGTACAAGGAACTGTTGAGAGCGGCTAAAGGTTAGATAACAGTAACAAAGTATTTTATAAATTATATTAGAGATAGAA
The DNA here is from genome assembly GCA_013282895.1 of Eriosoma lanigerum. Taxonomy (NCBI): domain Eukaryota; kingdom Metazoa; phylum Arthropoda; class Insecta; order Hemiptera; family Aphididae; genus Eriosoma; species Eriosoma lanigerum. Next base: position 4,555,927 of record CM023360.1, on the reverse strand, counting down.
GGCAAGAAATAGTTTTGGTGGTAAAAATTATTTTGATCTATTTCATACCTACTTCAATTATAATAAATTGTTAAAAATTATATTTAATTAGAGTTATTTGTTTAAAAAATCATATTTATGCATAGAATAATAAACAAAACAGTATCTAAAATAGGGAATATATTAATTTCGTATATTATATTATATCATTTTTAATCGTACACTTTAATGTATTCAGAGGAATACATCAATAACGATGTAAAATCGACCTAAACTCGGTATAAAATTATGAGACTTTAAGAGATTTGATTTTAATTCTGAAAATAATTTTGAATTCGTCGTTTTGTCTGTATTAGGGATCGATGGAATCGAATTTATATTCGTTCTTCAACACCAGTGTTGCAATTAAACGTGAAAAAACAAAATAAATTAATAAATATGTTTATGTAATATAATAGTATACCATTGATTATAAATACTATAGTACTTATATAACTAATAATAATACTTCGGACGTTTGGTTTAAAAAATCTCGTTCACATCGTCACTGTTGAGGAAGCCCCACGATAAATGACAAGAAATATAGTTTTTTTTTTTTTATAAAAGTTTACATTATTTAATATTATTATTATCAATACAGGTATTATATGGTATTTTATACAATCTCTGGACGTCAAAATATTATTACAAACCGACGGACCTACTTGAATTACCGACGGGAAGGAAAAATAATAATTTGTACACCTAAATGGTCGAAACTTTGATGAGAGTATATCGTTGAGCAACGCGCTATTCTCTGCGTTTGTATTGTGTAATCTGACTACGGCGCGCGGCGGTGCGAACATTTTCGTTTTCCGATTTCGGCATCGTACTATATATTAGTATAACGAAAAAATAAAATAATCGAATTGAACAACGAGTACGCCATTTAACGCTGTGGCGGGTGAGACTGTTGCACAAGATATTATGTATAAATTGTTGGCGTTGGCGTGCGAAAACGCCTACGTCAGCGCCGGCGGAAGACGCGCGTTCAATTTATCGGGTTAAGGTCGGACGAGGAAGAAAATTAATGTTATATAAAATAACGACCGTACCTATAATAGAATAGAAACCACAATGTATATACACGACAATGTCCATAAATATGATTTATGTTTTTTGACATTTTATCGGCTCTGTGTTGGAATTCGGATTTTTAATCTATTTTAACACGTACCGTATTCGTGAACTATTAACCTATGGCGATCGGATACGGATTCGAGAATTCGACTACCCGGCCCGTCAATGATTGTATTCGAAGTACACCTACAATACGATTTTTTGCCAACAGTATCAACCCCCCCCCCATTGATCGTCATCATGGCGTAACTATAGGAGAACTTGAGAGCTTAGTCCCCTCCTGTATGAATTTCAGCCCCATAAAAACTGTATTCTATTTATTGTGATTATTATTTATGAATTTCGCTAAAACTAAGTAATAACTTTTAATAAAAATATTATATTAATATTATTTTATATGTTTTAAGATGATGGTATGGAACCCTCTACGATTCGCCAGGCGATAAAGAATAGTTGATGTTCATCAAGCCCTCCTCCCAATTTAATGTTCTATAGACCGTCGTTAGGTAGGTATTCCATAAATCCAAATCATTTTAAATAATAATTAGTTAGTTAGTTAGTCTCGTGTCGGTCAGTTCCTTTTTCTGTCCACTTTTTTATGATCACTTTTGTGACCGCGTCATTTGGGTTGGAGAAAAAAATCCGTTAATTTACAATTGAGTTTCCATCATTGAGAATTCCAATAAGTGTTTTTCATCCTGGACGTTTCTATATTCACAGGTGTCACTATCTTATTTTTCTATTTTACTAATTTTTTTCTTAATTCTAGCTACCCCTGCTCTCAGCCGACTGAGTGTTTTCCACGTCTCATATTTCAAATTTTGTCCTGGCGATAAAGGTAGTATATCGCTAGTGTCCAAATCGATTCATTATAGCTTATTGTAATACATTTTTTCTTTCAACATCATTTTAAATAATAATAATAATAATATTTTTTAAGTCGATTGTCAATTAATGATGAATGAGCGTTAAAAAAAAAGTACGTGTTTCAGGATTTGTTTTCTTCAAAATAACCTAACCTTTATTATTAAAATACTTTTACAAGACATAACAATAATAATAATAAAATGTAATATTATTATTTCACCGGAATCGCGTGTTTCAGACGTACGGGAAGGAGACTGTTGTACGCGCATAATAATATTTCGCCGGTCTTACCGCATCGGTGTTACGCGCGTGACGTAACTAAGTATACATTCTGCCGCACACCAACGGAAACCGGTCTGGTACCGCTCGTCGACAACGATCGCCGCGCTAGAATATAATATAGGCACTAATAATAAATTCGTCTTGGTATCCGAAACTTCGCGAAAGTTATGTCATCGGCAACGCGCTAGTCTCGACAACATATAATAATAATAATAATAATATAATACACGTTTTTCGTTTCCTGCTTAGATAAGTTCCCTCTTTGAAAAATCAAATACAAACGTTTACAAACAAATAATACACGCGCGAACCAGATTTATATTTATTTTATCGCATATTATCGATGACCCCAATCTGTTGTGATATACATTTTTTAAATTTATTAAAGCTTTTATTGCGCAACATTTATACAGCTCCGACAATATATAATATTGCAGTGTGCCTGAATAGTATGATATTATAAACGCACTATGATATTATTATGAAAAGAAACACGTATTCTAACGTTCCATAATTATAGTGAGGTTTAATAAAAGTTGTGCAACAATGTACTCGATATGATTGTCATTAAATTATTAGCACTTTGGCGGAATTAAATCGCATTAAATATTATTGTTAACCAAAAGGAGCAGTACCCCAATAAATATGCGAAAAATATAGAAATTAAAAAATTATACGGAAGAAACTATATAATACGCATATCATATTATATAATGCACTTTATAATAAGTAGCAAAATATACAATGTGATATAATTAAAAATAAAAAAAAAACAACTATCGTATCTATACATAAAACAAAAACAGAACATTATCTTAATAAGATACCTGAAAGGAATTATATGCTGAATAAGAGATATAGGGTCCAAATGTGGCCACTTGTTGTTTTAAACTACTTGTACAGGAAAATTTTATATTTTTTACTCATAAATCCTTCGACTTTCGTGTCCCATTTGAATATTTTTCGTGTTTTACACACAATTGTATAAAAATATTATGGTATCTGTGGCAGGGTAACTAAATTTAAAAAAAAAATCATACTTATTGGGGGGACACTTTTAACTTTTAAGAAAGCGATTTTCAATTACGTGTTTGTGTAGTTTTTCAAAAATGTAATGTTTTTAAGCCAAACACTATAATTGTATAGTTATACAATTTTTATATTTTATATACAAATCATTTGTTTTCTTTTTATAAAATATTTATAACAATATTAGTTTAAAATGAGTACGTCGTATATTGGCGAGTGCTTAGTAATAAATATAAAATTATTTTATTTCTAATAGAAATTCTATTATTTAAATGATTTAATAGATTACACAATAATATTACAGAAGTATATTTATCAAGAATCAAAAATTATATCGATATATTTTAAGTTATAATTGACAACAATTATTATTTTGCAGTAAAAAAAAAAACCAAAACGACCCTCAGGAATACTCTTAAAAAATGCGTTTTAAAATATATTAAATAATGAAATAGTTTTAGATAACATTGGATCATAATAATATTGTTTAGTGTTTAGTTCTTTCAATTTTGCATTTATCATTTTTATCTATTAACATTTGTATATATATATATTAAATTATATTGCTGTTGGTTCGAAAACGAAATAAAATAACGGTCAAAGACGTGTGTGTCGTGTAAAATCGTATATAAAATTCCACATTTTTTAAAAGATAAATATTATAAAATAACACGAACATCCAAATCCAAAACACGTCGTTCCGGTGTAAATCGCGTTTATGATACGTAAGGCCGACAATTATTATTCAATAATCGTTTCGATTTATATATTACAATACCATTCACATGGATATTTCATATGTGTACCGTGTCGTGGGAGAATTAAACGATTGAAATAATATGATAATATTGTAATGTCTCGTGTAACTTGTGCGCAAGTACGCACTACACACGTTTGATGTTACAAACAATGTGATAGAGAAATCAAATTAAAATAAAATATCTAATCGAATTCCATTTACATTACACACATTACATAATATAATCATAATAATATTCGTTTTGTTCTTTTATAGTATTAAAACTAATATTTAATTATTTTTATTCATTCAAGTGGAACATAATATATTATCAGTAATATAAATGGAATGTTGTGGTATTAGGTTATGTATGTTTTGTTAAAAATATGTTATCAAAACGGCACAAATATAACAATTAATACAGCCAACATACGTATAGTATTGCGGTTTTTGCGGACGATTGAAAATAAACAGATCAAACGCAAATGCAACAAGAATTATTGTGATCACAATATGATTTGCAGCGCATAAAACGCAAAAATGTTAGTTTGGATTTGGGTCACTGGGAGTGTTCAACGATAGGAAACGGGTAGAAGGATAGTGGAAACGTGTGACATAACTAAAAACAGAATAAAACATTATGTGAACACCGGTAGGATTATTATGTTTGAAATCTATTATGAGCTTTATTGACAGAAAAATGAACTAGGAAAAGAGCTGAAAGCTGTTCCATATGCGTCAACAAATTTGAAAACCAGAAATTTAGTCACCATACAGTGTTTGAACCTGAAAACTGGTGAATCGTTTTTCCTGGTATACCTAGGTATAAAATTTAAAACCGTTGGTTGTTTAATGTATTCTTTTAAATGCCAATATTAGGTATAATTTATAAGTGTACTAAATATTTATATGTTATAAATATAGAAAGTGAATTTTCGTACGATGTTTTGTATATAGAGCGATGCAGTGGATTAGTGGCTACTGGCTACTAATATTACTATTTTATATTTACTGCAGAGTAATCAGAATATTATTAAATTCAATTTTACACGTAAAACAATAATTAAACGGTTCGTTAATTTTCGAATTGCCGAAAAACCTCCTTAAAAAGTGAAATTTAAAATATTTAAAATTAGTTTAAATTCAACTATGTATTAGATTGTAATCTGTTCATATTATTATGTATACATTTTTTTTCTATTTTGTCAAGAAAAACAATAATATTGCTGTAACATAATATTTAGGTATATTCGTACTTATAATTGTACGAACGTGTGACAATTTTAAGATTATAAAATACTAATATGATAAAATATTAAAATAATTGTAAATTATAAGAAGAGATTTTTTTCAATACAAATGAATACGTGTCATTTTGTTCACAATAGGTCCAATTCGAATATTGTATATAGAAGTAATCATTCTGATGCGCAACAGTTGATGCCACCCAAAAAGTGATGATTATGTCATTATGTTGTGTAGAAATGAAATATATTTATATATTATAAAATAACCTAACTGTACAAAATCCAACGTCTATTACATTGATTGGGCATAATAATCAACATGTATACAATAAAATGATACGATAAGGAATACCCGTGAGATTTAGTCTGACGACAATTCACTCGTGTAACTGATAAGGGAATTTGAGACATTTTCACCCTAGTCAAACTATATAGTATATAGTATTGTTAGTTGTTACACTTATAATATATCGATTATCGGACATTGATACGACAACTATTGAATCTCACATAGTTTAAGCTTTTGAGGTTTCATCGCGGTAGTACAATAAAAATAGTTATTTACTTTTGCAGTATACATTATATTGAATATTATATGCACGTAAACATATATCGTGTACTGTGCAGATTGTAATGATTATTACAATGTAAAGTGTAAACAAAAGGAAACAGTAGAATAAAACATGATTTAAAAATGTTACGTTTTTTTCCCAAAACGTATATAAAAACCTACCTACTTGTATAATCGTACAATCTAAAAAACAAATGGGATTCGTGTTTAGAAAATTTTCTCACTTTTTTTTAACATAAATCTTATCGTCCCTCTTGTCTACGGACGTACAATCTTCCACTATCTTTTAAAATTTAAAATTCTATTCTATCCGATAATAAGTGCATGATTAATCATTTCATCAACATTTATGTTTATGTTTATTTATTAATTATTTCTCCGTAATAGACAATAGTTATTGTTGAGCTGTAATCATTTTAACATAAAAATATTAGAAAAAAAAAACACATAGTATATTATTATTATACTTTGCTTAACACTATAAATAGTAAACACGTAAGTATAATATAAGCTGGCGATGAAAAATGTTTTCTCTTTAGCTCTAAGCTTATGAAATGTTACAATAATATTCTGTACATTTTTTTTATTTTTTTCATCGAAAGACAATTTATTACGTTTAAAAATAAAACACAATTTAGAAATGTATATAGTTGTATATAAAACCTAAATATAATATATTTTATAATAGTTAATGTTTAGTTTTATTGTTACAACAATAAACATATATATAAAAAAATATAATAATGTTATTCAAAATGACGTAAAATTGATTATTTTCATCTGTACATTCAATGATTGCAATTATTATCGAATATTTTTTACTGTTTTGGCTTAGGAAAATATCTTATGGTTGTAAAAAAAATAAGGTAGGTATTCTGGAATAATTATTGAGTATTCCGACTGTTACAGAGAAAAAATATTATTGTATAGCGTGGGTAAATATTGAAGCAAATAAAAAATGTATAAAATTGATAAAAAAATCATTACAATTAGTCTTTGTGTTTGTAAACCATTATAGGGATTGGAACTTACAAACGTGGTGTTTACTTTTTATTTTTTACCCATTCCAACAATCAGGCATTGTTTCAGAATATTTAAACATCGTATTTTGTAATTTGAACACAGAGACGGGTGAATATACTTTGGAAAAATTGCCCTTGTGATGTATTTTGAACTAACTTGAAAAAATAATAACGACCAACACAAAAACGTAATATAAAGAAATGTCACGAATCGGCTAATATAATGTATCGTGGTATAAAGAACAATATAATAATATTTTGCATTGTTAAAATCGCCCAATGGCCGGCGCCCACCCAGAAACGTGATCGTGAATTTTGTCTCGACCGAGATCGGTAAAGAAGGGATTAAATAGAAATGAACGATATACAGTTCGTTGCCAATTTTTAACGACTGCTATCGGTGGTCAGTGGTCACAGAATAAGTGATGGAATATTAAAAAAAAAGTCTATAAAATCCACAATTCGTTTTTGGCCTCCTCCACTTCGCCGCTCCTACCGGTTCGTCAAAAACCAGTTTTTTTATTACATATTATGTTATCCGCAGCACACGAAAAACCGGATTAACCGTGGTCCACATAGGATGTATATTATTATATCATATAAAAATTATATACAACACGTCCTGTGGTCAATCCTCTGACTTCCCTCCTCTCGCCCCCGCGGTTAAAGATATTTTTTACTACATATACACAGGGTGAACGAAATTTCGCGTAACAAAAACGATTCGTTATTTTTTAATGGTCGTTTTCGCTATTTGTTGATGTTATAACAATTATACCCTGTAGGTGTACAATAATATGTGTACATCGATTTACAATAACGTAATGCGTTTCAGTTGGGTAGAGGGGGCACCGCCAAGCTGATAACGGGCTAAAAATTAAATGATTTCTGAACTCGGTTTTAGCACGTTTCGCTTACAATCTCACAATATATATTATTAAACGATGTGTATGATTTATTGACGCGTCCCCGACGTCGTGATTTTTATTACCGTTCTCGGAGCAATAAGGGCTTGTTGGTAGTAATTTAATATATTTATAAAATTACACTTCAAAAAAACCAACGCAAACATGCGAACATTCGTTAGGTTTTGTTTTGTAACACGAACGCGCGAGGTTTCGTATACGTTATACTATTATTATTGTTATACGAATATCTATTTGTATGCTATCGTGTGTTGGTATTTCGTAATCTTTCAAATACCTATAACGTAAAATAAATGTCAACGTCAAAGTCTACGTATAATGTTTTATGAATATATGTGGCAACATCCGATTGGGTCGAAATCTTCTTGAAACCGCGATCTCGCGTTTGGTTATAGATTATACCTTGGTATAGGAGGTATACTCGTTAAAATCCCTCCCCCAAACCCCCTTCCCACCCATCGTGTATGCATCGGAAATCCAACAAATAATACCTAATATTATAATGACATTGTTATTCTCGTTACGTCGTTTGACGTATAATATCCACATCGCAACAGTATCGTAGGTAACGGGTACTTTTATTATATTAATATTATTACAACACTTGTGCATTTCGAGACAATCGAAAATGTCGATCGGCAGACGCATTTATGTACGAGTATATATTAGCGAACAACGATAAAAAATAAAAAATAAAAAAATATGTGTAATATAACTATCGAGTTACATAAATTCGCGATCGCGTTATTACGACGTTGCCAAGTACGTCGTCGTCGTTGTCGTCTTGTCAGCGCTTTAGCCGATAGCAACGCCGTTGGTAATATACCTATAAGACACATGCAGTTGGAATATTATTATTATTATTATTATTTATAATGATTTAAAAACAAATATAGCAACTGTATCATGTTCGTTGGTCGAGGATAAAAATAGTTCTGAATCCGATTTCGTATACTATATTTTTAGAATAATTAAAACGAGATCATTCTACGCTAAAAACGAGTTTATAGTAATATGGCCATGGTCCGTCAGCTAAATTTCCGATTTCGATCGAGTGGTAGCCATTGGCTGTATTTATGTACAATGATCATTATTAAAGTGAATATATCAAAATTAAAAAGTAGGTACTTTCTTATATATATATATATATATATATATAAAAGAACAAATATATATTGACAAATTTAAAACGATTAAAATATTATAATACTGTTGACGTTGCAAGTTAAATGAAGAATAAAAACTTTTTTATTTCTATTAAATTATATTATTTAACTTCATCTTCTTTGTAAAATAATATTTAACTGAAAAATAACTTGTATTTTGAGAAAATTTAACTTGTGTTAAAAGTTAAAAAAGTAACTCGTTATATAACTTAGATTAACTTTTAAAATTTCAACTCATTAATTCCCCGTCCTGATAATATTTATGACATTACATTATTTAAGTTGTATTTATTTCGGATTTAAATTTATAAGTTCTCTATTTATTAGTTTAACACGAATTATAGAAAATGTAACGAATAAAGATAATTTTATCTTCGTACAAATATTATTGTTTATTGGTAGATAAAACACATGTGAAGATGTTAAGTTTTTAAGGAAGTTTTCAGAATTTCATTTAATATAATAATTAATGGTCTATACATTTTATAATTTATAAAGGCATAAAAAAAGGTTATAAAGATTGACTTGGTATAATACATATTGTGTTGATTGTTTTACAATTCGAATCAGTTAAAATATTAAACTTGTGTTTTATGATGCGAATAAATAAAAACGAGTATTAATTATAATTATAAAAACCAATTAACTCTTTAACAGTTGTATAATAAATTTAGGTTAATTCATAATTGCAAGTAATCAATGTCCGAGGAAACGTGATGAAGTTTGTTAAACAATTCGTTCTAAACGTGATTAATATTTTAATTGAAGTACCTTACAATATAATATTATAAAATTACTGGAATATGGTAATATCATAAAAAATATGATTTTGTTTGGCAATTAAAATCGTCATTTTTTTTGTTTAAAATAAATAATATCACATAAAAATCGCTATGCGTTGCAGTTTAAGACCCAAAAGGCAATTTGGAAGACCGAAGAACGTATATTTTTTGTCAAAATGATGAAATATTAACGTTACAATAATATAGCTAATTATAACTAATATTATTATTTATTTTTTGACATTTGAGTTTTTTTTTAATTTTATAATTTATTAATTAAATCATTAGACGACAAACCTTGACCTTGTCTTTTCCCTAGTTTCGCGAATAAATGTTATTAATGTTTCATTGTCTAATCATACAATTATTATTAAATCCATTAATCGGTTTACAATCTATCGATGCTGTTGATTTTTTTCATATAAAACGTTCAACTAATGTGTCCTTTAGTACGTATATGCATTAAAATTTTAAAATATAATATTATTATTATAATAACATCAATATTTAGTTAATATTATTGTCGTTTTACTAGTTATTATCAATTTTTAATTCGCATCATTTAATAATATTGTTGATAAGTACACGAACAATTAACAAATAGTACAAATTGATTATAGTTTCTATGTAATTTCAATCATTACTCTTATTAATTATTGCCACACCATATTATATTAGTTCATACGATTGAGTTCATTTCTAGATTATACAAGTTTAATATTCGACACAATATAATATATTTTAATACCTACTTTATTTGTCATTTTAATCGCTCTTCTAGGGGATATTGACTATAAGCTACGTCTGCTTTTGCGCTGTTTATGAATTTTAATATCAATAATAGTATGAAGTCGTTTAAATAACACAATTAACCCTTATCCATATTATGGCGTCAATAAATTTGCCGCGTGGGGCGAAATCGATGCCAAATACCGTTAATGTGGCGTTGGATGGGATCCAACAGAACATTTTCAATATTGTTTCCTGTATCGAAACGCTCGATATTTTTCGTCGTCCATAATATATTATATTCTATAATATCAATTTATCGAAATTGTTCTTTTTTTGGTACAATTTTAAGAAGACAAAATATTAATTATTTTCCTTACAATATGTGTACTCTCAATATAATGTTTAATGTACCGACAGTGCCTATAATGTATAGAAAAATTTAAATCGATTGATGGCACATACTTTGTAGAGTTTAAAAGTAGGACATTATTCGGTTTAAAAACAAATTATTTAAAAAGGTTTCTTTTTGATGTTTATAGAAGTCAATTTCTCATCTTTTATTTTTGATAAGCATTCTCCGGATCATACTATTCCAGACTCAACTTACTGTCAGTGCCGGATTTGACGAGGGGCATTAAAGGCATATACCCTGGTCCATTAAATTATTAAAGGGCTCTTGGGCTTAAAATATAAAAACTATTATTATATGGTTACGAAAAAGTTGCAGATTTTTCAGTACTACAATTATAGTTATATTTTAATATGTAAATAGAATGTACTACATTTATGTATAGAATGTTAATAAGTATCCAGTATAAATAACAATGTGAAATTTAAAACGTCTAACTGTTATCGGCTTTGATATACCTATAATATTGTTTATTGTTTACGTATTTCACTTTTCGACAAAATTTCGTTATTTCATTGTAATCTAGCCAAAAGTACACGCAAGATGTCAGAATAGTACCTATACTACAGTTAAATTATATGAACAGACGGCAAAAATTCATCTTTGTCCTGGACCCCTTATAGTTTAAATCCCGGCCCTGCTTATTATTTCTAAAATATATGTTTTTTTTAAAAAAGAACGGCCCATGTATTTTTTACCTAACAAACTGTTTGATTCATGGTGACAAGTAGGTTCTTTTACGCACCGCATACCCACACATAATATAGAACTCAAAAGTTTTCATAATATGTTATAATATTATTATATTTCTCAATTTCCCGGAATTTCCCGTCATAAACCATTGGAAATAAAAATATAATAATACACAATATTGTTTTCAATTAAACATTTATAACATAATAATACAATGGACATTTTTTTACTGATATAAATGACAAAACACAATATACTATGATGATTATAATATAATATTATGAGTCATGTAATTACAATAACGTTTATGGTGGTCTAATTTTCTGAAGAGTGACGAAGAACAATATTTTGTAATACTTTGATACTGATAAATTATTATTTATAATACACGCATATAATTATCACATTTTGTAGTGTCATGATTTTTATTCCGAGGGTGCGATACAGTTACGATATACGATATATCGATATTTAGTAAATTTTAGATAGTCGTAATCAAATATTTACACGTCGATTCTTTTAAATAACACTACACATACGCGTATATTATATATATATGCCTGTCGAGTGTCGATTGACCAGACACAATGGTGTCCTAACGCATTTAACGTTTGTCGACGAAGGAACAGTATGGATATATTATTATAATAATTTGCATAATATATGATATTATAATAATTGAGTCATCATACAAGGAATTTCAAATGTTTATAATTATGCGGGGGAAAAAGTTTTTTTTTCAAATAATTTTATACCACTGTTGACAAATCACACAATCGGGTTACATATATTATAAACAAGAGTGTTTTTCAATTATTATTAACCATAATATATTATACAGATAGTTTAGCAGTTTAGTGATCGTCTGATGTCCGATGAGTCAGAAAAATCTGAGATTTAATAGGAAAAAATCACATTATTTTAGAACGCAATATAAATTATCACATTTTCTAAGTATTTTCCAGTAAACTCTCCATTTTTGTATAGCATGTTTAGTTAAAATATTTTTAAATTTAACGCTTAACTTATCCGCACTTGTGTATTCCATTATTTTAAGAATATTTTATGTACTGTTAAATCTCTCACATTCTTACCAAAGACAAAAATTTCTTAATTTTACACACATACTTTTTACAATTACCTTAATATTTTTCTTCACCCACTTTCTATTATACTCCTAATTTATCTCCTCCTCCAGTCAACCCCGAATTAGTCTAATGACTTACCGGGATAATTACGGTAGGCCGATGTAAAAATTCATCGGTAAAGTGTTGAAAATAAAAATATTAATTTTGAACGCCAATATTATGGTTCGAAATAAAATTTGCTAGAAAAATGTAAAATTAAAATATGAAATCTCGGTGTGCTAAATTGATCGATTTATATGTTTGTCATAGAGTAATTTGTGATACGTCCATTGTTACCACCGTTGCCATGGCCCCATTATGGTGTTCAGGTGCTGAGTAAAAAATAATTGGAAGTTGAAAAATCTGCTAAAAAAAAAAAAAACGTCTTGGTAATAATTTTTTCGTCTTTCCCGTACGTTCATTGTACGCATTCCAAATGATAAATGATTAATATCGTTTTGTGCATCTTTTTTTGATTTTTTCCATACAATGGCCCGTTCACAAATACAAACTCATTTGTTACCACCAACCGGAACTCGACCCGTACTCGGTCTTATCTAATCAAAACTAGTTACGTCCAATATAAACCCGCCAGAGTCGGCACAATATCTACCGCCGTACCAGCATACAGTTTCCTGCGGGGCTCCTCCGTCAAACGTCCTCTTCCGTCTCCGCATTATTAAATGTAAATTTAATAATTTACATCAATTTACCATATATTACCATATTATTATAACCACGTGTCTTCATATTATAGAGTTATATTGTATAAATTGTATCGACACATTTTTCGTTGGCGGCCGCGGCGTGAAGGTTAAAAATGTTCCATTTCAGACTTGTATTATACGTAATTTTGTTAATCCCAAATGGATTTCCTACAAAATATAATACGATAAGTTTAATGAGGAATTATATAATGTGTTATAACCTAAACTATTCTGAGCTTCGATCAAATTTCGAAATTTAAGACGATGTATCAGTCGACGAGAAATGACCTACTCGTTTAGCAATAAACGTCGTTGGGTATTATACTTAATATTATTATGTACGTATACGTGCTTAAAATTCTTTCGTCTATGCGGAGACTATTTACACCGACAACCAGACTACAACGTTAACGTAATTACGTTTTATTATTATAACTATCCACCATGAGTAAATATTTTATTTTGTCACGTTTAATGGTGTCTTCTCAATTAACTAAACGACCGGTAAAACGTATTAAATGTTAATTAATGTTTGCAAGGCTTCGAACAATTTGAAAAACGAACGTTAGTTACCTAAACTGTAATGCGAAGGCGACTATAATATGTTAGAATGGTATTATATAGGCTCATAAAATATTTCAGATATTTCCGTAATATTCATATAACGTATAAAAATTAACTAATATTGTTCAATTAGTATTATATTATTATAACTCTTATGGTCTTTAATAAAAAATAATATACAAATGCAGTTCAATCATAAGTGTTAAACTTCAATCAGTGGCATATTTAAAATGGGTGGGTTATAAAAATATCTTCCAAATTCTACAAAAATAATTCCGCTTCTTCGAAATATGCATTTAATTTTTTGTACGATTGTCAAAACTCAATATCAAAATCTATATGTAAAAAAATAAAATAAGAAAAAAAATAGTCCACGATATGCACTATTTGCAGAAATATGTAAATCGATAATATTATTATTTTTTATTATATTTATAATTATTATTTTTCAACATTACTAAAAAATATAGTATTTTGTTAATATGATACCTACTTAAGCAAATGGCATAGGGGTTAGTAATTTCCTATTTCCATTAATTAATTAAAAATTTAAACCATTAACGAAGATGATGAAATTTGGTTTAATTGGATTTTCAATGAATCGTAATATTAATAATTCAATATGTAGTTACAGGTAGGTATGTATATTTACGGAGATATAATAAATTGTTGTCAATAATTTTATAATTGAATAATATTTATAAATAATAATAGTGTCTTAAATGGTACTCTGAAGGAAATGTCTATTTATATGCAATGTTTAATGGGTATGGTATATTATTAAGCAAGTTTTGGAAATAATATACATAATATTGTTATAGGTACGTAATACGTATACCTATACGTTATAGGTATGTTGTTTTGTTGTGTTGATTTGTAAGTCAATTTTTAAAAATAAACAACTAAACATAATATTGGATGATATTTTTGTTGGTAAAGAATATTTGAAATATCTTTATTTAAATTTTTTAAGCCAATGGAGCTCGGCTATAACTCGTGTATATTACATTACACAACAACTTTGGCCAATTTTTGATAAAATTTCATTTAATTTACTAACCAAAATTTATATTATTTTTAAAAATATTGCGCAACCAACATATTATTATGTGTTTGTCCTAAAAATGTACTTTTTTCGTTGTGACATATTATTACTGATGAATGTTTCTGATATTTTTGAGAAAACTAACTCTGTGTACATAGAAAATTATGCAAATCTTATAAAATAAATAATAATTGATTATTGGAACACGTCGTTGACGGTCGACGGCATTGGCACTGTAAGAAAGTGCCCCTGCAACCACTTGGCTTTAAACGAATTAAAATAACAAGGAACGATGAAAAAACAAAATTGAAATTTATTTTACATAATTAACTATAATAACTAGTTATAGTTATAGAATATAATATATAATAGCGGTTTTTTAAAGCCACCTATAAGTTCTTGTGCAAATGTCTCCATTAAATTATCTGCAAAGTTGGTATCGTTTTCAATTATCTTTTTACAAGAAGAATAATATTATAAAAAATTGGATTATATATGGCAGATATAACTTTTTACTACATTTTAGTATATTATCATCATACAAATGATTGACTCCTCAGGTTAGTATTATGGGTATTCAAATATATTGCACCCACCTGTTAATTACGCATATATATATTATGATCGTATGGCTTTATCAGTTGCCCGTTCGCGTTTCTGTCACATAATAATAATAATAAAAATATTACTTATATACGACATTATTATTATGGAAGACTTCGGACGAAGAGAGAAATAATAATCTTTTACCCCATTTCGTATATATATATACATATATAATATAATCGCCGTCGATATATGTTTGTGTGTGGTTTCGGCGACGACGTGACTTGGCGCCGCCGTCGTCGAGCGTTTTGTATTTCTTTTCCATTCTCTCCACTTGTAGCTCGCTGGAAATATAAGAATCGACGGCGCCGTCCGACCGTGACGGTGCGTTAAAGTCGAGATCGTGTTACGGCGACGAAGAGACAGACAATCAGCACCGGTCTGCGGAGAGATACCAAAACATTTACCATACAAGCGCGACGAGAATAGATCTATACAGGGTGATCAGAAAAAAAAAATTACGTCACGAGTCATTTTGTTCGTGTAGCATCAGTGGCGTAATTACGGGGGGGGAGGGAGGGTCGAACGGGTTTAAACCTCCCCTCCCATGACCAATATAAAAATAAATAAATTGATATTAATAATATTATTTTAGATTTTGTATTATTAAGTATATATACAGAACATGTTTAATTTTATTTTTTTGTAATTAATTTTTTTATATTATAAAACAGTGTGGTGGTGGGTTCGGATTCATGAAACCTTTCAAAAATAAAATCTAACACCCCCCCCACCCTTTAAAAATTGCTAAATACGCCTCTAGCATCAATTATTTACAATCATCCAGCTGTACATAAAATATATATATTATATTTATAAGTGATGTTTATTTTGTCACAGCGATGCGATGTATTGTATGTTTACAATATAATAATGTTTGATAAAGAGCTTGGCATGAAAGGGATATGACCATTCGCCAGACGTTAGACTACCACGTTATAATTTTGTTGTTATTACCTAATAATAACTTTATTAAATATGTTTAAATTTTTTTTTAAATGTTTGTTTATTTTGAAATTTTCAATTGTAAATATTTAATAGACAATCCATATTACATAAAATAAAATTGGAAATCGTTATAACAATATACAAACAAATTTTAAAATAATTCACTTATATTTTGAATATATAAGATATAACTATTATATATATATATATATATATATTTAGATTAATATATCATGTTTATTTTCGTTACAAATAATCAAAACCAAGTTCCAATAATTGTTCAAAAAATATTATTTGTTATTCCCAAACGTGTCATTAATTTCAATTATTTTATTGAATAATTGTTCTAAATACATATAAATATAATAAGTTTTATGTCTATTGTCTTTTAATTAAATAATGTATGATTCAGTTTGAAAAAGCAAAAGTTCTTCTTTGTATAAAAATCAAAACTAAAAAATAAAATGTTCATAATTCAAACACATATTATTAGGTAATAATAACAAAATGATAACGTGATGTTCTGAGGTGATGCGAATAGACATATCCGTATGAAAGATATCTAAAATATAATTATCATAGTTGGCAGCGTAATATTTTAAGGTTATCATTTTTTCGAACTTTTTATTGAGTTTTACTTGCTTCATTACGAATATTTATCGATCGCGGCATATCTTTATTTCGAGTGTAAACCGTATCGACGAAATCAAGACGACAACGGTATTGAGATATTGTTATATTTTATTAAAGAAAATGGATCTCGTAAAATCGTTGATGTAGAGCCTTTTTTATGGTTTCTTGATGCTTAAATTCCCCAATGGACACCATAGAATGTCACGTCTAATTAAAAGAAGAAAAAAAATGACTATAAAAATAAATACCTATGTATAATATTTGATTTTCGATTTAGATAATATAAACTTGAGATTCGGATTTGTTGTTTTGTTTTGTTCGTCTATTTAATAAGTCGTAAAACGATATAATATATTTAAATTAAAATGATTATTTATTTTAAACATATTAAATTCTTAAGGTGTCAGATGGATATCGTAAGTGTTCAGGGTAATCAGAATTTTATGTTACAGCAATCCAATTTTTACAGGAATAAATAATACTTAATAGTATAGGTTCCTATTTGATTATCAAACATTTGCCCCTGATAATTGTCGGAAAAGAACGTATAATCGTTTAAACATATTAAATTTACAATATATTTCAAATTTTAATTCTTCCTCTCTTTCGCATATTAAAACGAGTAAAGGGATGCTATAAATTTTTGAGAAATCTCAATATATAGAATAATTATGAAAGTATAAAAATAAACATTAAGAAATTCCAAAATCGATAACGAATAATAAACCATGGATAGTAAAAATAATATTAATACTAAAATTTTTGTCCAGAGTTTATTTCAGTAATATCTGATTCAAGCAATAATAAAATACTGTGGATTATTACATTGCCAATACATTTGTATTTATTTGCAATAGATACTGAAAATTGAACGCATTCTGCAAGGATTTTTAAGTTTAGGTCTACATAAGTGTATGATAATTGAACAATCGTCACACAACGACGTTAACATTATTTCCGTTGTTTTGTGTTATAATCTATAATTATACTTTTGTAGTGGTCCACTTAATAGATTTGGATATAAATTATGCGATTTATGATTTTTACAAAATAAAAATTTAGCAGTAATATATTTAAAAACACCAAGGTTTGTGCTTTAGAACAGTGTGATATATTGTAAACGTTTATAATGTTAGTTATAACGTATATACATATTAGGTACATTTTATTTAAAAGATAAATGATAGAATGAAAAAAAATTAGATTAAACGTTAAACAATATCGCATTGATAATAATATTTTATGCGGTTATAATAATAATTAACTAAGAAGTCTTATTATAAAGTTCCTAACTGCAGTTCTTACTAAAATTATTGATGTATATAATTTATAATTTAATATTACTAGCTGCTTATTATTTTATTTTTTTTATGTGACTATCGCGTGATATTTATGTTTTATTTATTCGACATATAAAAAAGTGAAGTGTATAATTTTGTTATCAGTTTTCTATACTCATAAATAAATGAAAATAATATTATCGTTATAAATGCATAGCAAAAAGAAATGAAAACTCATTGAGTTATACTATATTTTAAGGATAATTGCAAATCAAAATGTTTATTTTTCAAATTGTTAAATAATTACTACGATTTGTGTTATATGTTTGTACATTTATGTTGTATTAGTATATATATATATATATATTAGTGATAGCATGTTGTGTTGAGATGCCCTTGAAACCTAAGAAAATGCACTTGTGATTCAAAAATTATAAAAAATGACTTGAAAAATGTAAAAAAAATGAAAAATGACTCAGACGTTACAAAAAAGACTTATAAAGTTATAAAGTATACAATAATGGCTGAAATATTTTAAATGCCATTAATTAAAAAATAAAAAACTGCAAAATTAAAAAGATATAATATTCTAAGTCTACTTATTATTATTCAAATTTTAAGCTGGGTTAGCATTTTACACAGAAAAAAATCAAAAGTTATTAATACCCTATATATATTATATAGGTACACGAGACGATGTTAATGAACTAATGAATACCTAATGATTATAGTTAAGAAATTTCAAACTTTCCAAACTATAAACTTTTTAATCTTTAATCGTTTCATGTACTCATCCATGTTTTGGCAAATAACTACTCAGTGAGGTCTCAACCCTTTTTATAGATATTTTGCAACATTTACCCAAAAGCGAAACCTACAATATTAAAATTCGCTATTATCAGTAATAATGTTGCTCGTCCTCGTCCTTCTGTACGATATTTTGGCGGGCAGCTTATCAACTCTACTAGATTATTTAACTGTTCAAACAACGCACATCATAGAGAGTATATTATCATGTGATTGATTCTCGTTCGTGTCTTTACCAGGAATCACTTATTCGTTTCTGAGAGATATCAAATAATCCAAGTAGGATGTTAGATAAATCAGACATACTCACAAAACCGTAAAATACGTTGTTCAAGGAAAATGATAGCATACCAATACATAGTTATGGCACTGAATGGTTAGTAACATTAACCAGACACATGACAAGTCGTAAATCTATCGTAAAGAAGAAATTGATCGGTGAACGTCCATACACGGCAAAAATATTAAAAAATAAAGCTATAAGTCATATTGTAATCTCTATAATGCAAATATAATATGACAATAGTTAGGGAAAATATTAATATTCTTGATTTAAGGTTTCAAATAAGATTTAAACGTGTTCACTGGGCACAAACGCGTGTTTACGGTCATTACATTATTTATAGATTCGACTATTCAAGTAGAACATAAAATTAATTATTGTTTCATTTGTAAACACACAATAAACGGTTAGAGTTATTAAAGTAGTAGCTTTAAAAGAAAAAATGTATTGTATATTTGTATATAAATCTGATTTATGTTACACGTTAAAAATATATCTAAAATTTATAATATCGAAAGGTCAGTTATTAATTATTATTGTACAAAGGATCAAGATATTATAACATCGACTGTAATAGATTTATGACGCACACTATAATTAATTATAGTTTTTTAAACGTGTGATTATAATAATTTAGAAGACAATCAACGATCATTATATAATTATTTACTCAGTATATTTATTGATATCATTTATTACCGGAAATGTTAAGTTATAGATTTGAAAGAAATTGAAGTGTTTAAGTATAGATTATGTACTTATTTGCTTATCTTAAAAATAAAAATAGCGTTTACAAAAACAAAATACAGTAATTAGAGATTATTTTTGAGGGTCACATAGTATAGTTGGTTAAAATTAATTGTGTTTAAGCTAATTTTAAAGTTTTCCCATTTTCACTTCACGCTGAATACGATTTCATCGTATAGTGGATGGAATAAAATATTATTATAGTTTAAAATAAATTTCGTTAAATGTGACAGATTCAGTAAGTAATAGGTAATCAATATTCGATTTGTGTTCAATATAAGAAGTTAAAACTAGAATATCGATTGTTATCGATTAACATAATATATAGATATTCCATTAATGGTAAAATTGTATGAGTAGGCTATTAGTAAAATGACAAAATCGACAAGCTTAACTTATGGGCTTACATAAATAGTTTTAAGCATAGATATCCTCGTTCTAATTTATCTACGAGATTATGTGAGACTTTCAAGTTGTTAATAACGTAATAATTCTCAATAACGTTGTGATATTATATGTTTGCGTACATCTTCTATTTTTATTTTTCACTTCAAGCACACATTGTTTACGAACACGCCTTATGGTGAGGGGTGGGAGAAATACAATTTTTTACCAATCAAACGATATCGTATCGAAACGAACGTCTTCTTCGAATTCTCGTTGCCGCCTTATATTACAAGCTGTGAAACGCGCGTTATGCGCACACACTTGCGTCACGATAATAATTATAAATTAACTGTTGGGGAGATAGAGGTTAGTCAAAACGCGTTGTCGATTTCGCGTGACGCCGTAAAGGTTGGAAAGTACGAAAAAAACCTTGTGAAATATTTACAAATGCATAGGTAATATTATATTGCAGTGCAGTATAATGATATATTCTGCAGTCAGCATAGCGTCGAAATTCGCGTGAAATCGAAAAAAAAAACACATGCGAGTTACACGCGATACAATATATTATTGGCATACGGTCGTAAAAAGTGCGCTCGTGAAAAACGAAACTAAAAACTTATTGCCCGTGTAACGAATAGTGGTTCTCAAACTGCGATTGTACAGCGTACAGGTGCGGTACCAATGCAGCATTTTAAAAAAAAAAAAAGATTGACGTGACATTTTTTTGGTAGAAAAAGTCAGCACACATTTATCTTCAGAAAAGAAAATAGTTTAAAAGAGCACACTGTTAAAAATTGTGTGATTTTACGTTAATATATTATTAATTTTAAATATTATTTTTCTTAGATTAATATACTACATGTATCTACATATTATATACGTACTATAATCTCAATTTTTAAGTTAACAACTTTATTATTTTATTTAATATTATTATTATTATTATTTGTATACTATTTATACATAATAAATAAGTATTAAAAATATGATTGAGTTATGTAATCGTATATTTTCTACGCCGTTTTTTATAACATGCATTTTTTTATTCCAATTTTGTTTTTATCAACGTTTAGGATGTAAAAAATCCAAAATTAGTAAATGTATCCAAATTAAAAATATAGTATTCACATTTAAAATACATATCCATCATTAACTTTTTAAGTAAATGTGCTCGGAAATATGTTTCCGATACTGAGAAAAATTATAATTAGATAATTAATAAAATTAATTTAATTTAATTTATATTTAACTATCAAGTTAAGTTGATCTTTAAATTAATAATAAAATTGAAATAACGTTTAGTATTATAAATTTATAATAATATAAGAAACATTTTTACAATATAGATACATACATTTAATTAACAATTAGTCATTGTAGTAATAAGTCTTGATATAAAAATGTAATTAAAATAAAATAAAATCTAAAGTAAAGTTAGAATTAAATTGACTTTTTAGTTTAAACTCGTTTGTGTGTAGTATTATAGATTTTCTAAGACTTTTATACAATATATAATATTATCTTGGCAAAAATATCGCAATAAATAATAAATAGGTATATCGAATAAGATAAAAGCGAAGTCAAATAAGGGTAAAAAATATGAGAGTATTCTATTTAAAATTTTAATATAAAAATAACGAATTTTATTTTATCTTTTATATTTGTTCATAAAAATGACAAATTTAATAATGATTTGGTCAATTTCTTCAACCTTTACACTTTACATTGTATTTATTATAAATTGTATTCATTCAGTGAATTGAATTTTTCTGGGGTATAGCGTTTTACCAATAAAACTATATACCTATCAATCAAAACACCACTAAAAATTCCGAATCATAAGCAAAGTTATCTGACAGTATCTATTTAAGGCGTTTTTTCTCCGTTCGCAGCTATAAACTATTACATTTATTTCCAAAACGACAACTTTTATTAACATATAAAATCCAATAATTTTTCTTTTCGTATATTTATGTATAATATAACTTCTCACATATCCAATAACTCTAGTTAAACGTTTTTAACAAATTTTTCTACAATTTTGTTTTCGATTATATTTCGTTTCTTTAATCTTCATTAGAAGATTCATTCTTTATTTTTTTTTTTCTCTCGCTATTTCGGCCGAATACTTATAGTATACAATATTATTGTTACATTGTTGTTAAAATATTGCGCGGCGATGCGTAGGCCGACGGCGTTAAAACTCACACGGGTCGTCTCGTAATAACCGTGATGAAGTAACAATAATATTAATACGTTCTTTCGTTTATGCAGCGTACAAAAGAGCGGTTTGTACGGCGGCGTAAAAGTCCGATGAAAACTTTCTCTCGTCGCGTCGTCCGCCTCCGTTGTGTGCGTTTGTTCCAGTGACCCCAAGACCGACTGCGTCTGTACACAATATAGTATAATATAGGTATGTGTGTGTGTGTGTGTGTTTTTGTGTGTGTGTGTGTGTGTGTGTATTTTTTCTTGTTTATTAAATACGTTTGTGTTGGTGCAATAACATTATCCGCCCGTTAGAAACGATTGCGAAAAATATGTTAGCTCGTCCGCCAAGTTGTTTTTTTTTCCCAATCGTTTCTTTTTCCTCCTTGTAATAATTCCGTTCCTCTCACGAAAATACGGTGGTGGTGTATATATATACGTTATCGCGCCGGTTTATAAATTATTTAGATAATACGTTTGTTGGTGTACGATGAAAAAAAAAAAAAAGGTACTGGCCGGCTATTGCGACACAATATTAACGCGGCGAGAAGACTTGTCGCAATCGCGTTTTTTTCAATTTAAAATACAGATTATTATTATTTTTTTCCTACTACATATGGTTAGGTTAATAATATCATGGTTATCGCGGTGATCGCACTGGTTAGTCTAATAATTCATCTCTATTTTCCGCCGTTCCAATCACGGAACCTCATAAGCATTATCGCTTACGACATAGATAGGCATTCGTGCTAGATGTTATTCAATTTTTTAATCTAATATTAAATTTATAAAAAAAACCTAGTAGATATTTTTCGCAAAGCTAGGCAAGTAAATTAACTTATTAACTTTAGTTAAGTTAATTTTTATTTTTTATACAATGTAAAAAATATATATACGTTTAACTATTCAAAACACGTGACATATCAGTAGAGGGATAAGGGAATTAGACATTCAGTAAATAAACGAATCTAAGGACACAAAACAAAATAAAATACAAAACAAATTCTATTATTGAAAAAATAATTTTTACTAAAACTTATAATCAAAAGAATATATTAAAATGTAAACACAAATATATTAACTTAACTTGGATGTTAAGAAAATTAACTCGTTATATATTTGGTTAATACGTACTAAAAAAAATTAAATTAAAAAGTCAATAGGTATTAACTTAACTTTACTTAACATAAGAATAATATTGACAATATTGAAGCTCTATTTTCAATAATTTCATATTTAGACATCCTCAAGAATTGATTTCTGGTAGTTATCTCTTATAGAATGTCCTCTGTTCATTTTAACTTAACCTAACCTAATTTAACCGATATTATAACTCAAAGATTACAGCAGAAATTTTGGAAACTCAAACGACCACAAAAAAACCAAATGTGATCTAGTGAATTAGTTGTACGATCAAATGGTCTCGGGACGAATATGAAGTTTATTCGAGGAGTAAAAAGGCGAATAGGGTTTATTTTTGATTGACTGTCACAACATTGATTTTGTTCCGGAGTAAATAAATTGTCGTCAACGCTCGACGGACGAACTCTGAAAGAAAAATGATACCACGATGTTAGTGCTTGAGTAACCTAAACGTTGTCTGCAACGTTTGATAACAGAAAAATTTCGTTTGCTGAAGACGATGATAATAAACGATAACGGTGAAACGTGTTATTTTTTTATGCTCAGCTTGTATAGATTTATGACGTGTGCATCGTGCGGTTTTAAATAAATAATTTCAAAATATATTATATAAATTTGTTGGGGAGAAAAAAAACGAAAACAACGATGGTACAACACGCGTGAAATAATATTGATGTGTGTGGGTGATATTTTATAACAATAGCCCCAGAATATTCTCCTGGATGTTTCTCGCGATTGTCGCGTCGTATATTATTTCGTCGATTTTACACCGTCGATATTCTCGACAGTGTGCGTTGACACACCCGTCTCCGTTCGTGCACATGTCGTATATATATATAGAATATTATTGGTAACTACTCGGAAATATTCTCATTTCCGCGATGGACCGGACGAAGACGAGGGGTGTGTAATAACATAATGAATCGACGTATTCTTTCGGACACAATGTATAAGAAGGAAATTGAGGTCATTGTGTAGGTCGTTATATGTTATGTATATGGATATTATTATGATTATTATATATAGTAGTTATGGCAAGATACTGCCAGGAAACAAGACAGGAGATAACGCTTCCTGTTTGGAACGATTTTGAACAGACAAAAAATAAATAAAAATAAAAAATCCAACATAAAATGAGTAGTTGTTTTCGGGCCAAAAGTATTAACCGTGACGAATGTCTTAACGTATTAACGTGTGTTATTATTGTTAACGAAATCGCGAGTTCCGAGTAAAACGGAGTTTGTAACTTTTTTTTAAATATAACGCCATGACGATACACATATACAACAGACACGAAGAAACAATATAATGTTTAAATACTTATTCAGACACACTGACGCGTATTAAAGTTGTGATTATGACGATAGTAATATTAATATCTTGTATGTATAGTAGTTAATACGCACAATACACGTTGTTTTGTTGTACTTATCGCACTTGTAATTCTGCGGAATTTGTTTTCACGCATTATAAAAAAAAAAAAGAAAAAAAAAACGTGTCTCCGATAATAAAAAATAAGTACATTATACTAATCGTATAATAGTAATACTTATAAACTTGGTGCAATTGAATTTTTGTTTTTGTTCTTATATTCTAGTGCATTTTTTATAAATTTTTCGTCTCAACTTTCGAGTAGGAACAGGTTTGTTAACAAAATATACAGGCTTAACATAATTTATCATTCAATTATTAATATTGATAAATTTATTTTACGCTTAAAATGCATTTTCTTCGAAATCGGGAAATGTTTTGCTAATATCAACACCGTTTTTAATCAAATATAGTGCTACGTACAATACGATTTTATCGATTTATGATAAAACTTACACAGGTACGATTATTGCAGGATATTATGTATTATATTATGCTTCTGGTTTTGCCGCTGTCGTTCGTATATAATTGTCCGCAATCCCGATGCCCCCGCCGAGAGTTCGGTCGGTCGGTCTGTACTCGTATATATAATAATATAATATTAATATATACGCATACAGAGTGATCGAAATTTTGCGCGATTTACACGCTCTCGACGTCGTCGTCTCCGTAATTTTTGTTACGCGAAATTCACGTTCACCCTGTAGGTCTTGATGTGATAATGTGTGTATAATAGACGCAAATAGCGGTGCTCGTGTTTTCGCGTTAGGTCTCAAACACGTACATCCGAGCACGTTTTCGAAATGAAACGGCTAATTGGAGTACAATAGTCCCTCGTCCCGCAGCGTTCGACCCAATTGCTATATTCGAATATTGTATTATATTGTGTGTAGGATTTTAAACGACCCGCTGGTTCCGCACGTGTACGGTATGGTATGGTCAGGGATAGGCGGATATCGAAATAGTAATATCCCAAAAATATGACCCTTAAGAAAACGGTAAAACGGAAGATAAAAAGTCAAGTTAATTTTAATTAAGTCCTATTGCGAGCTATTTTCTAAGTTTAAACTATTAATATACTTAACGAGTTCCATTTTTTATAAAGTACAACCCAAGTCATATTTTATTTTTTAAATTTTTTCCATGATGTTAAACAATAAAAACAAAATATCAAAACATTATAATTTCACTTATAACGTAATAGCAGTTTCATATTTCAATAATTTTTAATTTGTCAATATATATAGGTAAGTAAATACTTTAAAAAAAATATAATACAATTGGATGTAAAACATAAGTATATTTTTTTTAAATTAAATTATATAATGCATCTTACATATATATTTTTATGTACACATAAAACACACATAAAATGTATTTTTTAACTAAAAAAAACTAGGTACCCGGATCATTATAGATAATTAATAATATAAAATATAATTTTTTGTTTATTTTTCAGTATAGATAAGATATTAAATAATTTTTGATCCGATATCGAAGAAATGAAGATATAAGCGAAATTTTAACGATATCGATATTTCAAATAATATATCATTTTGAATCCAACTTAACTTCTGCATTATTTTTTACACGGAACAAATGAAAAAAAATAATCTCAAAGATAACATATTTTATGTTACTTTTAGATTAAATAGTAGATAGGTTTTCATAAATCATCAAAATTTGTTTAGTATTTTACGTTACAATAAAAACTCTGTAGGTGAGGTCCCCCTTAAATTTCCTTAATTTT
Organism: Eriosoma lanigerum; assembly: GCA_013282895.1. Taxonomy (NCBI): domain Eukaryota; kingdom Metazoa; phylum Arthropoda; class Insecta; order Hemiptera; family Aphididae; genus Eriosoma; species Eriosoma lanigerum. Next base: position 4,528,758 of record CM023360.1, on the reverse strand, counting down.
TTTTAAAGTTTATAAAACACCACATTTAAGAGCATTTAAAAGTATTAAACCTCCAAATAATAGATATATTTAAAAACAAACACAATGACTTGATTTTGATGAAACATTTGAATTTTTTCAAACTCAAACTTTTTTACTAAACAGATTAAAAAAACACATTATTTTATAACTCACAACACGATTGATTTTTACGACTCAATATTATGGTTTTGTTTTCACATAATTTTAACTGTCCTTCGTTTCGGAACACACGCGGCTCGTTCGAGGGTAAATTTATTTTTTTATTTTCACCAAATATATAACAGTGCTTTTCATCCGGACGTTGTTTATACGAATGTAACAACGTAATATTAGATTGTAAACGGGAAACGGTCTGATTAAGAATATGATTTCGATGTCACCGTCGCGTTTTTCACGGCGAAAATCGTCGTTTCCGCGTATTCGATACGGATCGAATATATACAGAATGATTATCTTATCACGCGATTGTGTGGACCGTCTGAGAGCCGTAGGTAATTATTATACGAATTTCTGTAATTTATGTTCACCCTGTATGACTTTGCTATACATACAATATAAAGTCCATGACGACTATACGGCGCGGCGCGGGAACCGTTTCCGTTGCTCTCGATTAGATGGAAATTTTCTTAGTACAATTTGTGAAATAATAATATTATACGAGTATATTATGTATCTACACCGAGCTGTTTTTCAATAGTATACGGATATTTTTCAGTCAAGTTATTCTATTTTCTACATATTCTATAAACTCACTGTAGGGTATCGTCTAAAATTGTAATATTTTTGAAGACATATAATATTATTATTATAATATGATATCGAAAATTAAATATTCTATATCGATATCGTTTGAGACCCCTAAATATTAATAATAAAACGTTTTTTATGGCTATTAAAAATTAAACGCCTAGGGAAAAAAATCGAGACAAAAGATATTGACTGATGTACGCACAATAATACACACTATATTATATAATAATATCGTAATGGTGAGTCGGAGGACACACGTATATATATATATATATTATGAAATTAAAAACGGAGGAACATATCTTCGACCAAAACGAATAATAAGAGAATAATATTATAATAAATATTAACAAACGTATATAGCGGTCGTTTCGAAACGCTTTCTGACCCGAAAACTATAATATATTTTGCACAAAAATAATAATAATAATCTAAAGACCAAAACGAATTGTTATAATATGACGTCCAAGATAGTTTTGTGATATTATTATTTTTTTTTTTTATAAGAGCTCATTTTATTGTTATAAACTCCGATTCGAACATTAGGTGAAAAAAAATACCCATTTTTCACTCGATAAAAGTTGGGACAATAAGTTTTGTCCTTTAAATTGCGTTTCCAAATAATAATATGACGTGCACCTGCCTTGTGGGTATTTATTATTATTTTTTTTTAATGCTTAGGTACATGATTTCGGCGGGTGTATGTATATATAGAGTTTCACACGAGTCGCAAGTCAGGTTTATGGTCGAACCAAGCGCCATATTCCAATTGAATATTATATTATTGTTGTGTCCCATGACAGTTAAAAATTTATCATAATATTATCACATAGGTACAACAGGTACTCTTTACGAATTCAATACCAGTTTTTAAATCGTTATTTATTTTTATATTTTTCATTTATAACAATATGTCGCCTTCCGAAATCCATCTCTTTAAAAATATATCTCACGGAATCTCGACGAGTTTATAATATGTTGATATGATTATATTATACTGTCCTATTTGAGGAAAGGCTGAATAATCGATGCGTATTCGAATTTATATTGATACACTAAATCTCTCTAAATCGGGAACATCCCTGATGTCGGGGGTGCAAATAAAATTATGTTTGTTAAATAATTTCTAAATATAAATAATATTATTATCTACAGAACGTAAAAGGATCAAATGAACGATATTTAATATCATTTGAGGATACTATCATAGTGGATTATGCATCGCTATAAAGATAAGAAAAATTTAATTATCAGAATATTATGTTTATCGTTTAATAATCAATAAAATCTTATATATTTATCCGTAAAAATTAAAGAAAGAAAAATTGGGTCATTGTTACTCCTTGCTCTACCGATCTTGCTCTAAATGAAAACACCTGCAGATATATACTATAATTCATACATTGTCTACATTTAAATCAAACGACACTTAGATTATATAAGACCATTGTAAGTTATAATTTATGTAATTATATATACTTTTTACGGTTTAATTTTTGAGTTATAACGGGTATTGCAGAGATTTAAAAATATATTTTCTGAAAACCTGTTCTATGTTGTCAAAGCTTAAAATGGGTTCAGTCCAATTTTAATGAAAAAAATTAAATTATTAGTATAATGATAATATAATATTTCTCTGTACATAACTATTATGTTATGCTATGAGCACATATCATGTAGCAAGTCGATGACCAACAATTAAACTTGTGTTTTAGACTATAAAAATAAGATATAACAATCGCATGTAGTAATGAAATTCATTATAAATATGTAAAATAAATTGACTCAGACGCCACGCTTAGACGATCAGGACCAAACGAATAGAATATAAAAATAATAATATAAACCATCAAGATCCCTACAGGGACCGTTAAGCTAAGAAAGAAGAAAACCATCAAGATTTTGAATTTTAAAACGTACGTACCTACAATAATACGAATTATAGTGTTGAATTTGTTTACTTCTTATAATCCCAATTTAATTAATATTTAAATATGTTTATTAATACGTAAAATAATTTACTTTTAATGTAGTTATAAATATTTACTGGAAATTTATATGAATGGACTTGATTTATTTCATTACGTTTTTCGTTTTTTACCATTTGGGCATAAAGTCTAAAATGTAAAAGAAAAAATTGAACAAGTAATAATTTTGAAAATCAATAGTATTTAAAAAAACAAAACAATTGCAGGACTATGAATTCATGACATATGAATGAAGGAAGTAATAAGTTATAGCTAAGTTATGACTTGCTTACTAAATGGTTGTTTATACTTTATACCATATAATTTAAAAAATTATAACGGTTTTGGATGTATCGATATAATAACCAATAATTAAGTAATAATACGAGTAATTATAATACAAAACCGGGAGGCGATAAACTTTCTTTCCCGTTGCAACGAATATCGCATAATAAAATATTATCAAATGCAATACAGTTACGTGATTTTCTACGCGGAGACGTTTTTTTTTTTATTACAACTCAAGTAGTATTTCTTCTCGAAAATCTACGGCGCGCGTAGGCGTTGTCATTTCCATATTACGCGGCCGTGTTCGGTCGACCTAGTGAGTCTAACATACCCACATTGTTGTATTACCGCATTTACCGTGCGCGTGGTATCCATAATAACCGATTATATAGAGCGGTTACCGCGGTATAATATATTATAACAGCAAGTAGATAATAATAATAGTAACAATGTTGATCAGCCGCTGAATTATCAAAAACAAAAACAAATCGTATTGAGATCCACGGTACGGCGAGCAGAACGGTAATAAGTGAAACGATGACAAAACTCCGTAATACCGAAACAGCGAACAGGTCGGAGGAGTTGGAATGATTGCAAAACGCTGTTGTTTTTGGACGGATCCCAAAGCTGACTTTAGTGGACCGTAAACGTGAGCGTTGCCCGGTCCGAAAAGATTTCCGCCACCGGTCGTTGCATAATTGCCCTAGTTATTACAATTGTATAGGTATATAATAATAATAATAATATATAGGCATATACAACCAAACACACGGTAACCGTGTAACCGCCGATACCGCGTTTTGATGTAACCATAAAATATAACATGAACGTAGTTTTACATAATCGGAACTTACATCGTTAGCTACACCCGTAACCGGTCACGCCGGGAGGATTATTCTTTGCACACAAATCACGGAATGTATAAAAACAAAAATAACAATAATCATATTGTTAATAATAATAATATTATTATTGTTATCTGTTCTACGGTAGGTACATATTATTATTATAATCGTACCGATAGTACAACAAGACGATACTGGTTAATATCGATGCGTAAAATAATATTATACTAAGGTCTAACAAATAATGATATTCACTCGGTCGTGAGATTATCAGACGTGCGCGCGCGAACATTTTTCGCATCGATATAGTCCGCAGAAAACGATTGCTTTTACGAGCAGGGATCGTAGAATACATTATTGCCATTCGATTATTGCCCGACGACGACGATATGGAACGTATTATTATTATTTTTTTACCATAGCTACTTTGTTTTGCTATTTATTTTATTTTACTCGTTTTGCGGAATATATCCGGACGTCGACGTTTCATCCGCCGCAAAGACGGTTACATAAAAGTTTGCGTCTCGTGGTAATAACGGTAATCGCGGTATAATCGGTATAGTCGCGGTTGCAAAATACTATGACTTCAAACGAAATATTTCGACCGTGTACCACCGTAAACGTATTAAACGTATGTCGTCGTCGTCGTCGCGTTTTAAACTTATTACAGTACCTATACAATTATTGTTACGTACCTATACTGATGTATTGTTGTCATTACATCATTTTTCATTAACGAACCAGCAGCTATAACGAGCGATTTTTGTTGGTTATTGCAACCGTCGAGTGTTTCCTGTACAGATGCGAATTATGTAAAATTATTACAATAGTGAAATATGTGATATTTACATAACTAATATGAATAAAATTGAAGAAAACAAAATAAAATATACCAAACACTTATTTTTAAAATCGAATATCTATACAGAACATTTTTTAGTATTATATTTTTTTATGTTCCTTTGGAACAATGTTTTTGTTAGTACACTTTTACATGTGTTTAATATTCTATATAGTCGAGAGTTATTTTTTATGTAAAGTAATCGCCAATAATATACGCGTGGGGATACGATATACTAGAATCAAGAACGATAATATCAATAAACATTTTTTTTTTTATATACAAAACGTACGTTATTATTATTACCGCACCTAAAAATAATCAAAAATGTATAAAAATTATTTGAAAATGACTTTAACAATAAATTATTAATAATATATTTAAAAATATTTTTTATAATATAAATTAGGGTTTTTACTCATCATTCATGAATTGAATTTGGTTATTTTTTTTAATGTTCAATTTGAATAAAATAATGAAAGACTCAAGAGGCGAATAATTCACATAATAACTAAAAATAGAGAAAAATTTGCAATATTGAATTTTGAGGTATATATTATATATATTTTGTTAATCTATAAAGACGATCATTCTTTAGAATCACTTGAATAAAAAAAATTGCAAATGCATCAAGTCTCGAGCCCTAGATATAATATAAATAAAATACAATGCAACATTGTCAATTTATATTGTTTATAATTGATTTACATTTTAACGTAATATTATTATTATTATTTCGATCAGAGCGAAGATTGAAAATTGAAAGCAAATGATATTTTACATAAATAATATTCCGAATTTCTCGGATGTTTTCCAGAATATAATTTCTTGTCAGTTATTTTTATGTTTCAAATTGCTTATATATAATTTAATAGATCACCTAACGCGTTACGTGATGTATTACAATAATAAATTATACGATTCAACCGTCAACATATTGATACATCGCGTAATAGTCAGATCTGAAATCACTAAACTTAATGAAAAGTAAACATTATATAAATATATTAGACGTGTTTATTGATCTTCGATTAAAATATTGGTCTCTTCAAACGATTCAATAAAACATGTTAATAATATGGATTACATATTCGTTTACCATATTTTTATAGTAACGTATTTTGTTTTTATAGGATAATATTTTATAATATTTTCTACAAAATATAGATAATATTATTAAAGTTACCGCATGAAATAATATTCTAATGGTCACATATTTTTATTTTATTTATATAATACTATAACCACTATACAACCTGCATGCCTAATACATATTTATAATAATACGTACACAATAATATTATACTATACTTCCTATATTTCCATGTCGTCTTGAAATCAAATTTAATCTTAATTAATAGAGCGTATTATGACATTGAACGCAAGATTAATCTTAAAAACACTATATCAGTGAGATTCTGGAATGTTTAGAATGTTAATTTGTTGTTTGGGCCAAAACCAATGCCAAGTTATATATATTTATTTTGTTTCAAATCGTTTACTATTATTGAACACGTTCCAGATTTATATACGAAAATATTATTCATCCATATAAGTATTTTACTATATACCTAATAACTATACAGGTATATTCTTATACCTATGTTAGTTCTATACTGAGTTTTAAGTTTGATTTTTTTTTATTATTTATTGTGTTCTATCATACTTTCGTATTGGTATTTATAGCCCAATGAAGAAGTATAATTACAATTTTAAAATGTTACACAGGTTAGTTAAATTCTGTAAGGATTACAAGATTTAATTATAAGTAAAAAATTTATAGTATTTATAATATTGCAGTCTATTCCAAAAATTACGTGGGATATGCAATAGTATTGAAATAATTTTTAGTAATTATCTTCCTATTAAACTATTGATAACCATGTCTGTACTTTTTACATTTAACTGGTCGGTTTATTTTTATTATTTATTTAGTTATTTAGATTCTTAGCAATAAAAACCGCAAAATTGTGCAAATTTTTAAATTCTGACTTGGAGAGTTAGTACTCAGATTCCAGAGGGATCACTTAATTTTTAAAACATTCGAGCTTAGTAACGTACCTCATCTAATTTATAAAACATTGTAAGACTTTTACGTTTTTAGAATCACAATTTCTTAAAAAAATATTGTTGCATAATTCTTTTATATTTTTCACCAACTATAGCATATTGTTTATAAAAAATAAAATCAAAAAAAGAAAACCTAACTTAACCTAACCTAACTCAATGAGTACTCTGCATGGATACTTTTATAGTAAAATGTATTTTTGGTATCTATTTAACTATTTGAAATAAATACCTATAACTTTATAATACGTATTACAGTTTGTCATTACAAATAAAACACATCATCATTAATACTGAGTAAATGATATTTATAAATTCAGTTAATTTAAGTTGAAACAAATTTTAATCATATAATATGCGTAAAATATATGTATTTAATAAGTGATCAAGGCTATTTTAATTCATATTTTTTAAAAATACACTCAAAATGTATGTTCGTGATAAATTTTTGATTAGAGCATTAAAAATTTTAAATAACCAAGATAGTACCTATGAAACAAATAAGTTAAAACTTACTAGAATATATGAAAAAGGCGTAAACATTTAATTTATGTAACTTAGAAATTTATAATCGATAATAAGTTAAGAGTACCTATTTTTACTTTATTATTACATATATGTCTAATTTCTTAATTTCATAGCGTTTTATAAATGTATACAAGATTAACTGGAACCTTATGGTATAATATTACGCCATATATGTGGTAACTGGTTACTATTAGATGGTAGAGCTCATTATAATTGTGTTGATACGCGATCACTGTCTTGCAAGTTGTATTACCTTTAAAAGATTAAAATATATGATTATCATGTAAATAATCAAAAATCGTGATTAATCCTTTGGTCGTGTCAAACATGCACATATTATATAATAATATTAAAAATCATATTTTATGAAATAATTATTCCTAACTATTAAAAAGTATAAATCGGCTAATTATACACAGATACTTGTAAAATTGTATTATTATATTTAACCTAACTAAATCCAACCTGTTTATTTGGGTTAATTTATATTTTTAAGTACATGTTCAACAAACCAATATACGTTGGTAGTAATCTAACCTATAGAGAAGAGAAAACGATTCATATTTTAACAGTTCTCCAAATGATTCAAATTAGGACAAAACAGCAAATTTGATTTTAACACAAAAATAAGAATACTAAAACGAACTTTTCAAATTTATTATGAGGCGTGTATTGTGATTTAATTGTTTGTAAATAGTTTGCTGTCGTTTGCTAGATAATTCGCCAAAACTACGTTTGGTGGAAATGTTTATACTATAACCAGATGTGTTATAAACTTTATTCTTATCAGTTTAATAACGAGTAACCAACACCGATAAACACCAACACATTTATTAAAACGGACGATAAACTAGTGCATTCATATGTAGTAAATAATTATTGCATTAAACAATTTTACCAAAACACATTGCTTACTAAAAATTAATTTGCCAAAACATATTTATTGTTTTAGCGAGCGAACGTCATATATCCGCATGTTACGACTACGTTTGTCTGACGTTGAATATATTAAAATTACAGCGACGCTGGACTTAAATTCTGATGTTTAAGCTGAACTTGGAGTATAAACATCTATTAATAAATTTAAAAAGGAGCATATTTCGAAGAGAATGTGTTATCCTTTTTGTAAAATATCATCTCGTACTTAACAAAGTTGCGTAACGTGTATTAAGTTTTATATTTTTTCTAACGCGCTATATAATTTCCTTTTTCAAACGATATTATGTAAATCGTATACAACGTTCCCAGTTGCATGTTTAAAAGGTGAAATATTTTGATCGCCCTACGATATATCTATCTATTATATGATCGAAAATTTTGATTCACCCTATGTTTCTATTCGAGACATTTTTCTAGAAAGAGCTTGAATACATTTTGCCCATGATTATCTTTAAATTTTCTATTAGATTATAATATAATATTAGTTTATACTCCAAATTCAATGTTAATATCATTATTTTAATTCAGAGTTGCTGTGATTTCGCCAAAGACATATTTAAGGGGAGGCAACAGTCCCGTGTTGTCATTAGCGGCAATTTTTGAAAGGGCGGAAAATTTTTACTATACCAGTATATTTCATCTAATATATATTTGTTTATGTAAAAATAAGGCGGCTATCGTGTTATCAGTCGAAATTTAATTACAAAAAAATTATTCACGGTTTAAAGTATAATATTTTTGTATATATTTTAAATTTTTTTGATTTTATGAAGTAGGTGTTTTTATTTACACTTGAATATAAATAAGGGTAGATTTTTTGGAGGGCTATAATTTTCCGGAAAGTAAATGACCGTATATCGACGGAATCTAAAACGAAAACCATATTCGCCCTGAACGTATAATAAGTATGGGCTGTATACAGTTCTTCCAAAAGTGATAAGAATGAATGACAATAATTTTGGATCATTTGGAAGCACGATGCCAACCTTGAAAACAAAATGTACTCTCTGAAGTATTGAAAATCTAACTACTGCCTTATCAATATAATGCATATACGCAAGACTCTTCTCGTGGCTGGTATTCGTCGCTATACGCTTCTCGGCGCCGATGCTTCGCTCCGCAAATCGAAAATATCCCTCGATTCGTTGTGCAAAGTTGAAACTAAACTATTTAGGGATATAAATTACGAAATTTCTTTTCTCACGTTTTTAAAATTGTCCATGTTGGTATTGACAGTTTTTCCAAAGATAAGATTTCTTTGATAAGTATTTATTATAAATACGTTCCGGAAAAATATGGTTTTTACTGTTTTCAGTGTTTGGTTTCCGGATATTTACAGTCCGGAAAGTTTCGAGATGTATGCTTTCCGCCTGTTTATTTTCCGGAAATATACGGTCTTTTCCGTTTTTTTTCTGTTTTACTTAGAAAAATATGTGTTTTTTTTTTTTGAGATGTGGTGAGGCGGCAAAAGTCTAAATATGGCCTTGGATTTCGCTACATATTATACGATATTGACGTCCTCACAAAGCGTCACACATTGTAATATTTGTAGTAGCGTAATATTATATTATCGGTGGTACAGTATATTATGAGTATAGAGTGGTGGCAGCAGTGCGGTCGCGGTACAATAATATAGTATTTTCGTAGTACGACGAAGCCAAGGTTCGTAGGACCAAAAATAATGTCGTACAACCAGAAATGTAGATCACCACGATATAATATCACCGCTCGGCGGCGTCGCGGAAGTGTAGGAATGCCCTGGCGTCCGGCCACGCGTCACGCGAGTTTTTCGAGTTCGGACGAGACGACGGCTACACTCTTGGACATTGGCCACACGCCGTGTTATAATATTTGAAGTGACATTATTATAATTATTATTATTATTGTATACCGCTCGCCGTTCACCACTGCAGTTTCCGGTGCGCATTATTGATTGTGTTATCCCACCGTCGTCGGTTTCGTGCGATCGGAATAATATATATTATTATTATTATTATTATAACACAATAATGGATAATATGGGATATTATTATACCATATACCATGTATGGTAGTTACCCACGGACGGTTCTCACCTTTTTTCAAACGCGAAATTCCGCCCCGAAACGCTGCGTTCTCTCTCTCTATAGAGTCTGTAGAAAATGACCCGAATTTAAGAAATCACGCTTTAAAAATGATGTCTCTCTTCGGCAGTACTCATACTTATTTGCAGGCCCGGATTGGTCAGGCGAGTTACCGAGAAAATCTCGGCGGGCCGGTAGACAAATGCATAAGAAAAGTGCTGAAAATAATCGAAAAATAAAAGATATTAATTTTATATCCTAATATTGTATTAAAAAAAAAAAAAATGCTAGAAAAATTATAAACAATTTAGATATGTATATATATATGTGTGTGTGTGTGTGTGTGTGTTAAAATATAAAATTATAAAAGATGGGTCGGTAAAATATTGGTATCTCGGTGGGCCAAATTTACCCAATCTCCAGCCCTGCTATTATGAGCATATTTTTTCACGAATGAAAATTATAAAAACATAAACTAGAATACGAATAACTCACACGCTAATCTACAGGAAATAATTTGAGGATTATCTAAATGAGAACCAAATATAGAAAAATTAGTATAAGATAAAAAATTTCGAGTATTTCGTTAAAAATAAAATGAAAAAAATTTATTATTACTTTTTAATGTTTAATTTAAAATATAAATCATAGTATTGTGATGTAATATTTTACATTTAATAGTTTTTTTTTTTCATAGGTGATACAATTTTCTTGTCAATTCAACATGCAAAATATTTGAATATGAAATATTTTATTGTATTTAACAAATAAGTGGAACCCAGATTTGTTTATACTAATTGAAATAACTCAATGAAAAATTGAAATTTTTGAACGCGGTTTTTTCAAAATTATTCTTTAGACCATATAGGCTCTAATATTACTTATATATTATTTTTTTTAGTTTTAAATTTCTAGTAAAAAATTTTATTTTTATTTTTCAAGTCTTGTTAAATTTTAATAAAGCCAAATTAAAGAGTATATTTTTATGATGATTTTGACGTGTCCACCTTCTAGTTTCATCAATATGGCGAATTCTATGTCAATAATTAGATAATTTTATATTTAAATATCGTGGTATGCAAATCTCATATTATCAATATCAGTAAAAGGCTCTCAAGAAATAATATAATTATATATCTGTAAAACAACATAGATAATAAAGGTCGATTTACAGATAAATGGCTGATATTAATTAAATTACTATCGATTCACTAATTAAACGTATTATTATTATTTTTCTTTAAAATTTTCATTCCGTGTTATAGTAATTTAAATAATTACAACAAATGACATATACATTTTTCAATTAAATAAAAAGTAAATAGATCTGGGATACTATATGTTTAAGTGTTAAATAAATTTACGTTCGTAGTTTTTAAAACGATATGTTATTATTGTCTTTTACTAAAAAAGTAAAATAAAGATTCCATTGTCACATTCAGGGCCGGTTTGGACAAATTTAGTCTATAAACATTTCAAATATATTATTAAATAAATAATTTTATCGGTTAATAATCTCTTTTAAATTAATTTTTTTTGAAAAGTGCCTATCTAAATTGTTTTTAAATTGCCTAGAGAATATTAATTATGAAATAAAATTAGGGTATAACGTTAATATTTTAATTTCAATTTTTTACCTATTTTGTTTTACTGACCCACTGAGATTTTCTCGGTAACTCGTCAAGTCATTCCATACTGGAATACGTTTTCCGAAGAAATATATTTTCTACCTGAAATGCGTTTTGTAAAATTATAAATCCAAAACGACTTTTATTAAAAAAAATTTACAAATATCAACAATAATTTGCACGTAATCGGAAATGCAATAATTATAATATGCAACTATATGCCTATTACTACAATATGTCTATTCGGCGTACTGGACCAGTATATATTATAGGAATGTTTAATGTTTCGGGGATTTTGTCTCCGACCAAAAAAATTCGGTTGAAACGTCGGGAAATGCGCGGTATCGGGCTGCGAGAGGGCGGCGGCGAAAAAATAATAATAATAATAATACGATATGAAACGAAACGAAAAATAAGAAATGAAAGGGCGCGTTCTATTGTGCGAGTGTCTTCCGATAAAATACCGTCGGCGGGTCGTGTTCGGTGTGCGGGGGAAGGAATTCCTTTTGTACGCGTTATGCGTTTCTGGGAAACGTATGCGCTCCGAAAATAATGTTATTTCGTCCCCCTTTTTATCATTATCATTATTATTATTACTTATTATTATTATTACTTCACTATTATCGCCACCGTGTATACGATTATAATGCATATAAATGGTATCGCGGGGTTGAAGGGAGGGTCGGAACCGGTTATCGTCCCGCACCTCACGGCGGGGCGTGTACCCGTGTAATCCTTCATCCGGGCACCCCGCATGGGATAGTCGACGTCGACGATCCCTTCGGACAATAGTCGGCGGATAGCTTTGGCGCATATACGATTCGGTTATTATATATATAATATAATATAATATAACAATAATAATATATTATATTCTCCTGTAGTTTGGACCCTAGAAAGCAGGTGCAAAGATAATAATAAAAAAAAAAAAAAAAAAAAAATGCAATATTCTCGCTGATTTCATATACGCCGCCGCGGAATACCTGGAGAAAAGTCATTGTTGTTGCGTGACAGGTCTGCCCGCGCGAGCACCCAAATCGCCTATCTCGTATCGTCGCGCGCGATCCGACGGAATACATTATCCGGAATTATATGTTTTACCCGTAGCGGGAACGCCCGTTTTCCATTTCGGCTCCCCGAGAAATCTCTAATTGCGGGTGCCTGTCCAGAGAGAAAAAAAAAATACGACCGACGTCAAGTAAAACGATCGTTTACCGTATATAATAGTATACCTGGTAATAGGTATATATTATCATGGGCACTGCAGGTTTCGGTAATACGCATGCGGATTTTGTAATTTTTTTATTTTTATTATTATTATTCGTCCATCTCGCGGTCTTTCGCGGAATTCCGAGGTCAACCTGTTCCTCCCCTGCGGCGGACCCCAACGAAGTTAACGAGTTGTGTCCCGGCGGAATTGTCAGTGTATATATATAGTATAATATTATGTCCCGCCCCGAAAATAAAAAGTTATTTCCAATCATATTGCAATGTTGTTCATTTTCCTTCCCGTTTTAAACCAACTTAGGATCCACCACAACAATACATTTCTGTATTAAACAAACAGTTAAATAATAAAAAAAATACATTGATTTTATTATTATTTTTCTCAATAAGCATTTGTGTCCATCATTACATTATTAAATACTAATCGTTTTTCAATAGTTTCCTACATAAATCAATGTTTTATCGCGTATTACTTATTATAATGTACGTATGAGTATGTGCGTCTTCGTCAGCTTCGCCTTATAAATAGATAGGGTCGGTAACCCAAGTCATACACCTCTATAGATTTCGATTTTCTACTTGTCCTCCATTCACATCAGTTACATTGATTTAATACTCTCTATTCCATCTATCCACCTCTTCTTTGGCCTTCATACTTCCTACATTGATTTCCATGATAATTCTCACTGCCTCTGTCATCAGTCATCTCAATCATCTTAATCATCTCTCCTCATAACATGCCCAAACCATCTCAGCCTCTCATTTCAAATTCGTCCCACAATCGATGCAACTCCTACACTTCCCCTTATGTAATAGTTTCTTATTCTATAATTTCTATAAGTAACTCCACATAACCATCTTAGCATTTTCATCTGCACATTTCGCTACACTCGTCTTCTATTCCATTTATTTGTTTACAGACCAATAATTTGATCCGTACAACATTGCTGGCCCGTCATTCAGGGGCGTATTTTGACCTACTTTTAGGGGGGGGACATAATTTTTTTCTTTAATTCAGGCTCAAAATTTACTAAGTAGTATGATTTTTGGTAGTATTTAAACCATGTGAGTCCATAATATTTGTGGGTTTTTTTTATCTCTAATTTCGGATCCACTTAGAATCTACATTTATGTAGTTCTTTTTTAACACATGTCTGTATTTTAAAAGTTACAGCTTGTGTTTTATTTGACTTTTCACTGAGTATAGACCTGACCAAAAGCCCGATTCACAACCATTCGTATCGTACGCCGAACAATTAAAGTTAACATCTTCATAATCTATAGTTACTTCCTGTAGTTCACTTCCTGCAACATCTGTACTTGATGACTTAACATCTTTTTCACAAGAAAAAAAATTTAGAAGTGAAAATTGTTTCCTTTTATTAGAATCCATTCTAAAAACTTATAAAAACAAAATAATAAATGTAGAAAAGCACATTGGTAGGTCGTTGAAATATATAAAGTCGTTAAATCTTAAATACATTTAAAAGTAATGATAATAATACAATCAGTTTGTTATCACACTGATGTGATTGATGTTAGCTTCGGCACAAAATAATATAGAAATAACACTCGGACAACGGATTAAATATTGGCGTCAACGGTCTGAAGTTGAAACTCAATCGTCCAAGTCCACAGCTGATGTCTATACTGTACATAGATATATATTATGAACTTGTATAAATTATATCATATTGTTCTGTGATTATATATGTATTAATATTTATATAAAACAGATATTATATTGTGTATAATATAGACATAATATGTGCCTCGGTCTGCGGCATGATTAAAGATATTTTTAATCATGGTCTGCGGTCACTGATGTAGATAATATCTACCATAGTTATACCTTATACATTCATATACCATAGAATAGATGAAATCAGAACTGTACTCATTGATAACATAACATGGGTAGTATAGGAAATTAAGTAAATGGACCGGTGGCCATTTTCTCAGTGAACCTTCGAGTGAACGCCTTCAATTATTATATTTAATCGATTCTTTAAATAAGGATTCAGGGGGGGTGAAAAAAATACGCTCCCCTCTAAAATACGCCCCTGCCGTCATTACAGCCTTATAATACCTATATTTCAATCTTATTGATTTCCTTTTATCACACAAAACACGTTATTTGTGATAAATATCAATACCTACAATTATTATTGTAGTTAGGTATATATTTATAATAAACGAGTTTATAATATTTATCTTAGTACGAAAAAATTTCACTGGACACAATAACTCGCATATGTTATATTTAATAAGAAATAATATTCTTTTGCAGCCGGCCTAAATTTGCCAAAACTAATATTCCCTATAATAAACATGGAATTCCGTACTATATTATTATGTAGGTACTAAGTGGTAGTGGTAACACGAATAGGGTTATATTTGCTCAGTCACGTCGTTCAAAATAGAGACATAAGGGTTAGTTAGGGCATACCATGAAAGTGTTATGAGTTATGATTATCGTTATTATACTTATTATTATTTAGTAATTTAGTATATCGTATAGCACTGTAAAATATAAGAGACTACAATAACAAAATATTAAAATAGTCAACGAAATCTCAAAAAAAAAAATAATAATAATAATAATTAATGCAGATAAATTTGATGGTGAATTTAAAAAATTATTTTGCATCCCTAAAAAATCGCTCTTCGCGCTGCCACCATATTGCACATATTACACTATATTTTTGAAGTATGGGGATAAAATATAAATATGGAGTAGCATACACAGAATTGTTTCATATTTTTGAGAGGGGAGGTTACAATAAAATATTTATCTTTAAAATTTACTTCTGAATCTAATAATAATTATGGAGATATAAAAATATGTTATAAATACAAATAAATTTAAGATCCATCATAATATTTACTAAAATTCCATTGGTTTTTCTGGATATTGGAACAACCAAATACCTAGAATTAGGATTTAGGTATTGATTTAGATAGATTATCGGTCCATTTTGGCAAGGTCGAAGCACGTTTTACCCCAGTTATAAAACTACCGACGTAAAATTAAATAGAAAATAACAATATTTTATGACGTAAATTACGTGAACCGCGCTAATAGTTTTTCGATTTAGCAATAAAACGAATATTATCATGCAAATTCATGCTAATTGTATGCTAATTATATTAGCTATATATAATATATTAGTTATATTGACAGAAAAAAATTTGCAAATTTTGAAATGGGCGCGGCTGGCACAATGTACGTCATTTTATGATAATCTACAATAAAAAGTACAAAATCAACTTATATATAATGGCGTAAAAACGTAATTGAATAAAAACCGATATGAAAACTAGATTGTTAAATCAACCCTATACTAATTGCGCGTGTGTTGGAACAAACAATGTTATCACGTGTTATGTAAAAAAAAAAAAAAAAACGCAAAAGATTTATTACCTATATTATGTTATGTTCTCGAAATATGCATAGACCGTAAAAAAATATAAATCACCTGGATTTCGATCTAGTATAACGTATTACGTAAATTATATTATCATTGACACGTTCACCTGATTTTTAAAACTTACCCCGGCTACAGTAGGACATATGGTGTCGTTCATTAAAAAAATACTACACGTATTAATCATGTAAAACGAGTTAAAAAAAAAAAAAAAAAAATTGTTCGAGTTATATAATCTATGATCCGTGTGGTCGGGTCACGGAATATTCTATTGAAAGAGTTCTTTCCTAGACAATAATACGTGTATAACATACGGTGTATTAGGTACAATGCGACAGGTGACATCGAATAATATTTCGATTAATCTAATGTTAAAACGAGTAAGTAAATTTAATTAATACGATCGATAGTATTTTATATCTCTTCATTTTTTATTTTCCGCATTAATTAACAGAATATAATAAATTTGATGGGTAAATATGAACAATAAACGCAGAATAATATACAGTTTGACGTTTAATATACGAGTATAATTTCTATAATAATTGTTTTTAATCGGAATAAAACATTATATAACAGGTAATAATGAAAAAGTCATAGGATAAATACAGAAAATAGAAATACAAATTTAGTAATATAGATTACAAAATTATAGTTATAAATTGCTAATTTTCATTCTCAACATTTTTAGTTAAATAAATCATTTTTAACACTTTACGAAGAAAAAAGCTTAGAACAAATTGATCGACTTTAGAGTCAAAATATCCGAGTACAATCAATAATTAAATGCTAATTTAAATGTATTTTATAATTTGTAAATATTATATATTTGTGTGTTTTAAGATCATTATTGCATTTTTCATTATAATATTTGTATAGGTTATTTATTAGAGAATAAACAGTGAAAATGCCGTGAAACTGTAAATTCAATTTTTAATTTTATGATTCACGTGTTTTATACACCAATGGAATATTGGAATGATAATACTCTTATACTTACAGAAATATTTCTAAGTCTATTATAGTCGTGTTTTTATATTATAGTCGGAGGGGGACTTAATGGTCCATGTTCTTATTTTATACGGTTTCTGGCGTTTACATTGTTTTATTCGTACTATATATAATGACTTAACAAAATATAATGCAATGTTACCAGTAAACCTCGTAGATGGGATTAACGGTTATTTATGTAAAATATATTTTGTAAGTACAGTTTTTTTGAAACGGCTAAATACTATGATACTCTTTCCAGAGATGTGATTATTATAAGAATATCTAGTTTATATATATATATATTTTTATTCAATGTAGGTACCTATTACCATGCCTATGACACTTCTTATTAGAGCAATGCAATTCTCAAAAATGTAAAAAAACCAAAATTCAACCTGACGGCAAAGTAACCACTTAACGAAAAATACATTTCTTTTGAAGAAAAATAGAAAATATGCATCAATGAATTTTTTATTGTTATTTGTTATGCTAACCTAACGTATGTGATATGCACGAGATTCTTTGGCTACGATTTTGTAATTTAAAATTTGTGATTTGTCACTTGTGTTTTGTGTACGATTGACTTACACATTTTTACATATTTTATTACGTTCTTTTGACTTTTAAAATGTTGGTTTACTTTATTTACATTTTGTAGTAAATATTTAGCACAGTTTAAATAAAGTATTAGTATACAAAACTTATATGATAATATTTTTCATGGTACAATTTTTATGGTAAAATGAGTGTACAATAATTTCATTTTATGAATGTTGTCACTATGACGTGAGGTTGAATTTTTTGTTTACATTTTGAGCCAACGGCTTAGTGTCCTATCTGATTTTATTTAATCTGTGTTATTACCAACTATTTTCTGTACTTGGATATTTTTTCGATAATATTTTATTTATTATGTCGCATTACCGTAATTGATCGGTCCACATATTTAACTGCGTACCTATATATAGTTAAAATAAATGACAAAATGCAATTATTTTACCCAGACATTATAACAAAACATTTTACATTATTTTATAACTGTTTTTAGTTATGGATAATAAAAATAAATGTTTTCCAAAACCTAACGTAAGTGTTTTGCGACGAACGAAAATGAGTGCATCAGACGATAATAAATAACACGTTTAACAATGGAAATCATCGGTGAAAAGTCGAAGGAAAAAAATACCTATAATATACAATAATAATAATAATAATAACAAAAATGATGATAACGCGGCGGCGCAGTAAGAAAAAAAAAAAAAATATTTTAAGTAGTAGTGTGGCACTGACATTTCTTGGGAGAAACTCGATCTCGAGGAAACGTGTCGTTAGCAGAAAACGTCTCGTTCAGCGAATTTCCCAATCCCGAACAATGGAGCAACACATACTGTAAATCAAATTAATAATAATATTATATATCAAATTCGCGATTATTGCATAAATTATATTTACGTCGGCGAGTGTTGTGCGGTATAATAACAATAGTAGTAATATATTGTATAGGTGTGCGTCATTGTGACAATATATTATTCATATCTATTCCGTTTAAAATTAATATGAAAATCGTTATGGAAATAATAATAATAATAATGATGATGATGATAAAAAATTAAATATAAAAAAAACACAGAAGTGGCGGTCAAAAGAATGAAAACAAATATATGCATAAAAAATGTGCCTAGATGTGTGTAATACTAGCCGGAGGACCAACCGAAATCGCTTTTATAATACGATATATTATTATTTATGAACGATTATAATTAATATTGTATATTTGTATCGCGTTCAATCGTTATTATTCTGTTCAATAACAATTTGGTTTTCGATGTTATATACATATTATTATCGACAATATGGTACCATGCGCGATATAAATTACATTGTTCGCGTTCGACATAATATTATAATAGCCGGTTCTTGTACGAATGATTAGTATGCAAACGGTATTTATTTTTTTCACAATTAAAAATTTATTTAACCATAATGGTTTTCTTCCTATAAGTCACTTGGTCATCTTCTATGATATATAATTACCAATATCAGAATCGCATAAATCGCATCATATTAATTATATAATTTGTGATTAGTTATCATAATTATTAACATCTACTATAGGTATACAATTCAATATAATATACTAGGTACTTCACTTTCGATAATGATACGTTTACATTTTAGGTATGTTTATCTTTAATTTTAAATACATTTATCGCTTAATTATTGATATTAAAAAAAATATACTCTCTTAATGAATCACTCGATTGCCTTATCTGTCTTATGTAGATATTAATTATAACAGCTATAATAGTCGTCGCGGCTATAGTTTTAAATAAAATAAAAATATACTAGTTTCGAATTCACATATTCCGTTATTTATGAATTTTTCCGGTATCAACATTTGTAAGTTAAATACAGTAATAATATGTACCAATATAACATTAATTCCTGCAGACGGTAAATTAATGAGTTAAAAAGATAAATTATATAATGACTTACTTTTTTTCAAGTAGGTACCTACTCATCGAGTTAAATTTTTTCTAAAATGCTTAAGTTATTTTTTAGTTTATTTTTATTTTTTTCTACGAATTTAAGTCAAATAAAATGCTTTTTTATTAAATATAACTTATTACAACAACAACAGTTTTATATTTTATTAATTTTAAATTTGTATAGGTATTATTTATTATTGTACGTTCTTAAAGCTTACGATTAAAATTGAACGTAAAACGAATGTATATATTTTTTAAATTAAATTATATAATATATTATGCATTTAAAAATTAAACCTGAACATATTTTTAGAATTTTTTTTTATTTGACCGAATTAGTTAACTTGCCCAGCATTGAATATTTTACCTTGGTATACCCAGTAAGTCTTTACACGACGAGAAGCGTCTTATAAATATATCGATTTCGATAAAATCAACTTCTCGTAAAGTAGGTAGGTAGTAAATTTAAATAGGTAAATATTTCGTATTGGTCTCTTATGGTTCAGAAGAATGTATTTATTTTTATTCGACGGTCTAATGTTATTTAAATAAGCAGGTAAATCGAGTTGGTTTCATTCCAGTCGTGTAACGGAAATATTATTGACTCCGTTCTGAAATCATTCTCCCATTCGAAATTATTATCACAATCATCATTATTACGATTATCGTTATCATCGTCGTCGTCGTCGTCGGGTCGTGCAAGTAAACATACGCCTCTTTTGAACGTGTATCTATACGACGTACCTACATTAGTAGGTATAATATTGTACATTTCGAGCGTATCAGCTGTATCACGATATAGTATTATCTTTTGTGTAAATATTAAATAATAATAGGTACCAACTACCTGGTTAAGTAATATATTATAATACGATGCCTAATAATAATGATAAACGGATTCGTTGATGGTGTTCGTTAGAACCGTGTCAGAATTCTTCTCTCATTTCGACCCCGGTCGTTTCTTATCTGTCAGTCTGTATATACACGTATCGTACGTATTATTCGTCGTAAATCTAAAACCCTCGAAAACGGTACACAACGTAACAGTTGTGTTGCGATAGTCGGCCCGTCGCTGACTTAATATCACTTGTGTCAGTAAAAATGGAAAAATTATACTATGGATAATTAATTATTTGTATAATTATATATGGAATTATGTATCGTATACATAAGAAACAAAGCGGTCGGTATTGACCGGGTGGTCTAAACAGGTGGTCCAGATCGAGTCCCGGATAGCTACGGGTTTTTTGCGCGTGGTGGAACTCTGGAGCAAGCCAATCATTTTGTTTACTAACACTTCATGTTCTCAGGACTTTACGCAAGATATTGTTTTGTTTGAGGAGGTTATCGCAAAAATATAATTCAATAAATACAGATTCTTCAAATATTAAATGACATAATATAATATTGTTAAATTCATCTATAGAAATATAATGATAATATAATTTTAGGGGGGGGGCTAAATCATTAACTGTCCTTTGTGTACGCCAATGCTTATTTTATAGTTAATCAAGAACCAACTTAGACCTCTAACATGATAAGTGTTACCAATCGGGTACCATAAAATGAATGGATAAAAAAGGAAAACTGCCAATTTACACATGAAGCGAAGGTCTAGAAAGGTTTAGACATGTTTGCCGAGCGAATAGTCAGTTGATGAAAAAATTACATATCGGTTAACAAAATAAACAAAAAATGTTCATTATAGGAAAATCTGATAGATGGCCCAAGGCATGAAAAATATAAAAGAAAATACGACTATTGATGTGGCACACGGTAGAGAGAAATAGAGAGGTTTCGTATATAAGCAGCAATGGTAAAATCGATAAGTTGATGAAGAAGTTTAAACTTATACAAGGTACCAGAATCTTTTGTTACATCAATTTAAATTTTACGGGAAAAAAAAAAATCAAGAAACAGTATTTACCGTTTGTTTTTTAAATGTTTTTAAATTTGTGTTTAAAAGTATTCAACCTTCCAAATTATAATTTTTTCATAACAAACATTTTTCTCATTTTCTACTTAATCGTAAAACTAAAACGAAATAACAAAAAAGAAAAATATAAATTTTTTTCGTGACAATAAAAAACTATAGAGTTGATCGAAGAATCAAAAATCTAAACTGGTTTTAAACACAAATCGGATGATGCACACATTATAACTCAATCTATACGGATTGTAAATGCGTCTATGTATATGTAATGTAAAGAGAAAAAAAATCAAGTTTGTTTTCCCTAGTATCAATACAGATTTGACATGCGATGTGATTATACGAATAATAATTATCGTATCGCTTGGCGGGTTCGATAATATTTTGGTTTTTTTTCATTAAAATTTATTGGTTATTTCGTACGAAACGGAACAAACGGTAAAATATAATATATATTATATTTCGGAAATGTGTTCATGGAGAAACATGTTTTATTAATTTTTTCATGAAATAAAATATTATAGCGTTTTTTTTTTTTTTTTTTATGACATGAAAGAAACGTTTTGCGATAGTTTATCTAAAAAATGATAGAAGAGACCATAGTAAATATTATATAACGTATATTATTATTATTTATTATGTTGTCATTTTTGAAAGAAATATGTAACTACATATTATAGAACTTTATCTATAATTAGTATATCTAACATTGTGCTGTGTTTACTAATGTCTAGTATTTGAAAATGAAATATTTCAATGTTTTCAATTTTTATTAATTATCTTCTTTTATTTTAATTGAACGGTACATTTATGCACAAAAAATGTAGACTATATTTTAACAGTTTAAAAAATATTTCTCATTTGGTTGTTTATTTTATATTTATAATTTAAACATATTTTTCTTCACTTAATAATTTGTTTTTCTATTTAAATCGGTCCAAAAGTACATAACAAATGATAATAATTGTTATAGGGTTATAGCTTATATAGATTTTGATTTTCTTATCCATGTTGTAAATTGATTATTGATAAAAATATAAAAACAAAATAAATATTAATATGGATTAGTAATAATTGGTATTTATTTTTAAAAATTGGCGTTTCTTAATAAGGAAGTTCATTTATTATAATAAATTTGCCAAACAAATAAAATTAAAATATTTATTTCACAATTTGGTGAAATATTTCTGACTTCAATCAATACTAAAAACTATATATACATGCAATACTAATATATTTAGTAAATAATAGAAAAAAACTTCAAATATAGGTATAAATAACTTGTTGTTAATTGATAACAATATGATGATAACTAACTCATATATTTGTTATACTATTATGTACATATTATTATGTTGACTTAATTCAAGATTATTATTTATGAAAAGTTCATTATTTTTGTATTACGTAATAAATGTAAATAACTCCTTAGTGATTTTGATTAACCCATATTATGTCTTTAGTTGTTTGCTGATATTTCGACACATAAGTGCACAACTGCACAAGTTAAGAGTTTGGATAAATATTCGAGAAAATAAAACACACTAAGGTCAATTCCGATCCGTTAAAGCTTCAACCAATTCAAAATGTAAACGTGTTATTTTAGAAATAGGACGCACTAGACATTTTAGCTATAGTAAAACGATTATTTGTTTTCCGACTAAAAAAAAATTCGTCTCGTTTAAAAAGTGAATTTATATTCTTCTATATCATATTATTATACTCTACGGGTATACGCGGAATTTAGTAGCTCTCTCTGTTATAAATCATTACGCGCTATGAATAATATTAGTACTTATAATAACAATAATAATAATAATAATAGTAATAATAGTGCCAATACTATAAAGTTGACACATTTAAAATAGTCGTTTAAAAATGAGTTTTTTAACATGTTTTTATAGTTTAAAATATTGTTATTTTCATAGACTACTAAAAAGACAATATTTAACCTATCAATACTATGATAGATGTTTGAGTTTTCGCTTCAAGAAATTGAAAATATTTAATAAAACACCAACAATTTAAGTTATTACACCGGCGAAACATGTAAATAATTAATAATTTGGTGCCATTATAATATAATATCTAAAGAATATGACTTAGATTGTACACATTTTTTTGTTCTTATACCATGTTTCTCCTTTATACGTTGTCCTCTAACATGTTTCATTATCTAAACATTTTATACGCGATACGTGTTTAAAAACACATTATTGAGTAGTAGGCACCGAAAGTTTTCAGAAAAGTTATTAAATAATTGTAAAAATTGAATTAAGTTTGAAATTTTAAATAGTAATTTAAAGGGTACGTTAAATTATTTGTAGAAAAAAATATATACTCCGTCCCTTTAATAAAGCAGTGATTATATATTTGATCTATTTGCACAGATCATTAAATATTATTGATTTATAGCTATAATTTTCTTTTTCGAAATAATGTGCAGCTTCTCTGAAATATTAAACCACCTCAAAGTCTGAGAATTTCGTTAATAATTATTTTTGGTCCGATCGAAGTAATTTTTTTTTTATTGCCTGCGAGTCTGAAGTCTACACACGTAATATATTATATAACATTATATTTACAACTCATCCGTTAACGATTCTGTTATATAAATATATTATTTCATTTGTTTATTTGTTTGTCTTAACGTGATGATAATATAATGTTATATTTTGAACACGGCTAACAACAAACACGGAAATAATATTAATATAATAATAATAATAATAATAATAATAATAATAATAATAAATTTTTCTAATTGGAGGAAATGACGCGAAAACCAACAACAATAATATAGTAAATCGTAAACTATACGTATTGTTTTATACGGAGTTTGTGCTAAATTAACATGTGCATCGTATGTTACAAAGTACAATAATAGCGTTAAACAAAGTAGGTATATATTATAGAATACAATCGTATATTATAATATTGAAATGTCAACGAATTCGTACCTTTAGTGACTGAATGCAATTAAAATGCAAAACATTATATCTATAGTCGCAGTAGACGAAAAGTGCGTATTAGGTATATAGGTTATAATAGCGAATCGCACAAACATTTCGGAATTAGGAAGTTTGTGTTTTTACAAACCGTTTCAATAACGAGTTTACGTACTAAATTATATCGATAATAATTAAGCAGGTATACCTCGAATGGTATATAAGGTATAGGTATTATACGCGAATAATAAAAATTGTAATTTGTAAAACAGGTACCTATTAAAGTTTTACGTAAAATCAATAAATCGCGAACATTAAGAATCAATATCATTATTGTTATACATACGATAATTATGCACACCGGTTTTCATATAATGCTATATGACTTTTGAGATTGATTTAGTGTAATATCAAGAATATAGACAAAAGAGTTTTGTGCAAAAGCAACTTCGATTTTCTTTTTATGCTTATTAAAAAAGGCAATAATAATAAAATATATCTAATATGATATTTGCAATAATTAATAATTTTCTGATTTTTAATTAATATGTATAATGTGTGAAATTTTTATATTATTAACTCTGCGTGAAAAAACAATATATTTTGACAAAAATGAAGATGTTTGATGCACGTAATCACACATAGAAGACAAAACCCGTCAATTATCATTCGCCGTGAACTCGTATAGCATTGCATAGTTCGGAAAATAAAAACATTTTTACTTATTATAGTTATTATTCCAGTCAAGACACGAGGACACAGACCTGTATAAGTCCTTGGTCAAGGCCAACGATATCGATAATTCATAACGATATTGATATCGTTGATTTTAAGTAGACATTTACAATATCGATTATCGATATATAAATATAATTTTTGTTAATAAAGTGAAAATACGATTTGGGCTTTATTTAATTTATACTGATGAAATATTGATAATAATTTATTTTATGTAAACTGTTACAAATCATTGTCAAAAACGGAAATTTGATAATATTTTTAATATAATATCACATATTTTCATTTTTTTTTTTAAACAATTAGTAATAAACAAATTGTCCAAAAATATCGTTAAAATAGGTATTTCGTCATAAAGTCCATAGTATTGTATATTATTATTTTGTTTCAATTTCGATATTTAAAATTAATATAATATATTATATCCGTCTCTTATACGAAGTGTTCCGAAGAGATATAAGTAATAATTATAATACATAAGGTAATCGTTTAAATCATCGATACGATGTTTAATAATTATTTTATTACACTCGACCGAGCGTATTATTTTGGTCGGATTACCCTAATTTCTAATAATTTTATAATAATATTATGTAATTTATATTTTATTCTTAGACCTCTGTGGGGGAGGGGGGGGAATATGTCACGCGGGTTGATCCTTCTAAGTCGAACTCCGAGTTGCTTCCATCCACGTGATTCGTAATTTCTTCACACAAATAAATTATTAATATCGTGTTTAATACCAGTAATACCAGATTGGTCATTAATATACCTTATCCGCCATTAATCCTACGTATAAAAACATACAAGTACTCATGTGACTATACCGTTTTTAGCGTCTGCGACACAGTGTCCTTGTTCTCGTGAAACACATATGTAGTATTAAATGTTTATCGTTTTTGGCGGGGAATTGTGACGCGGTTGTCATTCCATTTCCGTAAACAGCGGTTGAACGACTTTTTTTTTTTAATATAGATTTTACTCGAATATGGATCGAGATATTATATTTTCATGATATTATATTGTGAATATTAGCAATAAAGAGTCCTTAATGTATTATTTAGAACTTTTTTTAAAATATAATCCAGTGATAACATTATTTTTCTTATCATAGATTCCGCAGACATTTTTCTAATTACAAAGTTAAAAATTAATACCAAATAATTCTTTATATATTTATTTGCAAGTAAAAACTATTTAAATCGGCGATGTACACTTACTTTTCGGACTACAAAATAATTGTGTCAGGGTTTACTAAAAAATATTGTCTGTCCGTGGGTCACCAAAACATAAACATTATACAGAGTGATGTATTTCACACAGGGTTCAGACATTCCACTGTATAATAACAATGTATAAATATCAAGTTCTCGTGTACGTCCTGTATATGCAACTAATATATTAAAACTACTGTGATATAAAAAATAAATAAATGTAAAATTATTTTTAGAGGTCGTTAGGTTAGATTAGGTTAAAACCTAATCAGATTGGATTGTGCATATTTTGCGGACAAGAGTTTTGTTTTTTAATCAAATTAATGAGTTATAATTTTTATAACGTTGCAACTATATCACTTAGATTCGTAGACGTTATTGGAACCTATAATACATTTATCATTACAATAAACCTCAACATCGATTAAGAAAATCACGTACAATTTTAGGTAGTCTTCAACCATTAATTACATATATAATGCGACAATGCCATATTTAATTTTACATAAATCGATACTGTGGTTTCTTAAAAGTAAATATTATTCATCAATTATTTTATGCCTATCTATACCTATATAATATACGTAGTGTGTATATTATAATGTGTTTGTTTGTATACTTGATAAAATTTGTTTAGTGTATTTCTAATTTCTAATTTAATAGTAATACATATTTTATAGGTACCAAATTAAGTTTATTTATTATTTGTACAGCTTAATCAAATTGCTAAACTTTTAATTGACAGAAAACGGTAGATTATTGTTTCAGTTTTTTGCTTGATTTCGCATTACAATCGAAAATCCTAAAAATTATTTCTAGGCAAATATATAATGTTTAAATGTTAGTTATTTTAAATAATTATTTGTACTAAGGGCTATATATTATAAGCTATAATTTAAATTTAAAAAAAAATCACTTTACTGGAAAAGTAAAAGGATATTTTATAATCATTTAAATTTCAAGATAGGAATTTTGAAGAGTCAAATTTATTAAAAAATCTCATCTATTAAAGATTTCAGTATAAATATTACTCTTAAAATTAGTGGCCTTATATTTCTTTAGTAAATTTAATTAAATATAATATAAGTTTTATACTTTATTATTTGTAATATTATACCCATAGTCAATAGGTTAAATAATTATTTAATAAAAAAACAGAATTACAATAAATTTATTCATCTATACGATTATAAGAGATTATATTAAATAGAGTAAATTATCTAGAGTCATCCCCTGCAATGATAAAAATTTCGTGTTACAAAAATAGTGTGAACCAGTGATATTTTGACCGTATATTTCACAAACCTAGTAAGTATAGGTGGTAGGGTGGTAGGGAATATAGGCGATATTTTAATATGTCATACAATATTCATAATATTATAAAAGTTTTAAAGTTTAGACGAAGATAGACGACATTCTAAGATTACGTTATCAGATTACTATCGATGAATTCAGTTGAAGATGACACGAGAAAGATAATTGAATACCATGACGGATGGGTGGATATTAAATTAATAGTCGTTTCGCCCAACGTCTAAAATTAGTATAACACGCCACTGGTGAAAACTACATATACGTTTTCAATGTTAATTCCATTATTTTCGTTATCAATTTTCAATCATCCCGTATACACGGCGTATACCAATACCAACAACTACCAACATATTTAAGTATGACTTATGAGTTACGAGTCATAACATAAATGATTTAATACTTTTACAAATTTTTACGATTTTAACCATTTTCTAAACTTTTATTATCATAAAATCTACACATTTTTAAAAGAGTGTATTATAGACTTAAAACCCTTTTTTTATATGCTGCATATAATACTTTTTTTTAATTCATATTTTTCATTTGTATAAAAAAGTTCGTTAAGTTGCACAGTTATATCATATTTAAAAATATTAAATAGGAAATATATTATTGACACAATCAATACTTTGGGTAACTCGGTTAACTCGGCGTATACAGAGCGATCAAAATTCGTTGTTACATCAACTGTCTTATGTGTTACATAAACAAATTTTAACTTAATATAGTATATTAATTATAATAGTAGATTTATTATGTTTATATTAAACGCCCCTTCACGCCCTCAACGAACGTTTGAAAATGCAATTTTTTTGCTGTAAAATTTAATAACAATAATAATATACATATTGATGTAACGAAAAAGTATTATAATGTATAGGAAGATCAAAATCTCGTGTTAATAGCAAAATCGTGCGGGTATAATTATACCAACATTGTGATCTATGTTATTTTTGCAACACGACATTCCGATCACGCTGTACATCACGTTATAATTTTGTATAAGCACTGTACGTGTACCAATGCAGAAACGTTTGTTATATTATTATTTCGTTTAAACGAGTTGTTCGTAATCGGTTTTTAAAGCATCCACTCGATTCGACAAAGACCGGTATGTTAAAGATACAGGAAGAACGCATCAGGAAATGAATACTTGGCGATGGCGATCTCGTAATGTGTTTCGCGTATACATAACGCGCGTTGTTACATACGACCGATTATTATTATTATTATTATTATTATTATCGTTAATAGAATAATACAATATGATTGTCGTTCCGACTTCCGATCACACGTAGTTGAAAATGTAGGTTTTATTCATATTATATTATTATTATTATTATTCTTTTACGAAAATCACGTAAATTTATATTATATAATTCCAACGTGAAATATTAATCGTAATAATCGATCGATTATTATAATTCTCAGAGTTGGTACACGCACTTATATTATTATACCTCAAACACACGAAATACCAACGAAACACGTACTTTACTTACGTACGTATACATACAGGGCGATCGAAATGACAAAACCATTAAAACGTTATTTTATCGCTATTTTCCCCTTACTTATTATATTTTTTACATCCTGTTTTAGCCGATATAATAATATGAGTTATTACATTATGTTTATATCGGTTTTAAACGAATTCTTAGAAATACATTCAACAGGAAAAAAAATTCATTTATACTTACAGTCAGTATAGAAACATTTCTTCGGCACAAAATAATAAAATATATAATTTGTATTATTATTATTACATGGCACATGTGTATGTAACCCATTATCGGAGCATTGTTTCGCTTGGAATGTTTAAATGGTAAAAGGAAAAAAAAAAATGAAAATTAAGCGACTGTATAATATAATAATATAATGTATAATAGTTATACCGGTATGGTTTGTATATTATATTTAATTAATTTTCAGGTAAAAAAACGAACCTACTATATTGGTAGGTATTATAACGTGTGTTGGACGTTTTGTTTTGCGAAGAGTTATGACTTTTTACAGAAGGTTTTTTGCCGGTCACATAATAATAATAATAACATATAATATGTATTTAATATTATAAAGTATACTACCTACACAAAGATCGTGGTCGGGAAACTCCTCCGAAATTGTGTTTATTCAGAGGTGAGACGTCAAGAAAAAAAATACTTATATTTCACAATAATGAGTTTATGTTGTCCGTTTGTCAGTTTACGTCTGTGATAAACTGGATTACAACGTACTTATTGAAACGTTAAAATTAATCGTTTATTTGATGAAATAATAATAATAATAATAATATCGATACATCCAACGAAAAAGGTAGTAACTCCATTTTGTCAATTGTTCAGGAGGAGCAAAATAAAATTCAAAGTTAATTTCTTATTCTATTTTTATTTTTATTTTAATATTATTTTACTACCTATCTCTTTGGGATAGATGTAAATACAATCATTTTCTTGGTCGATAAAGAAAAAAATCCTTTATCAGAATACAATGTTAAAAGTCGTAACTCAAAAACGAAAAAAATTGAGTTACTACCTTTTTCGTTGGATGTATCGATATTATATACAATATGCAATACGGACGGTATATTATATTATTGAATTCAACTCGGTAAAGCTGAATTACTTTTGTACACGATAAAAATAATAATATTATACCTACTTGTGGAGACGCTACACTCGAATTGCATATCTCCGTCCAGCCAACATTTAACTTAAATTATGGCATTTGAGTTAAATTTACAGATTTCAAAGTAACAATTCTTGTATCATCTCGTGGATTATTTTGTAAAATTTCATCTGATAATGATTGTATAATTATTGAAAATATGAAAACGATTAAAACTTGTAATAATATAAAAATAGTCCACGATAAAGAATTGAAAACGTTTGTCTCTTTAATATTAAATTTTTTTAATTTAATTCAAAATACTTAAGTTCTATATATCGTAGGTGGTGATTTTCTAGGTTCCATTGGAAAGATAGACAATGTAGTTATATTCGGAATCAGAACCCAGATTGGACCTTACGAGTTACCGAGAATATCTACGTTGGCCGTTAAAAAAATTAATTGAAAAAGTGTTAAAAATAGTTAAAAATTTAAGTATTACTGTTATAATTAACCAATAATAATTGTTTAGTTTATCAAAACAAAACTTGATCGAAAAAATAAAAGGAATAATTTGGGTAGATACTTTTAAAAGATAAAATTAAAAAAATATGGACAGGTAAAATATTGAAATCTCGGTGGGTCGAATTTACCCGATCCGACTCTGATTTATAGAAAAATATACGGATCCTATATAAATAATCACGTACTACTCTTGAACATTGTAGTCGCGGTATATAAGTTTTGGATCGCAATTAGTCTGTGTGACTCGTCGTTTGGAGGGAATAAAAAAATCGTTTCTAAAACGAATTTCCGGATCGAATCCCAAGATGAGGCGCAGTCGTCGTCAGCGGCGGCAGGCGTACTTCCGGCGAACAAGCGCGCATGTCATAATGTCCCCCCGGTACGTTGACTTATAAACGCCACACGAGCCTTTGCTGGGGGGAGAGGGGGAAACAAACGAGGGGCAATTCGACGACGAGGTCGTCGACCATCTTCCCGAGCTATATTATGCATATGTTACAATGTACCGATGAGTTGATATACTGAATCGTGATAAACGTTATGTGCATATTTAATAATAATTATTGTCTCGTACGAACATTCGAATTAATATTTAACATAATAATATTATTACATTGATGTGTTTGTAAATTTCGGTTTTCACTCTATATGCACCGGATCGGGTTTTAAAAATATGTTTAATGGATTATCATGATTAAGAAAATTGTCGCTAAAAATGCACCATCCTTCGAATGTAATCTATTTATACTGTAACGCTTTTTCTTCATTGATATTTAAAAATGATTCCCAAAGATCACTCGAAGTAATGCAAAGAACGATGAAAAACTATACTTAAATAAGAATAAAACCAAAGTTTAATAACCTCAGACGGGAGAAACATGCATATATATATATATGTATATAAAACAATGAACCGATGATTCTCTTGGCGAAATGACATTATAGCAGTTAAGAATAGGTAACATTTTAAGAAGTTATGAATGCTGAGTTAAGCTCCATATATGGTTGTCTATCGGCAATAATAAAACAGAGAAGGGATTCTCAGAGGACATTGAAATATGAAGGCTATTGTTGGTGAATCAATAGTGGGGAAAACGAGAGGGGATATAGGCTGAGGTGGTATGGATATATTATGAGAAGAAATGATACAGAAGTATTAAAAGTTGTTATGAAAATGAATGTACATGGAATATGTAATGTTAATTGATGAGTAGTACGAGATCGGTTATCGAAATCAATGGAGGACTAGAGTGGCTGACCCCATTTAGTTGGTAGTGTAAGACGAAGTAGAAAAAGAAGACAGTTACTGATGATCAATAGAAAATAATTAAGGGAAGATAAACCGAAAACTCGATGGGTAATAATTTTGGACAAATTTTGGACAACACAAGGAAAGACTGCGTCTTAAAAATGGTTAAAGAAAGTCAAAGAAAACAGAATAGGCGCGAAATGACCAAGAATACATAGGTAACATAATAGGTAGATTTTATATTATTATAACAAAGTTTGATTTTCGAATTGAATTCTACACCTAAAACTCAATGTTTCAAAAGTTTCAGAGGGATTCGGCCTTTGAACTTTTCATATTTCCATCTCTAATATTACTACGGTCTACGATCACTCACATGGGTAGTTAAATACAATAAATGAATTTTTAATTAAAATATAAAACATATAGTAGACTTATCAATCGATATATAGTAAAATATTATTATTTTTTAAATGAGCTTTGTATTGTTAAATATATTACTCACCTAGAGTCGAGTTCTTTGAAATATTTATACATAACTCAAATTATTAAATATTAAATAGTTAATATTTATTCGATAATGTTTATCAACCTATATTTATAAATTTAAATAAAAATATAATAAAAAAATAAGGACTTGGCGGTGAAGTTTAAAATATAATATTCAGATAATAATGTGTATTATATTATTATAACAATATTGTTATATAGTAAGTCATACGCAAAACTAGTCACATCCATCAGAACAGGTCAAACATTTATAAAATCATCGACGCCATAATAAATACTTCTATTAGGTTTCCCATAATAGAAATAAGTGATATTGCATACTCATAAACATAACAGACATTAAATCTTTTAGAATGTATTGGTTTTACAAAGATGTGTATATTTTTTTGTTTGATGAATGTAAACACTTTATCGGGTAGAAATAATGGTTCGATTACCACAAGTAGGATCTACCTTAGTAAAAAAATCGCGTCTAGTTGGTACTTTATTTAGCTCATTTTTCGAATTTCTCAAAAGGTTTTTCTTGGTAGAAGAATAACTACAAAAAATTGGCGGAAATCAGCAAATTACGATTTTCATTATTTAAAAGTTTTTATTTCGCAATAACTAATTAAATTTTGATCGTAGAGACTTGAAAATTTTTATGAGTACTAACATAGATAGCAAACAAGTTAGGTAAAATTTTAGAATGAATTATTAGTATAGTATATTGTAATATATTGAGTCTCGTTCAGAATCGTATTTCTAATGCATTATCATTGCATTCAAATCTTAAGCATAATAGACCATTAATTTCTCCGAGGACCGAAGGGACGAAGAAGGAACGTCCACAATCGACATTCCCACTTTTTTTTTATTTCGAATAAAAATTATATCTAAAAACTACTCGAAATTATTATATAGTTATTATTCTCGCCGTGGCATTAGGTCACAGACCATCATCGGGCCGACTGCGATTGTTCGCGTTTTTACGTGAAAAAAAAAAAAAAAAATTGACGATTTCACACTCAATGCGTCGGCCCATAATACGTATTAGTTTGTCATCGCACAGACGATATATTAATCGTATTTTATGAAACGCTCTGTATACAATACGTACCGTTCGGTCGCAACCACATGCTTGTCGTGTACGAAACCGCACACCCACACATACGTATAAATGATGAACATGTGTCCAACAGACGTACAGACACTATTTCCGGAGCCAGAACTTCAGTGTATAGTAAAAACGAGCAAGTGCAGTGCCTCGGTCGGGCGTGTCGCGAGTACTCAGGTCGTCGACGTTTGTTAGTTTTCGTTACAATATATTATTTTAAACGTAAAAGAAATATTATACACCGTTCTCGTACAATAATAGTTTATGCGACATCGCAGCAATTCGTTTTGGAATCTATGCGACAAAAATTAACAAACTGAATAATAATAATAATAATAATAATTATTATTATTATTATTATTATGATATTATACGTTCCCGGTTGAAAGAGAGAAATTTCTGACGCCAATGCTCTAATATTTCGGATTTCGATTGTTACGTCTGAGCCTGCAGATACACGAGAATTATTATTTAACGTCCTCGAAACAATGTGTATTATAAACAATTACTTTTGAATTCCGATACTCTATAATATTACACGTTGAAATATAACGATTTCAAAAGTGAACATAATTTTTAATAACAAGAAAATTATTGTCTAAGTAATAATCTATTATAATTTGTAATACGACTATAAATTACCTTTTAAGTTTTATATTACAATGTTTTAATACATTTAAAAAGTATTTATAACTATTACCCAGTATACCTAATTGTTGCGTCCTCAACAATTTAGGCCAACATTAGGCGGTGATTTATTAGAAAAATAGAAATATAATTAAAAGTATATCTCCTAGCTATAATTAGTAATTAGTTATCGGTGACAAGATAACAATATTATCATAATTGACGTGTATATCAAAAAAGTTTCGTCATAACTAAAGTTTTAAATGGAGTGATCGGCAGACACTCGCAAAAAAAAAAAAAAAATCAGAATAATTTACAAACTTTTTGGTATTCTCATCTGCACTTTTAACTTTATATTTTATAAACTCCAATCAATTTGAATATCAGACAAAAACAAAAAAAAATAACATAAAAACAAATCACTTTTTTCACTGAAGTTCTTTGCTCGAGTATGTGGTTTAGTGATTACTGATTACAATATAAACCCAACTGAATTTATTTTACAAAATCTGATAAACATAATTTAATCAAGTGGATGGCGTCCAGACGGCATAAAACCGTATCTGTATAATGTATACCCATATAAAATTTATGAAAATAATGAAATAAACATTTGAAATATGTTTTTTAATAATATAAATGGCATTCTATTACATGCGAGTTATTTACACAAATCGTATTTCAATACGAATGAAATAAAAATCGGTAAAAAGTTATCGAGTGCATAAAAAAACAAATCAAATATGTATTTAAAAATACGCACGCGGGTATCAATAAATTTAAAGTGTGCGCTAGAAAAATAAAATACGTAATTGAACATTCGATGATTGATAGACGAATGTTCTAGATTAATTTAATATTGAATACATAATTTTAAACGAAAATAGACGAAATAAATGATTTAATAATCTTTGTGTTGCAAAATGATTAGTTTGTCAGTTGCAATGACGAGGTGAAGACGTTCCATCATAACATTGAATAATGTTAATTTAAATTACTTTTCCGTGTAATAACAATATTCTTATACAACAAAGACTAAGACAAAGCCATTTAATTTTAATAGATTTTAGCTTTTTACGGAAAGTACGAAAATTATTACCGTTTCTTACTCGAATGTTAAAATAATGTTTAAAAATATATATATAAAACTTAATAATTATGTAATAACTGTGTATACTATATCTGATAATCGCCAATGGTCAAAACGAAACATTTGTATAGGTACTATAAATACCTACTCACTTAAATCACAATTTATTATAACTTTTGCTTTTTTAATCAAATATTTGAAAGTGTCTATTTAATAATTTTAACTTCAATAATTTATAAGCTATAGTACACGAGAAAACGTAATAAAAATATATACAAATATCGTAAAATAAAATAAAACGAGGGTTTGTGAAACAAAATATTTTGTCAATTGTTTAGAAATGTGTAGGCAAAATAAACTAGAAACAAAGTTATGTTAATTTTATATTTTAGCCTTTAGGATTGGTTTATACCATAATTCAGTAATCGTCGTTGCAATAAATATGTTAAAAGGAATTATAATTAATAGGTTTAAAATTACAGGGTGATTGATCACTTGAATTTTAGTATTTAGAGAAATAAATATTATAACCAACGGTATTATGTATAATTATAAAAATTCACAAAATTATAATAGTATAGGCTATAGATAAAATGCATATTATTAGTTAGGAACGTGAGATCAATAATAATAATAATAATAATACTTAATTATATCAATTATATCAATTAGATAAATACTTAATTTAACTATTATCAAGGGAGTCATATTTATCAAAACCTGATTAAGAAACAGGTAGACCTTTTTACTGACCTGTAGTAGTGTTAAGATAATGATTTTAGTAACAAAAAATGTATTTATAATCGTGTAAAATAATATATTTCAATAAATTTGTATTGAAAATTGCAAATATTATCCAACCAAACGAATAAAATTGAAATTGTAAATTTATAGTAATATTATAGGTAGTAATTAAATTTTAGATTTAAATTAGATATACATGTAAATGGAGTTTGAGTTAAAGTTTACGAATCGTAATTATAATTGTGTAATTGATTAATTTATCAGAAACTTAGATAATATTGTTATAGTTATTAGTGATTCTTACTTATAATTTAAAATTAATAGTATGGAGACTATAATTTGTATACATAAATATTAAATTATTATGATTATCAGGGATTTTTTTAAAAAAAAATACTAGATTTATAGTAGATATTTTATTGTTTTTCCGTACGGAACATGTGTATCAATACATCATACATTAAGCGAAGTATAAACATTTACAATTTACAAAGTGAAAAATCTATCATTAAAAACGTGACAGCCGGACATTGTTACCAGCGTTACAACCGTGTTGAGATCATAACAGCAGTAAGTAATAATAAATTGAGACATCCTTTTTGAAGCTAAATTTTATATTGTATTTGGCCAAATTGACTTACTAACAATTTAATTGAATCAATCAAACAACAATACTTATTATTATAATAGGTAATAGAATACGAATTAGTATTGGAAAAAATTGCAAACATTTGCACAATTTTAAATTAAGTTATAAAAATTAAAATCGAATGCGAATATTTCAATTCGACACACACGTTGGCGAACGGTTGGAATATTATGGGCGGAGTGGACGCATGCAGAAAAAAAAATGTCGGACGGCCTTTTTTCGAAAGGGCGGCATTATTCTTAATAATAAACGATTACGATTCTTTTTCAGAAATATTCTGGTGATGGTTTCGTTCTGTATTATTTCATCGAATACACAATTTAGGAACTGATATACTTAATACAATTCACGAACTCGCTGTTTAAGACGAACGGTTTTTAATTTTTCAAACAAAAGTCCAAGTTGCAACTTGACAGACTTTCGCGTGACCACTTTTATGGCATTTTTATTTTCTCGCTCATTAGTATCTATTTAATATCGTATTAATTGGCTAGCTATTATTTAACGATAATATGACATATTATATTGATATAATTAACTCTTGTCATATTCATGCCTTGTAGTGATCATATTCGTTGTTTGAATATTGACGAACTAAACGTTCGTTGGAATTGTATAAACTGTATATAAAACGACTACATGTTTCTAAAATATAAACGATACTCAAATTACTCTCCAAATTCAAACACTGCAGTATATTATATAAATAATGATTTCATACGCGACGTGTAGAAAAAAAAAAAATATAGGAAATTCGTGCGGATGTACGAATTATAAAACAACAGTTATTTTAAATGATAATAATAAACTGTTTTTCGAGTGGTTCTTTTCGTAAAATAAATTGTTACAACAGTCGCTGTTGAACAACAATAATGCAACACGTAATACGACTTCCACAGACTTTACAATATCATAGACCATCTCATAATGTCCGTGTTATATTATTGATATTGTACAATATATATATATTGTTGTGCATTATTCTGTTTTGATAGTTTTTCTCAAATAAAATATTCGTCGTAACTATAAGTCTGTATGCGAGTGTTAACTGCTAAGTATATATACGCGTATCCGTTCACGTGGTAAAACGTAAACATACTACTGTGTATAAATTACTGGTTCGATAGAAGTTACACATTTGAATAAAAACACAATATTATGTAGGTGGCATGGTATATCATTAAATTTAAATGTTATAACCATAACCGAGTTCAAATGACTCACATATTACCTATATATTATGAATGCGTATAAATATATAATATTGTGATATTTAATAGTGCGTCCAAACGATATTAATCGGACGCTATATAGACTTAAATACTTTATAGTACTTTAACCTTATAATATATAAGTTGTCGCGGTTAGTCAATTGATTTGATGTGATAATGACTATGTAGGTTAGTTGAAATAGGAAAAACTAGATTTTCAACGAAATATATAGTTTTTATGCGAATTTTATTACAATATTATAATATATAATTAATATCTACGTAAACAGTATTAATACTATTCATTGTGTGTGTGTGTGTGTGAGACTAAATACACCACACACTCATTATAAACTGTTTAAAAAGCAATGGATTCACACAAAATTATGTTAATTTGAATGTTTATAATAATGTATTGCGTATAGAAACCTTGAAAATCAGCGAAAAAAATCTATATAGACTATTAGAGACTATATATAGAGATTAAACTTAAGAGTTTATAGAACTATCTTAATTCCCTTCTCGACATTAATATTATAGATAGTGCTTACATACTATTATAATATTATGCATATTGTTTATATCTAAATAAGTGTAAATGTGTGAATACAATTATTAAGATAAAAAATGTCAATTTCCTCGACAAATACTGTTATCGTTTATTAATATAGCAACAGCAAACAATATATTTTATACTAGTTTTTTCTATCTAAAAATTTTAATTTTGATAATTACGCGAGTAAAACAATAATATGTTTTTATCTGAAATGTATCATACATTTTATACTAATTAGTTCTTACGAATTTGCTCAAATTGGATAGTTTATGATGAAAAATTCAAAATAATGTAAAGTATAGTAATTCATATACAATTGTATTAATCTTAAATATGTACCTTTTGATTTTTTTAAAGTAATAAATGAATATATTCAAATTAATTATTATATTAGAAAAAACAAAAAAAAATGTTAATAAACCACCTATACTTTAATGTTTTGTTATTTTTAAATAAAAATAATAATTTATTATACATGTAATTAAACTAAAAATATGTAATGTAGATAATATATACAAAAAAATTAGTTGTGTTGGTAGGTATCTATCAATAATTAATAATAAATTGAAAAAACTCCTATATAGTTCAGAATAATACATTATGCATTTGTAATGCGTTAAAACATGCAAACATGACGTAATTTTATATTAACCTGTTGAATAATAATAATTTTAGTGAAATACAATCCAGTCAATATTTTTAGTAAATTATTTTTCAGATATTATTTTTCAAATTGAATTAATCACGCGACTTATATATTATTATACATTTATACCTAAGTTTAAACAACAAACGTGCTGTCTGTCTGGTCGGACGTGAGTGCACAATGATATAATATATAATATTAACATATCATTGTAGATATAAAAATGTGAAAACTTTTTTACGTTATTCGATTTGATATAGGTTCGGGAGAAAAAAATATATTTAAAATCTAAACGTGTCCGTAAATTCCGTAACACTCTATTCTATCGTTGTCTGTATGGAAAAATCAAACGACTTCATATTTCTAGAATAATATTTGGAGATGCTATAACTATGATATGACATTGATATTGATATTAGTATATTACACAACTTTGAGGTATTTCAATTTTTTTAGAATAATTTATTGTTTATTGGTGAATAATATTGTTATTTGAATGACGAATACTTGATTTGTTTCTCAATTGTTTCGTGCCGGAAATGCATAATACTTATATCCTGTATAATAATATTATAATCGTTAAAAACAACCAGCGGTGATGCCATCGGCCTATTTATTATACATTTTTTTCTTTTATTAAGATAATACTATTGTGTTATGTACAATTAACTGTAATAGTATAATAATATATGATTAGTGATTATATCTATACACATGATCGACGCGTTAGTGTTCATTCTGATTTGATAATTTTTAATATCACTAATAATAGTATCATATTATATTTCTGAACATTTGAAATGTTCCAATACGAACAATTGTGACGATTTTGTATGCATATAGGTTTCATTTGTTGATTGGTTTTAATATGTTATTAAGGCCCTAAGAACTAAAAAGTTTGTGAACAAACTAAAAAATTATCTGCAATGTAATGCAACACCAATAAACAATTATACCAGGTTACTCATTACGGTATAATATGTAAGATTCAGGCATAAATCCGCGTTATATACGCGGTCCGGTTAAGTTATACTATAACTAATTTCCGATTCCGAATTATTAGGTTATTACATCATATACCCAGTTATAGAGGATGGAACATATTTAGTTTATATATCGTATTTTTTAAATTGTACGTAATGTTCAAATCGTGTTTGATTAAATTAACATTATTAGAGAATTTATATATTGATTTTGAGAAATTAAATTCATTCTCGGCAAACTGTTCTTATTATATGTTTTCGCTGGTGCGTTTACTATATAGCCTATTTAAAATTGTATTTCAACCTACTGATTAGGACCGTGGTACTGGTTATAACCGAACGATGCCTGTGAAACATAATATTATATATACGAGCGACCCGTTTTTAATGTTCTAACAAGCGCGTCCGGTTGGAACGTGGCCCTTCACACACACGGACGGATAACTGACGTAAATATAATATTTTACGACGGAGGGGACCCCATGGGGCCGAGACAAGTGTGTCGCACGTTCTTTATATTCGTATTCGTGTGTGTATATATATATACGGCGGGAGCAATACCGTTTTTTTTTTCAGTTTGTTGTTGTTTCTTTCCCCCTAAGAAGTGTAATCAACGACAACGCAGGACGAACGTCTCCGAGGAGGCGCTGGAGAGCGAGAGAAATGGGAGCGGTACAGATTTGTGTCTTAATCTTATACGCGGTACACTATATTAGTCAGAAGTTCCCAAACTTGTAAAATGTTCTTGCAACTAAAACAACGTGCTTTTAATTTTTTTTAAGTACAAAATACAAAATATTTTACATATTTTTCAGTATATTTTTTTTTCTACGAGCGTCTGGTCCCAAGTATAGGCGATTCAGGTACTAATAATTTTGATTTCATATAGATAAACAAAAACAACCTTTTTGTACCTGCAATTATTATGCTATAGCAGCGTATAAAATGAATGATTTATACGGATATGGAAATTACATTGCATATTAAATTACATTTTTTAACCAATTATTAACGACACGAATTGACCAGGACGCAGTTTTTTTTTTTTTTTTTTTAGTTTTTCGCGAATCGGCTCACAGTTTGGAAACCTCTGCGTCGCAGGGCGTCGTGCGCGTAAATAAAGTATCGTCATTAACGACGATATTATATATACAACAATACGTATATACGTATCGCGTTTTGTACTTAAATATTATTTTTTTCCTCCCTCTCTAGTCACTTTTTCTCACGCTCATACACTGCACGAACGTAATATGTAACATATATAGCGTACGCACCTCTTATTTCTACGTCTTGAAAACCGGCTTATCCTCAACGGTGCAGCGCAGTCTGATCCCTCGAAGATTAGGGTCGTCCGTCGTCGGGACCATAATAATATATAACATAATATATGATATATATATACGCGCAGAAAAAAAAAATGTGGCAAACGTGTGTCAAATAATAATATTAAAATTATTGTCGTTGTCGTGGATAATAATATTTCCGGTCTCCCGGACGAGAAAACACCGGAAACGTAGGACGAAAAGATATCGTCGAAATCGTTTAACCGTTGTCGCGCCAAACCTAACCCATTACACCGAGTCACCGTTCGACTATAAATCAGCGATAAAACGCATTATTATAATTATTATAGCTACCCTGCTCAGTGGCCCAAACAGGATTTTTTCAGGGGAAGGGGATCGTGCTAATAATAATTTCCTAAAGAGGGGAATTTCGTGAAATATACAGTAATAAGGTAAAAAGTTTTAAAGAATACCTATTTGCAAAACGTTTTGGGGGGTTACTGACCCTACTTATATATAAAAAAGAAATCTTAAGATAGTAAAAAACGCGATCAAGATTGAGTGAAATGATTGATCTATAGATATAACGTTTCCTTCCTGCGAGTTAACATAAAATAACTATTTTTAAAGGCACTTAAATATATTTGTTTAATAATACTATAAAACGAATATTTTATAATATATGTTCTGATAAAATTGTTAGATTATGTTTAAAAATATATATGAAATATGACGCATTGTAATAAATTCTTTACTTGTAGTTTCTATGATATTTAGAATAATATTGTAACATACCGAGTGATCGGAAAATAAAGTTACAAAAATGGCATAGGAAATGCACATCTGATTATTCTTTATGCCCTGTATATTATTATTTTACTAATTAGAATGAAAAATTAAATCTTACAATGTAACTTAGGAGGAAGTAGAATTTTCTTGATAAAGACTGTAAGTTTTGTACCTATTAGTTAACGATGACTCATTCGGTAATCTATACGCGTGTAAATTACAAAAGTAATAAAAACTAAAAAGTTATTATATTATACTGAAAGAGGAAATAGATTCATGATAATAAAATAATAATAGCAATACAATTTTACACTGGGCAATAAAAATAATATTATTATTGCAAGATCAGTAGTACTATATACTAGGTACATACATATAACCTTTTCCGCGATAAAAAATATCAGTGTCAGTATTACATTATAATTGAAAATAGTTATAATAAGCACGGTATTCAACAATGAAGCTATATTTTAAAACAATAAATGTTTCGTACGATTTTATTTTATTAATTTAATAGCAATAAATTTTTAACTTATTTGTAAACACCGATGAATTGTTGGTTTTACTTTTCATTACTAAGTACTATAAGTAGGCATCTCTCAATGCAATCTCTTACGTCTTTAAAATATTATAAATTTGAATACAAACAACATGATAATATTATAATTATTTACGACATACATTGTAGAATATAAAATTTATTTACGGCCATTCGAAGTAGTAATAATTGGCTTGGTAATTGTAAATAATTATTTATTGCGAATTAACGTAGTAAACATGATCTTTGAAGATTGAACACATATACGACAAAATTTGTCGTGAAAATAATATATTTAATATATTAATTACAAGGTGTCATTGAAATATTTTACGAAAAAATGTCAGAACCAGAGTTCTTAGCAATATCTTAGAGATTTTTGTTGTATACACTTCTCTAAGCTACTCTTAGTGATACATTTTAGATTCTGAGATTTTTTCGATACGATCTATACCATAATAATATATAACTATATCATATTATTGAAGAAAAAAACATTGATGACTAAAAAATACATTTCAATAAGTTTTGGAACATAAACAACTGAAATTTAACAATTGATTTCGATTACCAATTTTATTTTTCAAATTTATAAAATGCTGTCTATTGACTAAACGAGATGATTTAAATAACACAATTTTTATTATAATAATGGAAAAAATAAATGTTTAAAAAACTCAAATTTGTAGCACTGCATATAGTCTAATTACAATTTTTTTTTCAGAAAATATTTTAAGGATTCAGGAAAGTAGAAGTACTCCAGTACACGATTAGACTTTTAATTTTGTTGGTTAAGATATTATATTTCACTTCTGCATTAATTGATTTAAATATTTAATTAATCCGTGAAATATGTGTACATAATACATAGGCACTTACTACTTACGTTATCTAGCTTCTTCTACCTCGCCTTACACGCTTTACCAACCAGATAAGATCGACCACCCTAATCCTACACCTTCATAGATCATGATCTCGTATCTCTCGTCTATTCACACCAGCCATCATTATATCACTCTCTATTTAATTTAATCACTTCTTCTTCGGCTTTCCTCTCTCCATATTATCGTTTACACTTATTTCCACAATAAACTGCATTGCTTCTGAACAGACGCGTAGCTAGAAGAAATT
This sequence comes from Eriosoma lanigerum, assembly GCA_013282895.1. Classification (NCBI taxonomy): domain Eukaryota; kingdom Metazoa; phylum Arthropoda; class Insecta; order Hemiptera; family Aphididae; genus Eriosoma; species Eriosoma lanigerum. The sequence goes on along the minus strand of CM023360.1, from coordinate 4,484,303 downwards.
TTCATGGACTCATATTAATTTATATTTATTGATCAAAATTTGAACCCCCAATCCCCCACGAATGCATTTCTGCCACCGAATCATCACTATTCATAACATGCCGTTAACCACATCAGCCTATTCTCATTCTCCTCATAATTGAAGCAACTCCTATACTAACTTGACCTAACCTAACCTCTCGTCTATTCACACCGGCCATCATTATAACATTCTCTATTTAATTTAATCACCGCTTCTTCGATTATTCTCTCCCTATATTATCTTTTACACTAATTTCCAAAATAATTTCATTGTCTCTGAACAAGCGTGTAGATAGAAAAAAATGTTCGTAGGCTCATATTAAAAATTGTTTTATCAATTCATTAATTCGTAATTTTTTATATTAATCAAAATTTAAACCCCCAATCTCCCACGGATGCATTTCTGTCACCGAATCATCACTGTTTATAACATGAGCCTATTCTCTCTCATTCTTCTCATGATTGATGCAACTCCTATACTAACCTGACCTAACCTAATTTCTCGTCTATTCACATCGGGCATCATTATATCACTCTCTATTTAATTTAATTACCTCCTCTTCAATTTGCCTCTCCCTATATTATCTTTTACACTAATTTCCAAAATAAATTTCATTGCCTCTGAACAGACGTGTAGCTAGAAAAAATGTTCGTGGGCTCATATAAAAAATTGTTTTATCAATTCATTAATTCTAATAATAGGCTGATTCTCTCTCATTCTCCCCACAATTGATGCAACTCCTATACACTTCTCTAATGTAAACATTTCTTATTCCGTCCTTTGCAATCATTCATGCGTCCTATACGATACGATAACACGTTTTAGTTTAAAATTGTATTAAATACAACAAAAGTCGTATAATTAGATTTTATTTTATTTCTCCATATCAGTCGCAAGTCGTAAATCAGTAAGGTTTATATTATAAATATTTTTAGCACATATTCTCACACCATTTTTTTCAACATAATGATTATATTATATCGTCATAAATAATGAAATATATGCATGTTGTTAATATAAAAAAAAATAACAAAATAGATATTATATATTACATTTTAACCAATATAAAAATATATTATTGCGATTACACGTTGTGTGAATCACCTAACGTCATCGTAATTTCGTGATGATGGTTTTGTATATTATATATTGTGTATAATGGTACGCACGATCACTGCAATATCGAACATTATAATGCTATAATAATATGTTCAGCGTCAAACTAAAATGTGAAACGCTAAAAATGTCTTAAGTTAACGATCGTAAAGTGTTATAAATGATTACACGACAACATCGTGCAAGTATATTAGCATAATATTATACTTGTGTCGGCGATAAAGTTAGGTATGGTAGGTTATATATATATATATATATATAGTATATTTACACAAATAATATATACTAACACCACAGGTATATACCTAACCTAACCACAGGTATACATCGAATTTTAATGTTACGTCAATTAATTTTAATACCGGCGAGACAGAGAACACAGAAAAATGTATAGTATGAAAAAAAAAAACCATTTGTTCGGCTCATATTTTTAACCACTCAAAATTTCCCAAAAGCGATTGTCCTAACTTAACATCTATATAGTATTTTCGTGTTTAAAGTAACAAAAAATTTCGTGAAAACTTTCGTTCGCATTTTTTCAACATTTTATATACGAAACGACCCAGTAGCGAATTTAGGTTCACGTATTAAATGTGATTTTAAATCACATTAGAAAGGCCGAAGTGGCCATAATCTAAGCTCCAACTCAATATGTAAAGTACATATTCTTTATGTATATAAATATTATTTTTTCAAGTCCCTACATATAAAATTGCATTTTTATTATCATAAAATATTTAAAATCAAGTTCGTCAAAATTAGTTTCCGAAAATGTTGCTGTTTTTCGATAGAGAAATATAGGTTTTTATGCCAAAGAAAAAGTTTTGAGAAATTCTAAAAACGACTTATATAAAGTACTATGTAGATTTACAATTTACTTCCAAAAGCATACCCAACTCGTGGCAATTGGATCATTATTTCTTCACGAAAAAATGTCTTCTGGTTTTAAAAAACATAAAAATTAAACATTTATTTGAAATGTTTAAATTTGAAGGCGTATAAAAAAAATTGAATTACGATTTTCGATATTTTCTACATAGTTATTCAAGAATATGTCATTAAACACGTTATAACAAATTTTCAGCATTAAATATTAAACGAAATATTATTAAATTACAAAATAACGAAACATAAAATAACGTAAACATTTATGACGTCCCAAATTGTAATAACGTCGAAATTCCCTGCGAGCGGCAGTCAGTCTGTCGCTATTTTTGTAATACGTCTTCACGAAAAAAAGCATAAGCGTGTTGTGAAACAAATCATTAATACATGTTTTTTCTAAATGGCTGGTACCTAGAAACATAACAATAACACTATCGTTTTTCGAAATACCTATACATTTATCATCGTTAATAACTATAAACTATAATCCTCCTTATACCTATTAATTAGAGATTTTTTTATATCGTTATAAATCATACTTAAATCAATTTTTTATTTTAAACTACATCAAATTTTAATCAAAATAATTTATGTCTGTTAATAAGATTCACAAACGATATTGTGCAAGCACATAGTCGTAACTTTATGACTACAAAAATAAACATTTTTTTCGTACTATGTTACCATATCAAGTCTCAATTAATTCTGAGTGTTTTTCGTTAACTGTGCACGTGTTATTTGAAATACGTAAAATTTACAATAACTATCAAGCGATCATCTAAAGTAAAGATTTGTTATCAAATATAATTAAAATATTTACAGGAGATGAGGTTTGGGATGTACGAATACAATATTGGGAAAATAGTGCAAGTGTTGTTTGATTGACACCTGAAGAACTGGATGTCAAAAAAGCAGGAGCTAAATTTTTGACATGCAATCAACCAAACAAGATTTGCGTTATTTTTCCTTAATATTTATACTCGTACAACCATTGCTATCGTCTTATGTAATTCCATAATTATTTTTAATTTTTCTTTACATAAGTTGACTATATGAAAGGCCTCATACAAACTATAGATATTTTAAATTATACCAAACATGCCGAACGAAAATTGAATATTCAGTTATCGTCAATAATTGTTATTTTTGTTAATAAAATAGATTTGTTTTTCAGTTTAAAAATGATTAAATTTAACTATTTTTAACTAAGTTATGTAACTTTTAGATTCTGAGCGAAGTGAAAAATGTATTGTTTTACTATTAACTTACATCATTTTCATTAATTTGTTTCTAGATAATAATATGGAATGATATAATATAGATCCAAATAGATAGTTCATCCAATTATCACAAGTAGGGCATGCTATTGGTTGCAAATTGCATCAAATTTTTCAAATTTCTCAAATAGTTTTCCTTGGGAGAAGAAAAACTATTTAAATGACGGAAAAACGGCAAAATTCACAAAAATGAACGTAGGATTTTGAACATTCTTTTGAGTGTACTCATAACACGACCCTATCACACAGAAATAGGTCGCAAATTTGTATGGAAACGGTCAGCGATTCGTATCGTATTATTAAATAATTTTATATATTTCCGTTGTACATTTCAAAAGCATTTTTACTCGCACGCAAATCTCGTGAATTGTAAATAAATGATAAAACTGTTCATATTGTTATTGTTATAATAATAAGGTTACGGTCTTTAATTATTATTTTATTGTACGCTTAATAACGTATTGCCTTTAATTGTAATTTTAAATTCAATTATAAACGAACACGTTAACCGATGTTTGAAAATGTTTATTTAGTGAATCATTATTCGCGTTTAAAATATTATGTGTACGCGACTAAATTACGGAACAAAAATATTTGCACCAAGTGAATAATAAAATACCGTTTTATGTAAAATGCAAAATATAATTCGCTTTTCATAAACATATCGCTGCTGTCGGCAATAGTATATTTACTTACATACTTGTATTTAATTTAAAATTTAATGCAAATAATGTTTAAAGCGATGTATACTTTTTATTTGTTTATCATAATAATTTTGTTGGAATATACTTTGTTTTTACATGTTTTTTTTATTTTTTACACTGTTGTATAATATTAACAAAAATGAAATATCATATTAAAAAATGAAACGTGCGGGGTAACAGAAACTATTAAAATCCAGTCCAATAAACTTTCGTTGTATCGTTGTTTTCAAAAGTAAAATTCATACCGTATAACATTTTGGCGAAATCCTTTGGTATCAAATGAAATTGCTTTTCGGGAAAAAAACTGCATGAAACGTAAAGCTAATTAGATTATTATTATAACCCGCAGGAAACATTTGCTTTTGCTATCAAATTTAAAATAATTCTTTAGGTAGGTATACCTATTTATATATATATATATTTGATATAATACAAAGGGACCATCAAAATGGCGTATTGTGTTATGAAAATAATGGAAATAGTAGTATTGAAAACACATTATCGAATCCGCACAAATTTTATACCGTGAAATTTCATTCACTCTGTATATATTATTATTATTGTACAAAAGAATTTCAATTTTCAATAGACGAAGCGCGAGGGGATAAATGTATCGTATCGACTCGAGTGGCATATTATGAAGTTTACGAAGTTTGAAGGGTTAGAGATATTATGTTATACGAATAATAATAATAATATAATAATAATAGTTTATTGACAATAATTATAATTTGATATGACAAAATATGTTGAACACGTTATTCTTTATACACATTACGAAATACTTATATAAGTCTATAACAATATGTCAAATTGAAGATAAAAGTCCAAACTATACGTATTATATAGTGTATATTACATATTTTATTAAAATATGATTTTATTATACTGTAATGAATAATACATAGTTTGTATATTATTTTAAATAATTAAATTTTTATAATATCGATGATTTATTGACATACGATTTTCGTGTAAATTTGTTAATTTAAATTAACAATTTTTCATTTTGATTTCATTCGCATTTCAATATTATAATTTGTAAATCGTATAATTTAAAGTATAACTTAACGGAATAATTTATTATTGTTCTGCGAGTGTTGATATTTATATTACCCTGATTAAAATATAACGATATAATTGTCTGTTTGAGTTCAGAATTTATCGTTTAGAATTATTTAATTAATCAATATTATATACAGATTATTAAATATAATAATTTTTTGTAAAGAGTTTTTTTGAGTTTACGCTCTTTATAAAAAAATAGGCCTTAATATTGAGCACATTATTAATTTTACAATATAATATTCAGCAATACAAATTAAATTTCTAATGGTGTTCGTGATCAATATTATTGTACGAAGGCCCTAACAGTTTCAATAAACCGCTGTTCCTTGTACGGTTATTATATTCACGTTTATATTATACTCATCAATACAGTTTTATGAAATTAAAATATAAAAGATGCGGCGACAGTGCTATTATAATGTCGTAAAAATAGATTAGAAACAATTAATTATTGTATTACAAACAACTGTATAATAATTCAAAATGAATATGTACGATGTAATTTTCTAATAATCAATATTTATTTATCGTGTACAACGAAAAACATTTTGATCGTAATATTTTATTTGCATTCCATCATACAAATTTTTTGATTTGTATACCAAACGTTCGTTAATTATTGGCGTCACTCGTAAATAATAATGATATTATAAAAAAATATATATTTCTTTATTTGTTGGCATCGCTTTATGGTGTATTAATTGTGCTAGTTGTTTTCAATGCGGAGTTTCAAGGAGTTTTCCTAAGCATTATTTAAAACTTTTTAACAATAAAACAACGAAATTAATGATATAGATATACCGGATATTAGCGAAATCCATTTTGTTTATTTCGTAATAAATAAAATTAATAATAATACGGTTTTATATAATTGATGTTTGTTTCACTATTTATAATAATAAATAGGTATAGATTAAAAAAAAAATAAATATATTTTGCTGATTTTGGACTAGGTATTTACGGAATCGTTAAAATGAGAACTGTTGATTATGGAAGTTTAAATCCAATACTTTACATCAATTATCATAACATTTAAATATTGTTTAATAGGCCTTGAAAATACGAATTTTGATTGAATATCCGATTAATAATTAATTATTTTAATGATATATAAATGTTATTAAAATAATTATTAAAACGGGAAACGTTCAATTCTCAGATTTAAAAATTAATTATAGGTTATTATAGTTTTATATATTTTATAATTTTTATATGTTTATAATGTATATTCATTTATTCATTTATAATAAAGTACAAGAGAACTTTGTTCTTATTATTATTATTTTTTTTTATTGAATGTATATTCCAATTGTTATTTATTATTGTTATTGCTTTCAAAATATTGAAGAATATAATTCGACATTATTATTTTTGAGGACCGTAAAGATCTTAAATATTTTTTCTTAACGACTTTTAACATTTTTAAAGATTAATTCCCATAAAATATTAATGAGTTATTTTTTCGTTTAAGTTTTGGTAAACTATTTTTTTCCAGACGAATTTTTTGTTATACCTTTTTTATGAAAAAAGCTTATCTTTGTAACGACAATTTAATTAGAAGACTTTTTCCATCTTACTTTAATCTCAAAAGTCATAAATACATTTTACAAATTGTATTTCTTTTTAACGGAAATATTCGTTCTGATAGGTTTTTGAAATTCAATACCAAATGTAAATAATGTTTATCACATTTATTATACGATATTTTGATTCTGTAATCAAATAACAAATTATATTTTATATAATAAATTATATAAATTATAATACTTATTTTCTCCATAATTTTTAGTTTTTTAATATATTTTTATATATTTTTTGATATTTTCATACCTATATAAAATTAATGTTTGTAGTACTTATTTATACGTTTTTTGCAATTATAATTTATACAAATAATAAAATAACAATATTTTAGCAATGATAGATGTTTTTATTAAAGGGCATTTCAGATTTGAATATTGGTGTGATAATAAAATGCAATATTGAGCAGGTAACTAATTTTTTTAACTCGTTATGTCTTTGTTATTCTAGAAATTTGTATGCTAATAAAAGTCATTTAACTTAGTTAAAAAAAATTTAATTTATAATTTTTTTTTTAATTTATACTATAATATATATTATTTATTTTAATTTAAAAATATACCTATATATATTATTTTTCTTAAATAAAAATAACTCGTTACTTAAACTTAAACTAAACTTAATTACAAATGACATAATTAAATTTTTTATTTTATTTAATGTCTCGATAAAATGATTGTATAATATGTTAAATCAGCAACATAACATAACTATTAACTTTTTAAAAATTTTAAACGTTTTTATATTATTATTTAACTATTTGTAGTCATTGTATTATTATTTTATTACTATACATTATTATACATAATACATACAATATATATTATGAATATATTTACAATTTAACATTATAAATTCTACATATTGACGAAGGTCACAATTATTTTTGGATTTTTTTCATTACATTTTTTATGAAATGTTCTAATAAAATCTCAATATATTCTTAAGACATATCATTTTGTACAAAATATTCTTCAAACTTAAAATTTGTTTTTTTATGGGCTAAAATTTTTTATATGGGAAAAGTTCATGGGAAAATGAATCTTTGAGAAAGCTCATCCAATTGGAACTGCATATTCTCAGTAAAAATATGTAAAAACATAAAAATCCGGTCTCTAATTATAATATATAATAAAACATCGGTGTTCCTCATATTTTAATTTTTTTACATTTTGAATAGGTTATGAATATGGGCAATGGCATTTGATTATGAATATGTGTATTTTTACTATAAAGTTTATTGAACAAAAAATAATAACTTTTAAAACTTTTATTTAATACTAAGTAGTCTTACACTAAAAAGTTATTTAGAAAAAGTTAAAAGCATCTTTATAATTTCACAGATGATCCGTATCGTATTGATTTCAAATTTAAAACTTTTTTAAATGATATATATATCTAACATTAATTTTACTTACATGAATACAGATAGTGATTCACCATTTGTGATTACGCTTATTTATTATAAATATATACATATATAAATATATATGAATACTTTTTTTTTAAATTTAAGAATAAAGTTAATATTTATATTTTCAATTTACTATAAAATTAAATATTGTATTTTTTTTTCAAAAAATTATTATTCAAATAGTTTTACTATATTTATTTGTCCATATATCACAATAGAATTCTGATAAGTATGTTTTTATAAATTAGTATGGTTTATATAAATTAAAGATAATAGTATAAATTAAATACAAATAAAGATGAGACTTATTAGAATAGATATATTTAGTTTTAAACACAAATTATTTTTATAATTAATTCCGTTTTCGAATAATATTACTATTCATCTATTTAAAGTTAGATATTAACTAACTATTATCCTTAAAATATATATTAGATTAAAAAGGTAGGTACTTTTTCAAATTTGAGATAGATTAGATTTTAGAAGTATTCACTAAATAGTTTATAAAAAAATATTTGTAAAAACGTTTAAAAAAGTTCAAAATGTTTGCATTTTTTAAATAAATAGTATCGTATCAGTTACGTATTATTTTTCTTTTAATCAAAGAAAGAAAATACCATAAACAACAATTGTACATTTATTGTTTTAAAACTTCTTTATGTTTCACAATAATTTCAATTTTTTATTCAATAATTTGATTATTAAGACTTAATTAAATTTATAATAGAATATTACAGGTGTGATGTTGCTAAAAACAACATAAATGATTTCATGATGAAATGTTACTTTCGTGCCAAGAAAATGCTGTTTTGAATTAGTGAATTCGACCGTTAATTTGCGTCGAACTTTTGGGTCATTCACCCACGGTGGTATAACAACATCATTTACACGTAAAATTTCGTTTCCCCACGTGCGTTTGCTATTTGTTATTTCTGAATTAACTACTCATTTGCACTGTTAATGTATCTGAATAATACGGCAATCTCCGTAAGTTTACGCAATTTAGTGATTCAATTATACCTTAAAGTTCATATTACGTTTTGATCAAATGTGTTATTTCAGAACAACGTGGCTTCAGATAATTTCGAAAATTTAGTATCTATTGATAATAATTTGATGATAAACCAAATCGTCATATATGTACCGCCGATAAAAAAAATCGTTAATCAAACTTTTAATTCCGACAGTGTGAAAACAAACAATATAAATAATAGGTATTTAATACTGTAAGTAGTGGTTGAAAAATGTGAATCTCTTCAAGTTAAGCTTTCAGGGTTATCAGGCTCAGGAGAAAAATTAATAATAGTTTACATAGATACATTAATAATTAACTTGTTGTTCATCAATTGAATGCAATCGTATTAAAATATTACCTTAATTCATTTCAACCTGACTGTATGTGAAAATAGTTAAAATTGTAATTGCTTTTCCATTATTATTATTAATATTATTTTCCTAATTATTGATAATTTTACTATAGGATACTTCATTTATTCAATCTTAAGCCATGTTAATTACCCTTAAGGGGACGTTATACCAGAAAATTATTTATAAAAAAATTGTTTTAATATTTCTAATTTTGTGATGTCTACAATAATGTACATTATAATACATATAATACATAACAATTGAAATTACGTAATTAAAAAGGAGATGTATTACTATGACACGTGGGATACAACATTTTTAAATTTTTAAATCTAACAGATAATAATGGTTATAAATCTGGTAAATAATCAAATTTGTTAACCTTTATATATTTTTTTTTTTAATAATTTAATTCTTCAAAATCAGCGTTCAATATATCATTACGAATCAACATTATACATATCAACATTCTCAGCTTTCAAAATTATTTCATTTGTTTAAAATAAATTCAATTGCGGAAGAGTATTATTATAAGAATACAATATTCATTATAATGATACATTGCTGTGATTTTGCTATATTCCCCGTTAAATAGTCACCATCATTTAAAAACATACAAGTATGATGACCCCTTAACAATGTGCCTATCAAAATTGCTCGATATATACTCATCTACATCACGATATCTGTTAATTGCAATAAGTAGATATTTTTTTTTATTAGTGGTCACTTCAATACTAAATATAAAAGTTAAGGCTGTCGTACAAACAGTTCATGTGTTATAGATCTTTTAAATTTCACTAATATAATTATTAATCTTATAATTAGCGCTCTTATCTAATCGAGCCTCTGAAAGTTGTAAAAGCAAAAGAGTTAAATAGGTTGTAAATATATTATATAAATTCTATTTGTCTATAGAAATCGTATAAACAATTTATGTATAAAATTATTATTATACCTACAAATCACGTATACCACATAATGCAGTATAGTAGATTGGAATACATTTCAGAAATAATTATTGATAAAGTTATAATATTGGTTGTCAACCCGACAATTTGTGACATTTTATCTTTACGGACGTGTCTATTTATAGCTTACGATATGATAACATATTAAGTTGTTTGTTTTTGATTTCGTACTGCGACTTTTATAAAAGATAAGTGTGTAAAATAAAGTGGATTTTGTCGAATATATTATTATTTGTAGTTAAGTAGGTATCGTGTGTCTACGTATCTTGAACGTGGCCTTCCGGTTTTCTGATGGATTTGCATACGATCATTGGCATTCAAAAATAAACGAACTATAATATTTTAAAACGTTTCGGTTTAATTTAGTAACCGTAGTAGATCAGCGACATCTAGTAAAGTATGGTCTAGATACGGCCTCTTCCTCTATATAGTCAACTATAATATTGTAGCTGTAATAATAATAAAGTATAAAAATATAATTAATATTATTATTAAATTTTAATTGTCATCGTGTTCGATTAGTAGTGAATCTAAAATTCGGAAGAAAAACAACGTAGGTTCTTCACATACGTATTATTATAATCACGCGGAATCGGTTTTGTTTTGCCAAGGTCTTTCCGTCGTCAAATAATGATTTACATTTTGCGATGTACGTTTACTGAATATATTTTTTATATAGATAATATGTATATCTACATGGCTCAGACGAATTCACAACAAACTTGGGCACAATATCTATTTTTTTTAAATATTTAACTTCTAAATAATAATTATTATCCGATTATAGTTAATATTTTAGAATATTTTTTTTTTCTTTTCAATGTTAAATTAACAATTTAAATTGTTATTAAAAATATAGTATATTATTCAATACTTTCATTATTTTATTTGTTATCTAAAAAAAATATTCTGTACTATAATAGCAGTAATTCCGAATTAAGTTTATAATACGTAGTAGGTTTTAATGTTTTATTCTGTGTAAATATCGACACATCGTGCGACGTTTGTAGTAAGGAGTTTAGGTAAAAAAAAATTATAAAACAATTATAACCAGCGTTATTTCGATGGGAGCAAGTATCCTGAGGATTAAATTACAAAAGTTTACCAAAAAATTTACATCTCGATAAATATTACTGTAATAAAACTATAAGAAGAGAGTGTTAAAATATAAATATTGATGAATATTTTAATTACGATTATTGAAAATTTGAAAATATTATCACTATAGGACTTAATGTCTTAAGAACCTTGAAGAATGCCTTTAAAAAAAAATACAAAAATGACGTGAAAAATTCAAAAAAATTCCCTTAAAAAATATTGGGTGTTAATATATATAATTTTTCATTATAAATATACCATGTTAGTTTTATTGTAGACATAATCGTTCTTTATCTAGGTTTTGACATTTCGTCAATTGCCCGATAATATATAACGATTTATAAGTACCTACTTTATTTATTTATGTAAAAATCATGTTGGTGTGTACAAATTTTAAAATAAAACTTCAAGTTCATATTACACGTTACTCAAGTTCTATCCCAGCCCTATAGTTATCACTTTATCAAAACACTACCCTCAATGTAAACACGACTTATTTTTAATAAATCACAGTGTTGCTCAACATTTTCGATGTGACGACTCCAAGAAATGGTTTCACACTCAATTATTTTCACTGCCCAAAATTATTGGATTTAACTTTTAAACTTTTGGGTAATATTATTTATGAAGTTGGTGTGTAATTGAAATAGACATAATAATAATATGGTCTGAGCGTAGAAAGAAAAACACAACATGAATGACCATTGTTATAATTTAGAATGAGTAGAGTGTATAAGTTTAGGTGATCTTGGAGCCTACATAACTATCATAGTAATATCGCTCTCTAACAATGTTGTTTTTCGATTGTTGTACGAGGATTATGTATAGAATTCACATATCACATTCCATACATGGGCGAATATGATAGCAAGACGATGCACTTGCTGAAAAAAATATAATTACATTATAATTTTAATAAATTTAAATTTCTAATATTATATAAGTATAAAAATTGGAAACCGATTTTGCGAAACGTATAAGTATATATTATTATATGATGCGATTTGTGTGGCCACCATGAAAAAATAATATGATACTGTTTTAAATTCCCCTGCTGAAATTTCTCCTATTTTCAAAATATGAATTCATATAATATAATTATTAAGTCTAAACGGTTATTGGCGACCCGAAATTGGATTTCGTAAAACGAGCCCACAGGTTGAGAACCACTGTCGTACAGTACACAATATTATAAGTATGTATTTCGTGTCGTTTGGCCGTTTGAGGACACATTTTTCGCCGTCACAGTCGCGCACCGGATACGGCGCCGAAAAAGGAACTACGGCCAATTGTCGAGTTAAAGAGATAGACGGCCGATTGTTTCCTGCCGCGGAGCCGACCGAAGATTATATATTATTGCATCGCAGCCGGTTGGTCGCTCGTCCAAAGGATGTCCTGTTTGATATTGAACGCGTATACACGAAACGCGTATGATATATACTTAACCTAAACGTATATACAGAGCGATCGCGTTACGAAAATAAACGAAAAACAATAACGAAATAACGGATGTGATAACGTCGGGAACGAGTGTTTGAAGAAATATGTATGTGAGGGGGGGAGAGGGGTTAAATTTGTAATTCCTACATAAACACCAACTTTTTTAATTTTAATAAGTCGATTAAATATAAATTTATTAAATTCCAAGACCATTCGAGGGATGTCACCGATACGTACCCACGTGAATTTCCAGAATACACAGAACGATAAAACAAATGCCCAACGTTATTCTAATTTTCCCCGAACGCTCTGTACACAACAATATATTATTTATTGTACGTCGGACACGATATATTTTCCATTTTTAATTCGTATCGTAACTACACTCGTGTCTCGTGTGTTATCGTTTTATGCACATAATATTATAATATCGTATTACAATAATTGTCCGACGAAACGGTCGAAACCAATGTAATGATATTATATATAGACTTCTTTCGGGCGCTTTACGGTTCAGCGATAACTTATTATTATTATTGTTGTTGTTGTTGTCCGAGAGTATACGAGGTTACGTATAGTGTGCTCGCAACTATATTATATTATACATAACGCGAATGTATTAAAAAAAACGTACAATAATAAATTGTTATGATACTGGTATACGCACGCACGTACTTATTATAATATTATAATGTTTATATATACCTACGTCGCAGTTGTAACAATAATAATAATAATAATAATAATAATAATTTGCAATAATATTGTTATTATATAATTTGTAGTTCGAGCAGCGCTTGAAAATCGTTAGGAAGGAATATCTTATTTTACGTTACAGTAAATATAGATTCGACAAAGTCTTACTTGTACTAAGAAGGCGTGACCGTGCAAGTTCAAATTTTTTTGTGCGTCTCTTTAAACAAGACGATGGGACACTGCACCGTCGCGAACCCTTGTTGTCGTGGGTAAGAATGTGGCGTCAACAGTATAATACAGCTTGTGATCGCAACAGGTGACTAAAGGGATAATGGCAAAGCACCGACGGTCCCTTGCCCTCGACAAGGTCGAGCATTAGCCGGCTCGGTTGGTAGCCAAAATAACAGTATATTACACGGGTTTCCCGTATCAATTTAAACACTAATCGTTACCAAGAGATGAGGGGAAGCCACGGCTTCGGTCGCCCCTCTCGACTGAAACGTGGTGGTCGTGGGACTGGCATGACGATAGTTAAAGACCGCGGACCCGGCGAATGGAAGGTCCAAAATATGGCTTAGGCCGTAGCTCGAGTATACTCGTTGCTTAGATATCGATGTAGGCCGTCTATAGACGACTGAGAGAAATTCGGCTTGTCGCTGAGCAAGGGCGTCCGCAGAGATTTTTCAAGGGGGGGTCATAATAATTTTAATTTTTTATTTTAGTTTCATTATCCGAGCGGTGCTTGATTACGGTTGGTGAAGTGTTTTCCTTCATAGTTATAGGTAATTTATATACCAGCTAGTGATTTTAATAATCGTACCAAAAAAGCCAAGGGAATCAAATGTCCCTTTTACCTACCCTACGGACGCCTATGTCGCGAAAGACTCTGTACCTCTGAATCTCAAAAGTAGACTTTAAGTCTTATATGCGGGGTCCAGTTTTAGCCACAAGACGTAAATAAAATGAATTTTACTGCACCCTCACAAGTACCAAGGACGGGTACATTGTAGTATAATTATAGACGATAACAACCGATGACGGTTCAATGTGTCATCGCGTTTAAAGGTATGCAAAATCGTATCATTTCTTTTCTTTGTTTAAAATAATTTGATTTAAAATGGATTTTATTTTATTATTTATACGAATTAATTCAAGTTGCACTAATGATCCCCATCAGTTCTGCTTCGTGTGAAAGGTCGTTTTCAATCATGCGCCGAATTAAAACTTGGCAAAGAACTGTGATGAATAGTGATAGATTTTCAAACTTATTGTACTACACATTGAAAGAGACATCAAATAATACTAACCCGGAAGAAAGTTTAAATATTTTTCCTCAAAAAAGTAGACGTGTTGAATTAATTTTGTAATATACCTAATATAAATTTGTATTATATTGAATTAATACCTAATAATTGTTGTGTAATGTAAATGTATGACCAACATCATATATATATTTATATTAAATTTATGGTTACGATACGTCTATGCTCATAGTTAATGTATCCGACAGAATTAAATTTGTTTTTGAACTGTATAAGTTGTTTTTAAATAGATACAAAATAAATAGAGTTTAAAAAATTGGTTTGAGAACTCAGGAGGGTAACTACACAAGGTCTGCCCGAGTTTTTCCGATCGATTCCGATCAAACAAAAATATTTTGCAAATAATTCGATTTATACTGCAAGTCCCTAAAGTGCAGGAAGACAATTTTACTTGAATATGATATTTAAAAAAAAACTAAATATTTTGCAATAATAACAATAATATAATTATTAATGTTACAATCAAACTTTCAATGTGATTAGACTTTGGACTACAAAATTTTATAATGTTAATGCAAAGGCTTATTTATCTTTTTTAAATTGACTAAATTATTAGCTATTACAAATTATAATCGTTAATTTATGTACCTGTAATAGTTTATTTTTACATTCATTGTATAAATCATATCTGAAACTGCGCGTTATATTTCATTAAAATACCTAAAGTTATTGTACAAATTCCATAATTATAATATGTTAACATAATATAATATAATAATAATAATAATATGTTTTATAATAATTTCAATTGAAAAATATATTTTTTTTATAAACTGTAGCAATTTTGTTGACAACACCAAATACAGTTACAGACATGACAAACTTATCAACAGATTTTTTTCTCTGTGTAATCTATGAACAATATAACGTAGAAAACTAATATATGTAACCTAACCTACCTAAGACCATAATATTGCATTAATCGCTTAAATAAAATATATTAATTTAGTTTTTAATAAATTTGAATTATTAATTTTTAATGTTTTTTTTTTTTCAATTTCCTATATTTCAGGTTAATGAAGTATCATAATCAATGAATCGATAAAAAATAACTAAATAATTGGTAGTTGGGTTATGTCATAATAACATATTTTAAGAATTATGATTAAAAAGTGTATAATAATAAATAACCAAATATAATGCAATTTATATTATTTGACTAAAAATAATACTTGCTCGTATAAATCTATATTAATAAACAGTTCGATGGCGATAATATTATAAAAATATACTAAAATCACGTCATCTGTGACGTTTTGAATCGATTATAATATTAAATTAATATTAGCATAATATTGAACCGAATTGAAATTTTATGCGGTATTGGAAACAAAAGGTTTAAAAAAATTATAGGAATTAAAAAAAAAATATGTTTTTAATCATTACGTTTTGTTATTGTTAAAATGCTCAATTTGTATTTGGAATAATCAAAATTAGACTAATATACCTATTACAATAAAAGAAAATTATTTAACACATTGTCTGTTATGGTATGAAAAAAATGTATTATTATTATTACGAATTATACTGAATTTTTGCATTAAATAAACTTCAATAAATATTTAAAATTATAAATGCTTAAAATAACATTTGATTTTTTTGTGAACATTATACGTATTCAAATAAAAAATATGATGTACTTGCGTACTTTTATTCGAATATATTTTTTTTACAAATAATCAATTATTATTACAAAATTACATGTGATGTGTAATAACAGGATCAACACAATTCGTAAAAATTTGTAGCAAAAACCAATATACAGGTTACAGGATTATTATAATTTTAAGTTACAATAAAGCAATTTTAGAGAAATCCCAAGTTATGTTTTATCAGTTATAAAGATTTTCATTTAATTTGATTGCAACTTAATTTAAAATGTCAAAACCCGTGAAATCCCTTATAAAATCAAAACTCTGATTCGGATGATGTTCGTCATTGAAACGAATCAATAGTAGAAGAATTTATGATCGACACATTGGGACGAGAAATTGTGGAAGTTTTGGGAATATTATCAATCGAAAATTATATTACACCAAACCTTAATTTTGACAATATTAATGATGAGTTTTAAAAACAGAAAACGAATAAATGCTTATAATTTTGTAAACTATTCAAAAAAATTTTCAAAAGTTTTGATATAAATTTTTGATGTTTTTTTTTTATAATGATAATACTATTATTAGTATGATTATTTTGTTAGTACAAATAACTTGAATTAAAAAAAAAAAAAAAAAAATATGTATGTTGTGCATAATTAATGTAGTACCATAAATAGAGTGAACGATTATTTATGATATTTGCAATAGGTCTTTGAACTGGGGACAAAAAAAATTCAAGAATTGTCTCCGAATCATCTTGGATTATATTGGATGTGGATTGAAATTCGTTCGTATTAAAAGGACAATTTTCACTAAATTTTTCTATATAATTCGCGTTTATTAAAACGTTACGATACGAAGCAATAATAGACGGCTATAAATAGTCCGCCCTGCATGCAACACCGGAACTTTCTGAGTGATTCTAAGTCAGCTGCTCCGACCGCGTTACGTATATCTAAGTACAGGTGACGACTGCCGGTCCGTCGGTGAACGGTCCCTCACTTCTCTCACTTCCGGTCCACTCGGCGAAATAGTTTCCGCTATTTCCGGTTTTGACCGTGCGGCCTGCAGACGACTTTCGTCCGAAACGACCAGAACGTTCTGTAAATATATATATATATATATATATATATAACATAATATACAGGTACAGATTAGGTAGGTACCTTAACCTAACCGGCACCGACCAGATGTCACGTATTTCTTATCGCATGTATTATACCCAAATTATAATACGTGTGTGCACTGTCGTTTACGCCGCTGCAGCCGACGGAATGTCCAATAATATAATGGTGGGTTTTTTTTTCACGCGATAATAGGATAAAAAAAAAAAATAAAAAATAAAAAGAAGTCGAGTTGGAAGTCAAACGGAAAACCCTTTTTGACCCTTCGCTGCAGTCGGTTTTACCAGCCACGCAGAAAGATAATTCACGAAAAAAGTATTCTCAATATACAGATACGGATAGGGAAAAAAATGTAATAAAAAAAAAAAAAAAAAAAAAATGGTTGCTATGTCTTATAATGCTACATAATTGCCATCTACACGCGAAATGTTATCTACCGAATAATAAAAAAAAAAAAATCGTATTTTTTATTTAAGAACACTTGGTGAATTAACCGAAAACTGTCAATGAAGTATTTTTTATATTTTTTCAATTATATTTCATATTATCTTCAAAAAATGTATAGCAAAGATAATATTGTTGATTTTATAGAACGCCACCATTCTTCTTTGCAACAAGCAGGTATTGTGATTTGAGATTAAATTAAAAATAACCCGCCATAAATAATTATTATTTGTTTATAGAATTATATAATACCCAAAAGTACTAAAATCGGTAGCTACAATTTATTGCGTAGATATAGCATAAGACACTATACTACTACTACTACAACAAAAAAAAAAAATTAAAATACTTATTTGAGTACATATACAGAGTGTATGGGTATGATTAAAAAACTAAATTAAAAATGATTATTTCCATTTTCCGTAGCATGAATATTATACAGTGTTTTTTGAAATGAGAACCTAAAGTAGTCTATTGTCGGTTGATAAATATATTAAATTTCAAATACAACAAAAATATTTATTATTTAGTTTTTTTTCTATCTTATAAAAGTGTTTGAAATTCAAATGCTTTACAATATTGACTTTTGGTGTTTGCAACATAATATTATAACCGCTCAAACGAAAAGTTATTTAATATTTCAATAACAAATAGATCTACTGAGCCTTTGACGATTCGTGTACAATAACAGCATATAGGATGGTATTTGCGGAACCGCTAAATTATTCCACGCTATACCGATTTTAATCAAATACTTAGGTTTATGTACTTGTAATAGGTATATATTATATTAATATGGAATTAGACATGAAGTTTTCATTTAATAATTCAAATATTCCGAAAATTAAATAACAAATAATATATGAAAAAACAAATTTAAAAATGAGTTACGGCGAATGAATTTAACCAGAAATCTGATATTATTTATTAATTCATAATAATTCTGCAAAACTGATTCGAATAAAATTAAAACTGTACAAACGTCTGTTGTATTTTTAATGGCAATAGATCAATAGAATATTATCATAAAATAGATAGTTTTTGTTTAAAATATGTTTTATAGATACTGTGTATTTGTGTATATCGAATGATGATTTATTTAAAAATTAATTTCAATTTGCTATATTTTTCCATATTATGTTTATAACATCACATTCGACACTTGTATTTTATATAAAATATGTTTTATTATTAGTACCTTCTTATTTTTCAACGACGGTTGAAAACTATTATTGCGTAAAGTCCACTACAGTTTATAACAGCGGTTCTCAAACTATGTGTATATGCGACCCAATATATTTACCTGATTTTTCATGCGACCTTATTAAAAAAAAATTCCCACCTTAATTTTTTAATTACCATAATTATTAGTTTATTTTCATGGTTCTTTTTTAGCTTTGGCGACCCATTCAAAATTATTCGTGACCCAAAATTAGGTCGTGACCCATAGGTTGAGAAACGCTGGTTTATAATATACTTTATAACAGTGGTTCTCAATTGTTTCGATCTGTGTCACCCTTATCTATGAACATTGTACATATTATATACTGAGTCACACTACCATCAAAATGTATAGCAATTGTTATTGCATTGGTCTATAGCTGTGTATAAAAAGTATGTCTTTATTTTTCTTTATTTTACCTCCAAGATTTCATGTCACCCTAGTTGAGAACCACTGATTTACAGTGATAGTATCTAACTTTCAACTATAGGTTGCAATACATTAAGGTGTAATCAAAAATGAGTTAATAAATAGAATTTACCGTCTTCATGAATAATGGCGCGTTATCGTACCATGTTATTATTATTATAAAATGTTCAAAAGGGTAATTTCCCATGTTATTACGTTAGGTTAGGTTAGGTATACCACAAAGTATGCTGTGCTAAACTTATTTTATTTTTATTTTTTCGGTGTAGCCTAATCGTTGTTATCATAATATTATACTCATCACTTAAATATTAGTAGGTATACCTAAGTGAGATTAGTAATATAGGAGATAATGATACTAAGAGATAAAAACTAGCGGAAATAAAACGATCTACAGAATTGCAATAAGTATTAGTAGGTAGGTAACTTAAATTATGTAACGACTATAATAAGTAACACAAACAGTTCGACAGAGGCCTTCAATGATCATTTCTATAGGTACGTAACATTTACTCGCAACGACTTTCTTTCCAAAAGAAGGTTATCTCTACAGACAATTTTCCTTCGTTATAACTATTAATGAGTTAAATAAAATGCGAAGTGAATCACTACTCTCTACCGGCCGAGAAAAATACCATTAACAACTACAAATACGAGAAGTAATCATTTTCTCAATATATTTTTTAAAAAACGCTTTTATAAAATTTTTCCCTGTGTATTTCATCCATACTCATAGATTATTTTTTCGATTTTAATTTACAAAAACTCAAAAGATGATTAATCGAAACATTCTAATGTCTAAATATGATATTTAAAATACAATAAAAAAGTATCAAACGTATAATACTGTTGGGACTTGTCATATATAAAAATATTATATTTTATGACCCTATAAGAAAAAAATCTAAAATTTTACATTTTAAACCTAAAGTTAGTCATAAAACCATTTTTGTTACAGTTTTTACATTTTTTATTACATATTTTTATAACTTTACATATTTGATTTAAATCCTGAAATTTATCGAGATATTTAAAGGGTTATTATATTAAATTACTTAAGTACTATATTATAGTATGAAATATATTGTTACATTTTTTTTTAAGTAACTATAATTGATATTAATATACATTACACTCATTGTCGGAAATAGTATTTAGTCCCCCTTAAAATACTGAATTAAGTTTTTATAAAGTTATGTAAAAAAAAAAAGTTAATAAAAGTCAACAACTACTCATAATTGACTTTTTTTTAAATTAATTTATTGAATTGTATATTACTTATCACTATTAGAACTATCACGATGAATTGGAATGTAAATTTTCAATAATATAATTTTATAATAATTATTGATTATAAATTTGATTAATATCGTTTTACCATACAGTTTCGGATTAAGGTGGGGACCCAAAAAACTTGATTTTTATTCTTTTAACTAGAACATTAGACCATAAAAGCAAATTTTTTTGAAAATTTTTTATAAAAATACAACTTTGATTTATATTCTTATATACTCAGTCATACATTACAGTTGTAATATCTCATGTATCTCATGTAAGATCATATAGAGTATATAACAGATCACCCGATAACACAATCTGTAGCAGAGGACGATTAATTTTAAGAATGAAACTGATTAAAAATGGTTTTCCAACTCCCGCAAAATCATTTATAAAGTCTAGCTCGCTTAAGTATCGAAATTAAATAACTTAGATCATTGAAATTCACGGAAATAATTGACAAGTCTGCAGTAATAAAACCGCAAAAAGAAATATTTCTAAATATGTGATAATAATTTGTTTTTTACATATGAAATATTATAATAATACTAATATTAAAAGAATATTAAAGAACTTTTCATATCAAACATATTAAAACTAAAAAAAAAAAAAAAAACATGCTCGTGAACCAATACATTCCTATTGTTTCGATCAGAATCTAAAATGGAAACCAATATACTTATCAAATCCAAGTGTTATGGAAAAAAGTAATAGTATTGTTCGTACATCGATTTGCTAACAATTTTCATATTTTTCTCGTTCGCTGAATGAAAAATGTTATTTTCGTGAGGCTTTCCAAATAATAATAATACACATTTTGTGAAATGTTTAGTATAGGTACCCGATCAATATGTTATCGATGTTATAATAGAGTATGCGATATTACGGACGATATTATAATTATAACAAACGTTATGCGTTACCCGAACACTTGTGCGTAGAGAAAAGTGAAGGCTGAGCGCCACCGCCGTACATTACATCATATAGTAGAAAAAAACAAAACCATTATAATAATATAATAATATGTGTGTCGTGTGTAACACACTATTGGTCGTTTTTTACGATGTGTTAAAAAAATTTAAAAAAGAGTCGCCAGTGAAAGGCAAACATCACTTTATCCAAATAATTAACACGTGTACAACATATTACAATATTATATTGTCATTACGACCGACTTTAATAATATTACAGACGTTCGTTTGCGCGAGGAAAAATAAAATGTTATCGTCATCATTTATCATAGGTACATATAAACGTTGTGATCAACGTTTTAACGGACCGTGGTTAATAATAAAACGTGTCCAAACAGCTGATTTGTCAACAGATCGGTGGACCGGAAGTTATATTAAAGTCAATGTATCAATAATATTCATATTATTATAATTAACCCGTTTCCGCATTATAATGTAAAGGTTATAAAAATTCGTGAAATTCATTATTTTAGATTATAATATAAAATAAACTGTTTTGAAATGGACAACTATTTAATACTTAGTTAAATTAATCCACCTATCAAACTATACGTAATCATCACATAGACAGAATGTTTTTAAAATAAAATATGAAATTATTACCGTATACTACGGTTATAGTACCGTATTTAGTAACCTAACCTACCGTAGTGATCACATAATAATAATAATAATAAGGGATGTGAAACGATGTTGGTGATGTACCTTACCAATACTAAACAATTATATATTGTACGAATATATGTAGTAGGTATAATGGACAAGTCAAAAATATTTTTAATTCAATTAAAATAAGTGAATTGAAAACAATTTAAACTTTTTGAAACAACTTTTTAGATTCTG
This sequence comes from Eriosoma lanigerum, assembly GCA_013282895.1. NCBI lineage: Eukaryota > Metazoa > Arthropoda > Insecta > Hemiptera > Aphididae > Eriosoma > Eriosoma lanigerum. Next base: position 4,461,433 of record CM023360.1, on the reverse strand, counting down.
AGCGAAGCGAAAAATTGATTGATCTTACAATGATTTTGAGTAGAAATAATAGTTCGATTACTACAAGTAGGGTACGATACGATTTTAATAGAAAATTTTATCTAGTTGGTTATTTATTTACTTTATTTTTCGAATTTTTTAAGTTTTTAGAACTACCAAAAATGACGGATAAAGGCAAAATTGACTAAAACTGTAATTTTGACAAACTCGGTTTTAAATATTTCATGGTAACTAAAGCAGTTTTAAATATAGGGACTTGTAAATTTTGAGTATTTACATAGGTATTTTACACATAAAAAAAAAAAAAATTGGAATTGCCGTAACATTAATTATATTTCTATATATATAGAACTTTGAAATATGTCTAAATTATTTGCAATTTCGGATTATACGGATTGATAATTTAAAAGATGTATAACCATATAATAATTAAACCAGTTTTTAAAAAAATATTGAAAATTCAAAGTATCAATGTTTTTCAATAAGTGTAACGTTTTTTCCGCCTAGCTGTATTATTAGAGTGGGGAACGTTAACAAAATTTATATAAATAATTTTAAATAAGAGATTGTTGTAGATTGATGACGGTTGCACTTTTGAGGTGGAACACCGCTGAATCTCACAATACGCCAATATCGTGTGATAATTTTTAATATTGACCGGAGCACGGTATACTGTATAAGTAGAACACCGCTGCGGACAATATTAGCGATGTCGTGTTTATTTATAAAACGCACTTACGATTTTTTATGTTCTGAGGTTATAGATATAAAACCACTAATAAATAGACAAGTTTGAAGGTAAAAACTATTTTTTTATTCTGATTATACAAGAATCAGTTAATAAGCATGAAAATTGAATATTTATAAAGAGTATTTATACATTAACATTTTATTGAAAATTATAGTTTAACATTGAAATATATATTATTATGCTAGTTATAGAAATTAAAAGTAATCAACTCTCGATCACGGTTGCACAAATTTATGGAGCACTGCTGCAAATTACCGTAAAATGTACCTACAAAGGCCCTCTTATATGCTAAATGATCTCTGCTAAAACGTATACATTATTATTTTTATTATTACAACTAATGTTCATTATGACTATTTTAACTGCTTCAAAATATTATAACATTTAATTTTACATAAATAAATTGAATATAACGTATTTTTATTAATTTATTTACAATATATTTTACAATTTACTCCCGACTAGTCGCTGCCGGAACCCCAACACCATTTGTTGTTTTTCCGACTACCGCGTCCAACTCGGACTGTCACGCCTCATGACATGAGGTGGCTTCATAAGCATTAAAAATTGAGTGAAATCTGTGAAATATGATGTATGTAAAAAAATTTTCAAGTAAAAATAATGGTCCGATTACCATAAGTTGGGCATGTATTCGGTAGAGGGTTGCGTGTTAGATTAGATTAGGTTAGGTACTTTATTTTGCTCATTTTTTGAATTTTTAAAAGTTTTTCTTAGGGAAAACTACCGAAAAATGATTTAAAAAGGGTAAAATATGGGAAATCTACATTTTTGACAAACTTGAATTTCATTATTGCATTCAAATCGTATTTACAATATAACACAATAAAACTTCACCACTAATCTCTCTGAGGACCAAAGGTACGATGTATGAAGGCGGAACGCCTATAATCGACTCCTATGTTTTTCGTATATTATATTTAAAATTAACAAGTAGGACAATTGTTTGATGAAGAGTTTAAAACGAATATTATAAACATACAATTCAAAATGATTTTAAACTTTCATTCTATATTCAATTTTAATGTTGTATACAATATTCAAATAATATACACATGCACATATATATTAATATTTAACTTTACTTGAAATTTTATTTAAAGTAACTCGTTATTTATTAATATTAATTAGTTTATTAGTGTATTACCGATTATAATTTTATCTTTTAAATTCGTTTACACATTAATTTAAATTTAATTTTATTAAATTATATTATTATGTAAATCGACTATTCTATCGTCGCAGTTGTAATCAGTGACATTTTACATATTCACTCTACAGTCGACGAAAAAATCGTAATTTGTGGAACGATAAAAATACAATTTCTCTCATCTTAATTTTCATCAGTCCGGGTTATGTTTAAACTAAATATATATTATTCCGACAGCCAAACGAGGGTGCTAGCATTTAATTTTGAATAATTTAGTAATTAAGTAATACCATTATATTAATTCTCTAGTATCAAAATAAAATGAATATAAAACAGGTATTTCGGAAAAAGTATTTTTATTTAATTTATTCTATTTTTACTAATTATAAAATACCTATGTGGAATAAAATGTACTAAATTTATTGTCGAACATTTTTTAAAAAAAAAAAATACAATTTATAATCGTATTCTACTTACAAAGCTAAGTATGTCATAAAACAGCAAAATAATATTACAACAAAATAAATTATCCTGTAATAATATTATACTATAATAAATGTGCAATCTTTGACTTATTTTCTGTAATAATTGTGTTATGCCGACAGGAGCAATCGCACTGTTCTGTAATTCGTATATACATTCCGTCACTCTGATTTTTTTGATATTGATTTTTTAGATAAAAATGAACGAAATCGAAATAAATATTTATATTTTTTAGTATTAGATTTCGCGAGTAAAGTGTTGTATTTCTTATATTATATTATTATAGCAATCTGCGGACGTGCAGTTATCGTTATTCGTTCAAGTATCATCAGCACGTGTCAGCTGTATACAATGATAATAATATTATGATTGATAGATCTGTCGATCAAATTTCCTTCAGATGTATCGACATAAAAACGATAATAGTAGAACTCATGAACGGAGATAGAATTTTTTTTAAAAAACGTTGACAAAAATTAAATTTATACGTAAATCGTTTCTATGATGTTACAAAAATATGGAAATTTAGGTACCTCACGTAAAACGTATACATATAATATCGCGATTTCCAAATTTTAATTATTGTGTTAAACTATTGAGATGTTAATGGTATTAATAACTGATAAGATTTTCTTTACAGATTTTCGTCTTGGCACAATAAGAAAAAAGTAGGAAGATCGATTTTGGATGTTCTTCATTCGTTCCTTCGGTTATAGGAGAAATTAGTGGTATATTATAATTTAATAATATACTATAATATGGTATAATATATTTAATTAAAAGTGAACGAAAGAAATATAATTGTGATCAAGTATAAGAATGGGAAGGTCGATTTTGGACGTTTCTCCTTTGTACCAATATTATTGTGTCACCTAATGTAGGCTTATTAAATTTCTAAAATGAAAAATGGAGAATGAAAAATTAAATAACGGTTGTTATAATTAAGATTTGAATGCAATGATATTGCATTAGAAAATACGATTCTGAGCGAAATTCAATAAAATACTATATATTATACTGATAAGTCCATCCATAAGTTTACCACATGTATAAACTACATGAGAATACTCAAAACAAATTTTAAGTACCTTCGTTCAAAATTGCATTAGTTATCATGAAAAACCTAAAATCAATTTCATCAAAATTACAATTTCCATACATTTTAACGTTTTTCCGTCATTTTTTGGTAGTTTTTCTTCTTCCAAAGAAAAACTTTTGAGAAATTCGAAAAATTAACTAAATGAAGTACCAACTAGACGCAATTTGCTACCGAATGCATACCCTATTTGTGGTAATCGGACCATTTTTTCTACCCAAAAAGTGTCTTCAGACATTAAAAAAAAATATAAAATAAATATCTTTATAAAACTAATACATTCCCGCTTCGCGCTTTTTGTTGGATAATATTTTAAAACTGGAATCTCTAAATTTGTAAAACGAACCACTATCATTCTATACAATATCCAAGTATACCTAACAGTATATATTTTAGAAAAACTGTTATTGTTATCTCAACGTTTGGAAAAAATATTATTTTAAAATTATAACCAGAAATGAAATAATATTCAAACTGATCGAATATTAACATTATAAGTATATTATATTAATGAAATTCGATTCAAAAAGCCGCGAAAATCGGTGAAATTAAAATACAAATGATAAACGATAATTTATTATTGTCCTACAATCATGGTCGGATTAAGAATCTATTGGGCGCCGGGGCTGAAATTTCATATAGACCCTTTTGGCAAAACATAATTTATAAAATCGCTCGTTACGCTCGCAAAAAAATACATTTTATGAACTGTTTCACAAATATAAATTACGATAAGGGTAAAAAAAAAAAAGAGTTAAAATACTCGTATATAAACAAAAACTATTTTCTCAGGTAATTTGTTGTTTATGATTTACTTAAGGCCAACATTTGAGTTCTTTATTTAAGTCTACTGATTTTCACAAATCATTCTCAGAATATTAAATCATTTATATGTTTATGTTTTCTTGGGGTTGACTGATTCTATACTTATTTTTATTCTAGTTAATTTTAAAAAATCTTTCTCTGTAGAACAATTATATATAGGAATTGTTAAATATATTTTTAAAAATGTAAATATATAAGGAAATACTTCTTCGAGTAACTGATTTCCAAACCAGTGAAATAATTTTATATTGTCAGTTGGATCAAAAGACTATTAACAAAGCCTCCAGGATCTCTAAATTGTACAAGTTCGTTTAACAAAGTAGAATCTATATCATTTTCCTATACTTTGAAATATAGTCTGTGATACTCAAATCAATTTTTTTCATTAGATTTTCCAGTTAAGTGAGTTATATGTAAAAAAAATAGCAGTATCACAGTGTATAAATAACGATATAACATAATTAATAATTAATTATAAAAATGAAAATAACAGTGAAATCCGTTGTTTAAACTAAAGTACTTTTGTATGTAGGTATTTAGTTGTCTTTGTTGATAAAAATTGATTTTATAAAAATATAGGTAAACTATAATTTAAAATCACAGAAAAATGTGTATCGGCCTAAAATCCTAAAATTGTATGGGCCCTATCACATTTGTATTTTAGAGGGCCCCGGGGATTCCATCTCGGTCAAACCCCCTCCCCCTTAATCCGGCCATGCCTACATTATTGGCGTGATATATCTACAGGTTTATCCTATTTGTATGGTCGCAAAACGATTAGTGTATAAATCATAGCGTGTACATCGACCGTGCGTCTGTGCAACATTATTATAATACTGTTTGATATCCGTGCTGTTTACGGCGTAGTATATGCTATTTATTTACAGCTCGTTCAACGTGCGAACAGACGCCTTTTGGTTGGATCGGGACGATGGAGTTACTGACTGCGGAAGTCAGACAGGAAAAAAATGAGATAATTCAATTTTCTGCAGTTTTCACATTTCATATCGTCAACGGACTTTTTAAGGAATATTTTATACGTATTTTTTTTTATATACAAATTATTAATTTTACGCACATGCGCGTACACAAAACATAGTTTTAGAGATGGGTTTTTTTTTTCTATAAATAAAAAGCTAATAAGCATAAAAAAATGTATTCATATATGCGCCCAAATAATAAGACACTACCTGTCGAACTATAGCCGAAATGCGTCCATTTAGCATAGAACGTTACAGTTCACTTTTTTAAATTCTTACACTTTTGCAGTGATGCATTTTTGTTATTTTTATTTTATGTATAATATATACGTTTTATTTCAGCAGCTTTTTAAATTTGTTTAAATCAAATATGTATGTGTGTCAAAATATATACCGATATCATAATTTTATAAAAAAATTTTAAAAAAAATTAATTTAAACTTGTAATTTGTTTTAAATAAGTACCTTGAATTCTAGTTATATCTAGTTAACTAACATTATATCTGCTAAATAGGCTATAAAAAGATGTTTTACAAATGGGCTACACACAATCTTACAATTCCATCGTTATATTGTATTAATGGAACAGTCGTCAAACTATACAATAATAATAATCGATAAAACGATAAACAAATGACACGATAGTAACTCACTAAAGAGACATTCAAAAGGAAAATCGTTGCAAAAATTATATCATCAAGACATATAGCAATAATAAAAAGTTAAAACAAATATTCATAACTCTATATCTTAAATACGAGATCGCACTAATAAGAGATATAGCGTTTTCAAAAATCTTTAATAATTATAATATACGAACGTATAATATAATTATTAATATATATTGGATCTTATAGCAATTATTATTATTATTTTAAAAGCGATCAATATTTTTTAATTTAGTTAAAATTGAACAAAATTTGATAATAATAATGTTTCTACATACAGCCCTATAGTTAATTTAAAATATATATATATTTGTAAACTAAAATTAAGGAGTATCAAAATGAAATGTATCTTCTATAATGTAAATTATCGTTTAAATATTAATATTGAAAATAATATTCGAATATATCTATAATATATTATACAACTAAACTAAAATGAAATTTAATTAGATAACTTATAACTATAGTCATATTTAATCAGTTAAATTAAAAAGTTATTATGAAATTAACTTATAAATATGTTTATATTACATTGCAACATTAGATCTTGGTAGATCATGGATATAATATTATCAAAATGTAGGTACCTAATGAATATAATTTTGAATATAACATATAATGCTATTGAACGCGAATATTTATGATAATTATATTATGTTATTAATCTTGGAGTGAAATAACGGCACTATTATTATATTATCGATGTAAAATTTCGCAAAATATAGTCGCGCAGTAATAACGGTTAATAATTACATTGATCTGTACAGCTTTAAAGGGATAACGCGTTTCTATATTAATATTATTATTATTATTATCATTATGCAGAGTAGTTTAATAGGCAGGTGGTATATATTATAATGTAGTCAAGTTCGGGCGTGCACGTGGGTACTAAAGATTTCGTACTCTTTGTCGCGAAATTCAAATCGTTTTTTATTATCGTGAAACTTCCGTCTGCTTAATTATTATTAATGATAATCGTGCACTTTGGAATTCGTGAAATTAGATCATCGGTGTCACAGAAATAAAATTAATGGAATTTTACCAACCGCAACTCCCGAGCGGTTCGATAGGTAAACACAATAACATATAGGTATATCATACACTACGTATATTTTTGCAACACTACTTCGGTCTGTGAAAAAACGATCGATACAACACGCACGCGGTCCAACATTATCAATTTATTCGTCCCGACGACGATTGAAAGTAATTAAACGATATGCGGATATAGTCGTTATCAACTTTATACAACGATACACGTTGGATAACAAGTGATGGAATTGTAAAATACACGCAATCGTTGTTATAATATTTCAATAACAAGTATTGTAGCCAAAAAGAAGAAAGGGAAAAAAAAAATTTTTTTTAAATAAAACATTCAAAACCGCACGGGTAAATAATATTATTGGCACGATTTCGAAAAGCTCGATATTATTATACCTTCGTGTGTGAAACTTTTTTCCCGGCCTGTTTCCCGAAAGGTTGAAACCCGAATCCCGGTACATATGCCTAACTTAACCCAGGTAAACGATATTACTTATAACTGCAATTCACGGCACGTGAAACGAAAATAATATTTTCAACGAAACTGTGTCGGTAGGACTGCGCTGTAATAATCGTCTTATTTCGCTGTTTTGCAAATGTCATAATATTCTATCGGTTATCGCGATAATAATGTTTTTATATTAATAAATTTGCGATTGGTCAAGAAATCGAATGATAACGCAACATGTTATATCTAACGTTTAATATTATAAATATAGCATGTAAGATTATTATAAAAGCGTTTATTATTTTTGACAAAATTCGAATTTATCGATGTATATTTAATTATGTATAAATAAACAATACAATATATAATATAAACGTCGTTAATATTATAATATATTCTTACGATAGATATAATTAATATACGGAAACATTTAAGTATAGATCTGTAATTGTGTGTGTGTGTGTGTGTGTGTGTAGTTGTGTGTGTAATGTAAAAAAGCTGTTAAACACAACACGAAATATTTAATTGACAATACGTGTACAAATAAGGACGCGATAGCGTGACAATCTATATATAATTATTATATTGTATACAAATCTACATAATAAGTATCCAAGTTGCTCACACTAAAAACAATAATAATAATATTAGTAATAATAATTAAGTTATAAATAATGTATATTATATTGTTTGTTTGGTTGAACAAAAGCGAACATTTAACATTATAATTTATAATATATAATAATAATAATATGTATAATATTATAATAATTGCGATGCAGGCGCATAGAATTATCGATAAAATATTATTTTTAAGTGTATAAATAGGTACTGCAAGAACATATTTTATTAATAACATTATTATAATATCGATTAAAATTATTTATTATATACACATTTTTAACGTAAGCATTTAACATTAAATTAACTACAATATATTCATATATTTTAAAACAATAAACGATAGAAACATTAACTACTAGGAACACAAAACTCGTTACGTAATAACGGTTGATCACAATAGTTTTTTTTATTGATATTTTTTTTTATCAGAAGATTTTTGTTGTTTTTATTATTTTCACGTCGTAGAAAGATACCAAATGAGAATAATGGGTACATTAAAAGAATAAGAGTGGAAGCCTTTTTTTATCGGGTACATTTGTTATTGGAAAAATATTTATATAAAAATGATTGATTCACACTGTATCGATACCTATAATACCATTATGTAGTTCTAATCGACCGTAAACCCATCCAGACTAATTACAATATTATATTATGACATCTAGAATTGTATAACATTATGATAACTATTCAATTTTATAATTACAACATTTTGTGTAAAAATAAAAATAATAATAATGATAATCGATTTTTTAAAAGAAATATTATCCTATTCATATAATTTTTGATTATCTAATGTTTTATTAGATACAATTTAAATTTTAAATTTCTCTAGTTATTTATTTTAAAATCATTTACTGCGATAGTTATAAGTAATGTTTATTCTAATAACTTGTAATTATTCAATTAATTACAAATAAACTTACTGTACATAATTTAAATAACCATAGTTTTTCGGTTTGTTTATTATTGATGTTTTCAAATATCAATTTATATCCTTTTAAATTGATTGACATTTTCAAATATTATCTTTTGAATATTTTACCGCCCCTTTTCTACATCTATTTTTTCTCGTGTCAAAAAATATAATTATAACGAACATAATCTACAATAATAATAAATAAATAAATAATAATGAACGTTTTCAATTTATTTTTCTTAAAATTCCATTTTCTAAAAGATATATTATCAAAACAATTGTATATATATATATATATATATTATAGGTTTAAAGAAAATGATTTTGATATTTAAAACTATATTAAAGCCAAAGTTTCCGGATTATTCAAACGATTATTTTTTTGTTCTGAATTAATACGTTTTTCTACCATAAGATAAAGCACTCGTGTAGAAAAAGTTCGCAGCGATTTCTTTATCGTCTGTTCATTAATGGAGTTTTTTTTCCGTCTTGACAGAACAGTCTTCGCATATATTATTATTATTATTTTATATAATCGAAAAACTGTCGGGAGTTGATGCAAAAAAGAAACACTGCACATTATTATTTGGATAGTGCAAAAACGATGCGGGTAGAACGGATTGAGAATACGAAAGGGATTAAGCGTTATAATGTTTGATACGTTTTTATACCGATTACGTTACCGCGCTTTTTAAATGTTCAGAAGAATGAAAGACGTCGTCGTTCTCAGAGTTTTAATTTTTTATCGGCTATCATATTAAAACATAAAACATAAAATAATATCAAATAATATCGTTTTTATGTCATAAAATTTTAATACAGACTCGATTAGTGTTATTCCATTTTTTTTTTCATGTGACGACCACCAAAATAAAATTTACGTTCTTTCACGATCAGAAACGATTGGTTTTAAATTAAACAACATTAATATGTTGACACCAGTTATAAATAATTATTCGGTGACCCGAAAGGTGGTCGAAACCTACAGGTTGAAAATCACTGGTTTACGTTATGAAAAACAAACGCAACAGCGTCGTGATTTCGCGTCCGTTCACAGTGCTAAAGGGTATTATGAAACATAGAAAATACGTTCTGTGGGTAATATAATATAAGTGATAAAGATATTATTGCGTAATCAAGAAAAGTAGTTTAGTTGTGTTTGATGGAAATGGTTCAAAAACTATATCATTAACTATTATTATATTAATATATATTATAAATCGTATTTTTTTATTATTATTTTTTAAACGGTTAAATTATATATTTTTAGAACATAAAAAAATTAATTTTGAATGAACTATATGATTTCAATATAACTCAACACTGTATCGAAATTGTTAAAATTTTATATCAAATAAAACTCGTCTAGATAAATGCAATTTCAAGTTCCTTTCAGTTGTTTAGGTTTGTTAAACGAACCAAATCAATATGATTCGAGATATTAATATTATAAATAATATTAAACATTGCTTTTTTTATTATTTTTATTATAGTGTTACTCCCAATGATCTGCCTAATGTTTTAATGTCGAATCTAGGCAATATATTTATTTTTTATTTTTTTTAAAAAAAAATAACTCTTGTCGTTCATTTTATTTGTGAAATTTATATTAGGTATTTCATATTATATAGTATCGCATAAAACACCATGATTATAATGAGTAGGTATTATCGAGAAAAATATTAATATTTTTAGCTCAACGTCAACAAATCGTTGACAATACATATTATGATCTCACCTCTATGCTATTGAATGCTAGAAAATGTTTCTGCACACAGGGCGACCGGAATTACACGTTTAAAAAAACGATGAGACTTACAATACGGATTCGGAAAATAATACGCGGGCGGTATGGGTGTCCATGATTTTTGTAACACAATATATATTTTATTTTTTTTGATGTTTGATCGCCCTAAATATTGACGATGAAAAAAAAAAACAGTCGTATAATGCATTTTTTCAGAAACATTTTCAAAACACATTATTATCGGTGCGTCGAAGTATTGAATATATAATTCTATAAAACATAATATTATTTGTTATATCTACGTAACGGAGACAATAATAATAATAATAATAATAATAATAGGAATAACAAAAGAGAAAAACGACAAAAAATTCGTAATAATAATAAAACGCGACGACGACGACGACGGAATTCCGTAATTATTATTTATCACGATGTTATTGTTCAGCTGTCCAAGGTGAGTTGTCGCAAGCCGGCGGCAATGTGATCGTCCAAGTCTCGTGCTCCGTCGGACGATGATGACGGCGACATGTCGGGATGCACGTACGACAACAGGAAATGACACGTGCCCTGTATGTGTTCTGGAAATCCAGTGGGCAGACACGATCGACTCCTCTCCTCGAACGAGAACCCCGGAGTTTTCATCAAAAGTCTGCGGACATATTGTAATATTTTTTTTTTTTTTTTGCTGTTGTTTTACTCATGTACAGAGTGATTACATTAACGTGTTGATTTTTTTAAAACATCGTCGACAGATCTATTTCACTAATATTGCACAATATCTCCGGGGAAAAAATTCAAATTTTAACCAATAGAAGCTATTATATAATATTACCATCGGCTTTGTTTTCTTTCTATTTACTTTTGAACGTTTAGTAAAAAAATAACTTTTTATTTCTCAAGTTATTTGACATTTCGAAGGCGATGGTCATTTCATCTAATCATTTAATTCGTTATACCGTGGAATGTAAAGTTTATATTATGATAAGTAAATGACGAGCAATACATTTTGCACAACGTGATTTAAAAATATTAAATTATTACAAATAATGACGACAGAAATACAATTTATCCGATAAATGAAAATAAATCTTAAAAAATCAACATTTTTATTAAATTATGACGTCAAGATTCTAATATAAATTTACTTTTTAAAAAAACTATTAATGATTTAAAACATAGCATTCAATATTTTTAAATTTTCACGGAAATATTGTGATTAGTAAATAGATCTGGGACACTATGTATATAATATACATAATTAGTAATTTCCTTTCAAAAAATCAATTATATTTCTCCACATGATATACTTTAAAATTATACAAAAAATATAGATGATAATATATTATATATTATAATATCTAGGTATTCAATTAAAACAAGTTTTACACAATTAATATTGAAAATGGAATGAGCAAATTTTTGTTTAATAACGCTTTCTACATTTTTACCCAGAATTATCGTTGTAAATATGTCAATGTAAAAAATACTCAAAATTGTATGATTAATAGCATTCTTATACAAAACGCTTTTTGTATATTAAATTCGATTTTCAATCGCAGAAACAGCAGCAGTACGATTATGCGACTATATGGCTATACCTGCAGTTATCATCAATTTTAACGATTTTTGCGTTATAACTTTAAAACTGTAGTGTGTTTCGATGTTTGTGTGCGTTTTATTTTTGAAAACGTAATTAATTTTGATTAAAATTATGTATTTTCGAAATGCTCTGCAGGGTCGGGTTAATGGCATACATTATATTAAAATAAATATACGAAATAATGGTGGGAAGGCGATATAAATCTATATAAGTAGGTATTCCATATTTTAGACGAAATATTTCAAGATCCTTATAAATAATATATTATAATACGTAACAAATGCGTACGCGGTATTTCGGTATCATATAAAAAATGTAAACGCAATTCGCGGGTCTAGAGAAGAAAATATAACCACGATATTAATGGATCGTGTCAAAAAGAATATAAATTGTAACTAGATAAATGAAGACGTGGTCTTATGGAAATTATTACACAATAATGAAGCGCCAATCATCGATCATCCGCACGGAGATTTATGTAAGTTATTTGATGAAGTCGAGTATATATTATTATTATTTTTAAAAGAAAATCATCGGAGCGTAACTATATAGCTGCTGTCGAATATCTAAATACGAGACAAATTGCAAGGGGAAAGAAAAAAGGACCGATGTCCGTTTTACAAAGTATGAAATCGAAAGGACCGCCGCCGGTAGGTATATGCCGGAGTAAAAGAAAAATTCCAGATGAATATTTCGCGGGTGAGGTTTAGAAAATTTGCACAAAGTCCAACGAAAATGGTTATTTAAAGATAAATCGGTATTATTTTCTATATAAATATTGAAATGTTTTTCTCGACATTTATGTCAAATTGTCAAACTACGGTTCGTATTTTTATCGAAAACGGTTTTATTCATTTTTTTACGATCGAGACGTCAGCAGACGCGCACACACGAACAGAATAAAGACATAAAATATTATAATGTAGATGGTGGAAAATCCAAAACAAAATGTATATATTATGTACCTACATATTATTATGCGGCTTAACATTTTAAAAAATCGAAATAATCGATATTCCGCACTATAACCCATACTACAGGTAAATAATAATAACAATAATGGTATAAATTTAGATTCCCGTACGTCTTTTCAAAATGACAAATTACGAGATACATTTGTTGGTCTGTTTGTTTAGCAGGTGAGTTTGGTTGATATTATTATATACGACTTGACGATAAAAGTAATATTCTATGCGTAAATATTTTACTTCACTGGCATCGCGTGATTTAGAGGTCTGACAAAACCGCGTATATGGTATATACCTACTAAAATGTGGCTGATATAAGTATATTCGGAGATTTTAAATTGTCGAACCACGCGTGATTTATATGACCAAAATGCCCGCAATGTGTAGATAAATTTCATTCTTTTATATATATATATATATATATATATATATATAACCATATACCTGGTTTATATTGCGCGAATATGGTATATAAAATAAAACAACTACCATATAGGTTTATCGATCATATTGATAGGCAGGATAATAATTAGTTTAGGTAAATTGTATATCCATGATGGATATATCAAAAATCGTCGTCGTGCCAACTGCGTATTGATAGGTATAAAATATTTTCTCTCAATTTTTCGGGTAAAAAATTGACGACGAGACTTGAACTTTCGATCGGGTAAAAAACGTTTTGTTATTTATTACAAGCACGGCAAATCGCTCGTACCTAATTTTTTTTTATTTCGCGCGATGTTTAGGTATTTTTAAAATATTTTATTATATTATTGTGTTTTACAATCTATAGCGATTTTTTATCTCTTTTTTTCCCCCTTAATCCTACTGCGATAATTATAAAACATCATATCATAGTTTATACAGCTGTAATACATTAATTATATTTTACTCACTGGTGTGTGGTCGGACTGACGTTTATCCGCAGCGGTTCGCTACCGGACTCGAACTTGTTGGCGATTGTCACATTGTGTCCGAATAGACAATACCTTGGCATTTTCACGCCGACCACGCCGGCCAATATCGATCCGGTGTGCAATCCGATTCTCATCTATAATACAAAAACGATAATTTATTAGTTTTGAATTATTTCGTGCGGTTTATCTTTTGTCTAAACGCAATGATTTGCGTTTCGAAAGAAAGATATTCCTATAATCGTAGTATCGAAACGGATCAATATACGATTAGATGTTATTATCTTTCACTCTGAGCTTGGCTTATTTATCGATTTTATTGAAATCTCAAAAATACCTATATAATAATATGCATTGTATCGATAAAAGCTTGATAGTGTATAATATATAAAAGTTAAAACATAAAAATACGAAATATTCAAATCCTTTTTTTAATAAGTTATAACAATATTTTTATACCGAACAATAATATTTTGTTTAATCATTATAATATCATCTACTTTATTAACAATAATAATGAAAATATTTATTATTAAAAAATATAAATACAAAATACTTAAATCTTTACATAAACATTATATAGGAATATTTTTACTCATATTATATAGGCTATAACTATCTAATGCACGAGACCATGTAATAATTTTTTTTATATAAATTATAATACTTTCACAGAGTAAGGTGCAGATCAATATTTTACTTGGATATTATATAGATACTTTATTATGTTGATATTTTTTAGGATGTATTGAACTGGATAGTGCATAATATGCATAAAATGTTTACCTTTTAGTCCATAAGCGCTAATTGTTTTGGGGATGAAAGGCGCTAGGGGGACTTAAGTGCCCCCTAAAATTTATATCCCAATCCTCGATTAGAACATATAAAATTTTAATAATGTACCTACCCTGGTCAAATAATTTATTTTAATATATTTATGTTTCCAAATATTTTATTTTATGGCTTAAAACTGTTTGAAAAGTTTATTAGGTTTAGTTAGATATAAATATAGCATAAAAACAAAAAAAAACGCATTTAAAATGTTACATTATATTCAGATATTCCTATTATAGTTATTAACCAAATAAAGCTTAGGTTTTTTTTTTTTATTCGTTATATTAGTTGTAATTTGTAAAATATTATAAACTAGACAATTTTTTAATTTTCTAGTGCAATATATTATTAAATATAAGTACAAATAATAATGTTGTGTTAGAAAAATTTAGTGTTAATGTTTTTTAAATTTATGTTTGTGTGTTTGGGGCTGAGGCTTATGTAAAATAGGTATAAATAATTTTAGCATCCTTTAAAATATAGGTCCAGTTACGTCTACGCCTTTTAACGCTTACTATTATTATTTTATAATCGAACTATAGTTTATTTATATTGAAAATAAAACATTCGTTTAAATTTAATTGTATAAATAAAAAAATATTTATATTGAATATGAAATAGAATAGAAATTGAAAATAATTAATTTGCTTAATTTTTTTTATAAAATTTATGAATTCGAACAATTATTTTGTACATTTTTTTATAATTTTTAGCTTAAGTAAATACATATTTTAGTCCACTTACCTATTTTAATTAATTTACATTGTAGTAATTATATACAATAGATAGGATACGAGATATGCATTAGTATCCCAACAGAGTATTTGGAGATGTAATATAATAAATGTGGAATTTATGGGAAATATGAAATAATAATAACTGCACGATTAAAATGAGTCTCTCTCTCTCTCTCTCTCTCTCTCTCTCTCTCTTTCGCTCTCTCTCTCACTGGTTGTTGGAGTTTATAATGATTCATTTTACGACACTACTGTTATATTAATAATATATATATATATTTACAAGCTATATAGCGATATTCTATATCTATACACTTTAACGCCATTATTCTGAAAACTAATAGTTTGGAGCATTAAAAGATTACGTCGATATAATTCCTCGCGTGTAATCCCTTGGTAATACGTTCGACGTGGTTTAGGTATATATAGATCACACACATATTCAGTTAGGTTCTATACCGCGGATACCAATTATTATTACTTTCGCGTGAAGTTACAGTTTTTTTTTTTAATGCAACTTTTTCGTTGCGTCTACCACCAAATGCATTTCATTTGATGGCTTTATGCGTTACTCGTATTTAAAAAAAAAATATTGTAATATTATAGCATCCTCCCACACAAAGATATTACCAAAATCTCAATATTGTTCATGAATCAATATCGTGAAACATATTAATAATTCAAATTGAATACTCTCGTCTTTTAACCCGACGACGACGTCAGCGCATAACATTATAAACTAATAGAAACTGTTGAGAAGTGTAAAAGTAAAACACTCTATTTCAATTTGCATTTTCTTCAATGCAGTTTCTATTTTTTTTTTATTTTTTTTTTTTTGTAAACCCTTTACTTAATACGTGTATTTTTCATTTGTTCGCATCGAAAAATATCACGAAAAATCGCAATATTAAAACCATCTAGTTTGTTACTTATATTATTTATAACTAAGAGTATTGACCGTAAAAACTAAAACTGTACTTAATCAATAAATAAGTAACTAAAATTCTGATAAGTAAACTTGAAATAACTCGTTACGGTATTCGAGTAATTACTAGGGGAAACATGTACCTATTGATAACGCCACATTATGATCTGGGAAAATGATAACGCGATAAAATTGTGGCGAATAACGGAAAAAATACCAGTTTTTTTCATTATCGTCCTATAAAATTGTATAAAATATTATAGTCTACTCATACAGGAACACAATTTGATTACAACCCAATGGCTAATACCATTGATTTTATAACATACAGTGTTACATCGTTTGAACAAACATAATATTATATAGGCCTACGGCGGAAGTAGATCAATTATAATATCGTTATGCCGTGCACAACACGTAAGTACGTACGAATTTTACTTAATCGTTTTTATCCGATTAAAAGCTACTTAGATATGCGTCCCGGTTGTCAACAATTGTCCAAATGCGCATACCTCGGCCAGACTACGAGTTTTTAATGTCACGATAACTACCTACACGAATTTTAATGTAAACGGACGACAATATTATAACGTGCAAAATTAATACACTATATATAGCTACGACGTAACATTGTTATTTATTGTTGGCCAACGGTTTCGTTATTGTATATTCTATTCGTATCGATATCGATTTCCTGTACGCGAATAACCGTCATGGTAAACATCGCGATATGAGAATTATCGCAACGGAATGATATTTGGCTTGCACGGGCCAAATATTGCCGCTAAAATTGAAAAAAAATAATAATCCATTTGAAACAAAATACAAACCATTGTGGTCGGGTAAGGTCGTTTTTTTCCCCCAAAATATTATATGATACGGGTGAAATGCAAACGATGTTCGATATTTTAATTAAACACACCCGTTGGCCGACATTAAATTATTATTAATTATTACAAATAATATACGGACGATTATTAAAAATATTTAAACACATTTCAACGGTTAACTATGCGAGAGTTTTTTCAATTTATTATTCAGATCCTGGTAGTAATTCTTGACCCAATTATTGTTCCGAGCATTGAAAATATCGCGATCCGACATTTTTTCTACCCCCGGGATGAACGATAGAATTTTCAGTTGATACAGGTATTCCATACGCGGCAAACAGTTGAATTTGATAACAAAAATATAATTTATTTTCACGGAAAATCGTTCCGTGCCAAGGCGTGTTATCTCTAGCAGCACACAGATATTTATTATTTTCCTATATACTCTTTTTCTTTTATCATCATATAATACTATAGCGCCACGTTTTCTTGATAGTTGTATTGTTTTTCGAGAAGTTTCGATTCAAATTCATCGCGAAATAAACAAATAAATAATAATAAACTAACAAATAGTGCGCATTGTTATAATTATTTATTTTACTCTCTTGAAACTTTTTCAATGCGCTTTGAATATGCACGTCTATGCTTTTAATCTTTTGATGCGTACGAAAAACAATTATTATCCGTCGTATAATTTAAAATTTTAAAATTGCAATTATTGTTGATTATAGTTACTGTAAAAAGACGAAAAGGCATTATTAATTTGTGAAACAAATACCTCATGGTATATTATTGATATTATATTTTTTTAGCGTAATTTCGCCATCTTGCGTACAATATTGTTATACTTGTATTGTCACATTTAAAATAATTATTTATTGTATCCGAAAGTAAATAAGAAAAAATAATAATAATAATAATAATAATACCTAACCTGTAATAGTTATACGGGGTGATTATAATTTCGTGTCATAAACAATTTTTCGACATTATTTGATGTTTTTTTTAAAGAAATACTTTTCTACGAGAAATCTAAATTGAAAACGACATTTATACGGTAGAATATAAATATACACATTAATAATGTGCTATAGAATTTTCTGGTTTTTATATTTTTAATTATCTAATATAAATATCATTTGATCATTTTATGCAATATTCTAGAGTCAAACATCCTATCACTAATTATTTCTAAATAAAACTTATATTCATTCAACTCTGGCTAATCATACGTTTATAAATTCGATGAGAATAGATGGGACGTTTTATAGTTTGCCTAGCTATTGACTGTCGGAGTTTATTGTATACCAGTTATCCAAATTATATTTAGTCAAATGCTCGTCTTTAATAAATTCTCGAGGGACAACACGGAAATGATGACGGTATTACGCTTACCATTGGTGGATCCAGTGAGGGGGCACAGGGGCACGTGCCTCCTGTCGAGAGATCTTGAACACATTTTGGGATAGCTTTATATTTTTATAATTATATATTAAGAAATTAAATAAATACAGCATACAATTTACTATAATATTGAAATGAGTTTTATTGTAGGAGACAAGAAGCTACGATATACATCGTATTAATATATTAAATAATTAATTATAATTATGTATTAAATAATGTGCGACCCCAGTCAAAATTTTCTGTATCCGCCACTGATGTTTACTATTTACGCAATACCTAACCGCAGTTGTCGTGTTTAAGGAAGTAGGGCATGGATTTAAATCCCACACCTAATAACTCTAAAGTCTTATTAAATTGTCTTTTAAGAAATTAGAATGCGAATATTCAAAAATTCAGATGATATAAAAATAAGTATATAATTTACTTACATAAATAGTTACATTTTTAAGTGATAACTGATAATATGATGGCCAATGATAATAATAAATAAATCCAATTAACTCAACAACATACAGTGTCTACATTATTATACGAACAAAAAATTGGTAGGTGCATCATGTTTTACGCGCTGTGTTTTTTTTTTTAAGTACAAAAATTGATCCCAATCCACGCATACCGAATGTATTGTATATACTTACTTTATACAGGGTGAACATAATATATAATGGTAAAATAGATCTCACCTATATTATGATATAGGTTATTTAATTTCAAATCTATTTGCAAAATTGTAATATAATATT
This sequence comes from Eriosoma lanigerum, assembly GCA_013282895.1. Lineage (NCBI taxonomy): Eukaryota > Metazoa > Arthropoda > Insecta > Hemiptera > Aphididae > Eriosoma > Eriosoma lanigerum. The sequence continues at coordinate 4,441,719 of CM023360.1, read as the reverse complement.
TTATATTGTCGTGTGAATGCGAGTCTCGTGGTTAACGTAGATTATATGACGTCGTTGTCGTTAACATATTTTAACCTAAGCGCGATCACTAAATCTCGGTTGGATAAAAAATAATAATGTCACGACCGATCGATAATACTTATTCGTTTTGTCCAAATTATACAAGTAAAACTTTATAAGAAGAAAATCAAGATATCTGGCGTTAACAAACTCGATACTTTGATTTCCAAAATTGTATTAATTATTGAAGTTGTGGAATCGTATATATTGCGAGTGCGATTTAAAATTTTATCATAAAACCTTATGTTATGTACCTAAATCGTACAGGTCGGACACAATGAAAAACGGCACAAGTCACACTAAGTCACCTTTCCTTTTCTTTTTTTTGTGAATAAAAAAAGCATTTTATTCAATTTAGTTTCATTTAGTTTCCTTATTTGAAAATAATATATTCTTAATTATTACGGTTTCTAAAAAAATATCAAACAACATATCAAAAAATTATTTTCCACACGTTCTAGTAACACGAAACTAGTAGATTTCGATTAATAAAATACCGGTTTTCAATAAAAAATCGTAAAATTATATTATTATATTATTGTGTTTACTCTGATCGGTTTCCCGTCGTGGGTGTGATGTGTTTTGCACGTTTCGATCATTTTCAATGCCATCCATGCAATTTGCTGGGCGTGTATCGAACTGAACTTGTGTAGGCCCGACGCTACGCAGTAAGCATCGCCAATTGTCTCTACCTGAAAAAAAAAAATTCAATTTACAGTTAACAAAACACGAATAGACAAAATAAAAAAAAATAAAATAAATAAAACTTTTTAAAAATAATATTCCCCCCCCCCCGCTAAATTTATTTATAGATACAAAGCTATAAGAGAAACAACTTGCGAAAACGTTTAATACATATTTATAAGCACGTTGTATTATTCAACAGTGCATTATCCTATGCTTGTGTAGTTGACTGTATATTTCGAAGTATATATTTTGAACTTCATTTTCTCGTTACGTAAAAATTTCCACATGATATACATGTTTTATTTTGTTAATACAATGATTGGTTTTTCATGTAGGTATAATATTATATATATATATATATACATAACGTACTATAAATGATTAGATTGTTATGTAATGTTATTTAGATGTTTTTTTCCGATGTTTACAATAAACAGTTTTCCAAAAACTCGTTTGTAATACCTATTTGAATTATTATAATATTATATAATCGTTTTTGTTTTGGCGGTTTTATTAAAACGATAACACATTATATTATATCTTAGTACTCCACATTTACTCATAAAAACTTTATCAAGTTATTTGAAAAACGAATACAATAATCTACACAATCACTACAAGTAATATATGATAATTTTTATATACGTATACATACATTATTTCTGATATTTTTAAAATCTAATATTTTCTTGATATTTTACATTATTTGATTATTTTTCATGTTTCCACGACCAGACTAAACATAAATGTAAAAGAAAGATAATTTCGCTATGCATTAACCGTTCTTTCCTTTTTTCAAAGACCTTTTATAATGTAAAATATATTCTATTATAATATTTACATTTCTGGTAGTGTAGTTGTATGCAGTGTACAAATTACATAAAATTCTCATTTAAAAATCGAATAACATTATGTAAAACCGCAATTATTATTTTAAAAGGATATTATTGTCGCGTGTACCTGAGACAATGGTTTTACGATGTTCGTAATGATATTTATCTCGGTCATACATTTTATGTAAACGTATACCTATGACTCGTTTAACTTTGTATATAAAGCTATTCATTTTTTTAATTTTAAAAGAAAAGTTATGCTAATGTTAGTTGTAGGTTGTCCATTATTCACACAGCTTTTTTTTTTTTTTTTTTGGATGTAAATCGTTTTATTACACTTTAATTAAAATAACTAAATACTCTTATTGTGTATTCTCGTTGCGAATGTTTAAATCGTAAAGGATTGTTAAATGAATCTGTTGAAAATAAAAACAGTTGGAAAAAACCGAAAGAGAACGGAATAACAATTTGTTTATTTATTACCTATTTAAAGTTAATTTTTTTAGTTGATCGTTCGATCCCGTTCCCAGATTGATGTCTGTTTCTCTATTTTAAAGTTTTGAATAACCGACAAAATTGTATTTGTACCATATGTTTATAAACGCGATTAGGATGTAGGAAACTGTCCCATTACTTTTCTCGTTAATCTACGGAAATTACCATTATTTATACGACCATACAGAGTCGATCGCCTTGAGACTCGGTAATACCGTCTCTCCACCAACATACTTTTATGATTTCATTGTCACGTACACGCAATATGCCTAAACAATATCTGAAACTTGACATTTTTTGGTATTTGGCGTGATCAGATGTCCGAACTATAATAGATACTATACTATTATTGTGTGATAAGAGTAGTTACTGTGATAAGGCTTATAACGTATTACTAAAATATCTTTATATTATATATAGGTCCCTAATAATTTATGATTAACTGAATATTTTTTAAAGGAATTTATTAAAAATTTAAAAAAATTAAACTTTTATAGAAATATTTTACACGTCGGTGTGCGATTTTTGTATATTTAAAACTAACTTAATTATTTTTTCAGTTTTTCTGATTAAATATTTTGATTATTTTAAGATATATTTTATACCTGTTTAGGCTTCCTTTATATAGGTAGGTACATTGATTTCGAGAATCACATTTAACAAAAAGTAAGTAGCGTCAGTGATGCGTAAAGTAATTTTATAAGTAAAAGATTTTTTTCGACCTTTATTTTTCTTTATACTACATTAAAACTTTATTTTATAAATATGGGTTAACTAAGATAAAGAGTCAAAAAATGTACAATTTTCACTTAGATAAATAACTTTTCCATTATCAAAAACACAAAAAGAACAATATTAGGCTTTCACTTAAATATATTTATATTATGGATGGTCATGAATTCATGAAATAATAATATCTAAATTTTAAACTGACATTTCATTTTTAATGTTTTTTACAAACTTATATACATGTATAAGTTGGTATATTATATATTATACTACCATTACCGACACAAGTACATTATATTTACATGACATTTAGATTTATTAGTTTTTTAATTATTAAATCATATTATATGTCACATACTAATATACATTAACTATACGAGTATATACAGTATTTTTTTAGAATATCAACATTATTATCTTTAATAGAAATATATAGTAATTAAAATGATATTTTTATTATATAATTAAATTTATTCTTTATTTTTATAAATTCATCATGTTAAATAGCCATGTAGTATGCTTTCGATAGAAAATTACAATTTCTTGGTACATTATTTAGCTCATTTTTTCGAATTTTACCAAAAGTTTTTTCTCGGGAAAAAAATTACCATCAAATGATGGAAAATTCAAGTTTAAACGTAGGGATTTGACTTTTTTTTAGTATTCTCATATGTAGCGTACGTAGTACACACGTAGTAAAATTTTGAAACAAATTATCAGTATAATATATTGTATTGAATTGAATATCGTTCAAAATTGTATTTTCGAATCCAATAGCTTTGGATTCAAATCTTAATTAAAATAAATCACTAATATCCGTCTAATAACAAGATTAGGTTTAGATTAGTATTAGGTAAGTATTCGATTTTTTTTTCAAAACACAACGACATCCGATTGATTGAACGAATGAAAGAGATTTTAATTTCCCTCACTTTTCGTATAACCGAAGTAATAAAAAAAACAAATTTATAATAGAACATTTTTTATAGTCGATATTATTTTTATTCAATTCACAGACGTTCGGGAACGTTCATACTTATATAGAAACTATGATGCTGACTTTTTTTCTTATTATATAAATTTATATTGGTTATAAGAAAATGTATTTGTGATTTTGTAAGAAGTACAAAACGAATATGGTTCAATAAGTTTACTAAACGAACGGATTTACGCATTTGTTTTTAATTTGTATATTATGGGTTTATTAAAAAATACACACCAAAAAAAAAAAAAAAAAAAGGGTTATAATATAATTCCGATAACGAAAATGGTACGGGAAGATAAATATTAAACAAAAACGTCGTGGACGCATTATTATTATAAAATAATATTGCTATTAAGAAATGGAGTCGGTTACAGGATATCTTTGAATTTGTTTGATCGTATAGTTTCTTTTGAAATGCAAACTTTGGTACAAATGATGATTGTGCGTTTAATGCGAATACAATTTATTTTTTATTTACCACCAGCAAACACAATGGTCCTTTGATGTATTTAGAGAGTATATTGAACGTTATATTTTTGGTGCAAAAATTATTATAAATACGTTTTTTTTTTTTTTTTTGTCTAAGTATTTTGTCCAGATTATACCGCGGTTAACGTGCTGCAATGACGTCTCTCGACGCTCGCCGTCGTTGTGCTTTATGTGTACCTATTCGTTTACTATCGAATGTATATCGAACTTTTCGATATTGTAATTTATGGCATTATAAAATTCGACGTTAAATAATTAATCGAGATTTTATAATTTATTATCAGATCAAAACCGTCTTGTTATTTTTTGCCGAACTCGCGTCATGATGGTGAATTTCATGATGATCGGAGTTGACAAATTTTTACGGAACTCGAATTAATTAATTAATCGAAAACGAATTATGATTTATAGTTTAAATTGTGCCAAAAATAGCTTTTGTACCGTAATGGAAAACAAACATAATTACAATACGCGTCCGCGTTCGTCCGTACTAGATTATATACGGTTCTATGCCTATTTAATTGTAAAATATTAAACGTAAGTTAAATGAGTTTTAATTTCAATACACGTATGATATGCCTTATCATACCGAAAAAGTATTATTTCAACATTAATTTCTAGCATAAAACGTGACAACCATATACAGGGCGTCCTGAATTTATTAACAAATTGCAATATTTCTGAGATAAAACACGATTTTAGAATTCTGGTGTTTTTTTTTTCTTTTTAATTATGAAGTTAGCAACAAACTATACTATTACCTTTATTATTATTTAAAAAAAAATTAAGCTTCATAAATACAATAAAACAATAACTTCTTATACTTGTTAATTATGGAAAATTTGAATGTACCCAAATTAAAGGCTTATTCAACATTCTTTTTATAAAAATATTGATGTTTCGACTTCCAATTTTCATCACGATGAAAATTTTTAATATATTTTTTTAATTTTATTTAAAATATTATAACATAATATTTAAAATGTATTTAGTCAATAATAATATAATTAGTGGGTGTCTGATAGTTAATTGACTAAACGCCAGCCATTTATCCTGTAAATCGACCTTAATTTTTTATATATTTTTGTAGATATTGTAGAAATTGTTTTATCACTTGAGAACCTTATTGATATCGATAATATTATGATTGGGCATGTCATAATGATATTAAAATATTAAATTCGTCATCATGAAACTAAAAAGTCAACAAATCAAAATTTTATAAAAAATAAATACATAATTGGGCCGACTTCAAGTTAAAAAATAGAAAAATAATGGATGCCTAAATAATAATTTATAAAATACCGCATTCAAAAATTATAATTTTTCACCAATATATATATTGCAATTAATAAATATTATCTGGGACATATTGTATATTTAGTTTCATCTACAAAATACATTTATTTGAATTTAAAGTAAATAATATAACAAATTATTTCAATCAATTAAATTTTATTGTTATTACAATTATGTATTAGGTATTTTAATATATATTTTATAGTTGATATAACGTACTAAATTTGATATAAATCAACTAAAAATATTAAGTATACAAACATATTGGTAATTTAACCAAACTAAAATTAGCTAAAATAATTTAGAATTTTTTTTTTTTTTTGTGTGAAATTTATACGTAATAACGAATATAGATTAATTTATGAGATTGTGATTTTCTTTATTGCCAACGAAATGCAATCGCGAATTGCACTCTAATAATATTACGACTACTGAATTACAGTTGAAACAAGATTATTTTACCAAAACTCATTTTTATAATAAATATGAATATTATGTGAAGTAATATAGTTTACATCTCACAGACGACATATATATATATAATACAATTAAAATGCAATCGAATATTCTATTCGACATCAAACATCAAAGAATAAATACGTGGGTTTTTAATTTAATTTCTATCGTTACTTACCTCATTTTATAATATAATTATCTATTATGACGTTAGTATTTTGTAAAAAATGTATTTGAATTTTGATATAATTTTTATGATTCTGATTATATTCTACAATATAGGTTATGTTAAGTATTACTCGTAACTAATGCAATTAGATATTATACGGCGTTATGGTTATGCAATATCGTGACATTCGTGTGTAAAGATTTAATTTAGATGGCGCATTCACTTGCGCAGGCATAATAAGATTAATGTAGTCGCGTAATTATTTAGGAGTACCCTTATAGGCCACACAACTTACGTCGTACATGCGATTGTGTTGGTAAAAACATTATTATCGATGTTCTTATTCGACATTTCGAGGATGTCTCAATTTATGTTTAAATTTAGATAAATAACGGTAATACATTTTCGCACGCACAAGTACACGTGATTGTAACGATTTTATTTGAAAATGGAGCAACGGGTATTAAAACATCCGAAATGCTAAAAAACTAGACAAGAAATGAATGATTTGTGTCCACGATCGATTTGCGGCTTTTAAAAATTATTATATTAATATATCATGAACTAAATCAAACGTAAATTGTCATCATTTTCGTATTCAATACTCAATAAATTGAATATTTATAACCTAACACGGCCGTAACATGAAAGACATAAAGTTACTAAGTCTGTTTTCATTATTCACATTCATAAATCGTAAGTTTTGTAGTTTTCTCTAAAATTTTTAGGTTTATTTACCTGTTGTTTTCCTATCGTCTGCAGCCCTGTTAATACGGAGATATTGCTTTTAACGCGTAGTCAATGGGGGAAGTAAAGTTACATCAAAATAGTTAAAAACTAATAGTAATCTTTTCTAACCGTTGTTGTGATATGCTAGACAGTATTTGTGTACATTATTAAATATAAAATAATAATATGTATAATGAATTTTGCAAAATTTTAAATTTTTTTAATAACATTGTTAAATGTTTATAAATATTTTCATAATATACTTTATAACGTCATACAACGAAGTGAAATGACCTAAAAGTATATATCTAATCAATAGTTTTTAATTAATTTAATTTGTTTTAAATAAATTTATATGATAAATATATGAACCGTTTAATATGAATACCTACTTGAAGTTGCTTTGTAATATAACATATGAATATGCAATTTATTTTCGTAATAATTACAAACATTTTAATAATCCATAGTTATCTCTTAATTAATTAGTACTATATAATAGAATTTCAAAGTATAAGTAATTAAATCTAGTATTTTCATGGTACTTAATATAAAACTTATACTTTTTTAAAATCGTTCATAATGGTAAATTAAAATTGAAAACTATAAAATAACAATAAAAGCGGAAATATCGATTTCGGGCGTTCTTCTCTTCGGTAATCAAAGAAATTAATGGTGTATAATAATTAAAATTTAAATGCAATGGTATTGAAATCCAAAATACAATTTTGAGCGAAACTCAATCAGATATACAATTTATTATACTGATAATTTGTTTCAAAATTTTACCACACAAGTACATTATCTATGAAAATACTCTAAAAAAATTTTAAATCCTTATATTCAAAACTAAATTAGTTATCATAAAACGTAGAAAAAAATTGTCAATATTACAGTTTCCGCGAATTTCGCAGTTTTTCAACTATTTTTTGGTAGTTTATCTCATCCCAAGGAAAAACCATTGATGAATTTGAAAAATGAGTCAAATAAAGTACCAAGTAGATGTTATTTTCTATTGAACGCATATCTTATTTATAGTAACCAGTCAATTTTTTCTACCAATAAAGTGTTTTTTTTAAAAAAAAACATCTTTACAAAACCAATACATTTTTTTCTTCGTTTAAAATCTAAAATAAAAGCACGTTTTATAATTAAGTAACATAAAACGATAATAGGGAAGTAAACTTAAACATGGGGTGATAATATTGTTATCTTTATTAAGTTATTATAAAAAATAAAGATGTTATAATCGTGAGATAACATAAAATACAATATCATAAGAAGTTTATGGGAATGATAATTTTCAAAAATTTGATCATTGTAATGTTTAAAAGATCTATGGATACCTAAGATAAGATTTGTAAATTATACCTAAATATAATATGATAAATTTAAAATTAATATTGAGATTTCAAAATAAATTCATGTTACTTCTTTAAACAGAATGATGAGAATGATGTGATTGCTAATAAAATATTTCGAATGATTAATTTTAAAGTTTCCAATTGATTTCTATCAGTATATTTGTACAATAAGTCTTGTCTTATCTTATTTATTGTCGAACAGCTATTTGTTTATTATGTTAACATTAATTTTCAAATGGTATACTAAAGACGTCTAAATTAAAAATGTACAATATTATACGACTTTTAAATAATAATAAAAAAGAACAATAAAAAAGAATAATTGTTATGTTTCCCAGAGGACTGCTAATTTTATGTGGGTACAGATCAAGTTTTTTAAAAAAAAATAAACGAAATAAAACCACCGCCGTGAGAATCAGGTCTAAAAACGTTTGCGATAAAATAAGTTTAAATTTTGTGAATTTAAGTAATTATGTTAATAATAAAAAATGAATGGGAAAAGAATATATATATTGAAAAATTTGTGGAAAAAATCAATTTGAATAATAATATATTATGTTATTTCACCTACTACACACGTAAAAAAAAATTAAATATGATTGTTTAATAATTAAATTGTAATAACTAAAGAGAAAATCACATTTTAACTAACTCATATAACCTGGATAATTCGTTAGTTGGCTATTTTTATTCTTAAAGTTTTTTTATTCCATGGTCTTTACTACCGAACACCGAATTGTCATATCATGATAATAGATTATTGAATAATGTATTATCTCTAATAAATATTGGAAAATTTAATTTGTTTATGGAATTAAATAAAAAAAGTAATTCGATAATTTTTAAACGAACCGCGGAAAACGCGTAGGTTCACTACTTATTTGATTTGATTTTGCAGTAAATATACATAATTATAAAATACTATTTAATACTATATAATATTATATAAATTGTTGATGTAATACAAATATTAGAAATTTTTTTTTTTTTTTTAAAAAAAAGGTTTAAATAAAACTGTCATCGAAAGTAATCGAAAATATTATGAAGATAATTAAAAATGATTAGTGTCTGAAACAGAAGATCGACGTTTTTACGATTTTTTTAATACACAAAATGTATTATTATATTATGAAAAATATTCTGTAAAAAATTATGTGTGACACTTATAAATGTTTATTGCAGTAGTATGCTTCAGTAGTATAGTTCAGTGTCAGAGATTAATAATAAAATCATTTTTTAACGGTCTTTACATCGCACAAACGAATATACTATGACCAATACTATAATTATTATTTTATGGTCAGATACAGTTAATAATATTATCGATATGGTTTTGTTGAATTTTATCCTTATTGTGTGTGTGTCCGACGGGATTTCATCTGTTTAAATGACCAAAGTTTTAGGGTCGAAACATTGTAATATTACGTATAAAATATTAAAATACTATTTATGTATAAATAATATTATTATGTCGGTCGTCAATTCGGCAACTGAATCAGGGTTAAACATTTTATCGGAAAATAATATGATTTTTCTATCAACGGCATTCCCCCGCAACTTAAACGTTTAACGGACTATCAAAATAGCTCGTAATTTTATTGCGCCAGACGCAAGCTATAAACTATTGCGATATATTAAAAAGTTTTCCGATACTTTGTTTAAGCCGTACATTGATACCAACATAATCAAACATAATCATATAGTACACAAGTAATATATTATACAACCGTATAGAATAATAACGCACCGAATATTTTACGATTTTAATAGTAATTCATTTTTACGATTAACCCTCTCGGTACGTCGGGATGAGAGTGCCGAGACAACGCGACTCCAGAGGAACGTCGAATAAAATCTCTCGTACCGCATAGAGGTAATATGATTCAATTCATCGCATACGGCAATGTTTTTCTCATTAGAAATTGAAAACAGAATATTTGTCAAAAATATTCATTCGATATAATGATTTATACGGTAAATCGCCAATTTCACCGTACAAATTTTAATTGGGTAATATATTATGGATAAAACGGAAGAATATCAATTTATCTTGGTATTAAGTATTTTAGATTCTGAGTGAAACGAGGAATGTATGGGTTTTACAAAGATGTATAAATATTTTTTTTTTTTTGATATCGGAAAACATTTTTTCGGGTATAAATTATGGTCCGATTACCACAAATAGGATATGCGTTCGACAGAAAATTGCATCTACTTGGTACTTTATATGAATCATTTTCTGAATTTCTCAAAATTCTTTCATTGGGAGAAGAAAAACTACCATAAAAATAGTGAAAAATAACAAATTTCATGGAAATTGTAATTTTGACGAAATTGATTTTAGATTTTTCATGATACTAATTTAGTTTTGATCGTAGGGACTTAATTTTTTTTTTAGTAATCTCATAGGTAATTTACACTCATGGTAAAATTTTGGAATGTATTTTTATTATAATATATTGTAAATCTGACTAAGTTTTGCTCAGAATCGTTTTTTCTAATGCAATATCATTGCATTCAAATATTAATTACAATAAATTACTTATTTCTCCGAGGACTGAAGGGACGAAAATAGGACATCCAGAATCGACCTTTCTCCTTTTTTTTAAAAAAAAATTAATAATCTTATAAAAAAATATGAAAACACGATAATTATTTGGATAAATAATTTGTTATACTCATTTTTTTCTAGGTACGAAGTATAGTATGATAAATATTTGGTACTTTTTAAATTTAATTTTGATCGCCTTCATGATCAATTTCAAAGGGTTTGTCGATTGGATACTACATTAAAAAAAAATTATTTATGGGATTAAAAAGATTAATTTATAAAAATAAAACTTGTCCCGTATATATTTGATTTCTAAATTGAAATGAAATGTGTTGTTAAAGACATAGAGATGTAGGATAATCTGTTTATTTATGGTGAAGTATAATATTATATTTTTGTCATTATGATAAATATGTTGAAAATAAATCATGTAAATATTATAAGTTTTAATCTTAGATTAAATCTATACTTAATATAGGTACAGAGAAGTAGTTAAATTTGATAAGCCCAAAATAAATGTCTATTTAATTTTACACTTAAAGGTTTATGATATAGGGAATTATAACAAGGGTTACACTATGGCAATGAATTAATCAAAAGAGAATATAATAATAATATTGTGTATTGATTTATTTCCATTAACTTCGAATATCATAATCATGTACATCATACATATTGTTTTATTCATTAAATTGAATATCTGTACGCATAAAATATTACCTATAGGTACGTTTTTATTGCATATTATATGAGTTCGTTTTTGCTAAATAATCTAAATACCTTTTGTATTTAAAATACTAAATATTTTAATATTTTATTGGTATATTGTGAAATATCGACATTTATTTTTTATTGCGTATTTTGGTAATAATAATTTAAAACGATGTCCTTTGTTGGAAAAATAATTTAATAAACAAATTAAAGAATAAAGGAATATTAAGCAAATAGACAAACATATTATGTACTATTTAGGTACTAAAATTGTAGTAAAATTGTAACACAATGAATAACAATTAAGCTTGATTGGTAAAAAAATCAATATACAATGTTATACATTTTTCAATTGTAATATTTTTTTTACAAATGTAAAATGTTAAGATAAAGATATATTATAATATAATGCTAATAATTAAAAGATAATAGTTTTATATAATCATATATTTTAATGACAATATAAAATGTACCTATACCTCATTTGAAATTAAATCGACGTTATTACAGCAATATTATTTTGAAGTAGGTACCTATTATTAATATCATATTATTTCTTCTGTGGCATGATTATAAACTTCAACTCACAACGTTTACATGTGAATGGAATTTCTAACCTAGATTTAACCTAACCTAAGCTTACCAATCTATTACATACTACCCACTATTAAATAATATTATTGTATCATTTTAAAGATGGGGTATTGTATTTACATTGATGTGAAAGTGTATGAAATCTTACAAAACCAATATTATATGGTTAAAAAAATAAATAAATAAATAAATGTTAAAAAAAATATTAAAATACTTATAATATAACATATATTATCTGTATATGTTATACGTATATAATATATTCAGACATCGCAGATATAATATATACTTTTTATCTAGAAAAACTATTGTATTAAAATTAAAATTAGAGAGTTATTTATGATGTATAATAAATCTTTAACATATAATTTTCAAAACAATTTGTGAAACCAACTAAATTTCTTGCGGATTGAGATATTATTTCAATACACTTATTAATAACAGACTAAGTTCATAACTGAAACACTATTAGTTATAGATAAATTAAGAAAATAAAGTATGTATAGTAGTAAACATAAATTAAATATTATGGGTACCCGATAAGCTAAAGTTATTTCTTATTAAATACTTTTCAAGCAATTAAGAAACAAGCCGATATAGACTCAGGGTGCCCTCTAACTATATGAAATAAACACACATGTGAAATTATATTCACTCCTCTTTTTCGTATTATTTACATATTATTAAAGTTGAAATGGAAGAGGTAAATTATATAATATAACAATAATTATTAATAGTCCGTTAACTTTTTTTAATTGTTCGTTGGACAAAGAATCCAGTGGCTTGAACACACGATGAGAAAAGAAAAATCTTATAGGACTAGGGTAGCAATTGAGTATAAACCAACAGAAAGAAGATCCAGAAGTAAGCAAGAAAATAAGATAAGATAAGACAATTTTAAAACATCAAAATAAAAAATATTACAAGACATTTAGGATTAGGTACTCTTAACCGTTAATATTGGTTAATACGAGTTCATGGTAACAAAAAAATAATTAAAGCAATTTTCCTACTCGGATATTCGGACCTTTATTCATTAACTTCAAATATATAATATGCTAAGTATACCAAAATACCGTTATACAAAATAGCATAATATCAGTATAATTTTTAATATAAACAATTCGTTGGGGTTCGTGAGTTTTTCAAATAAATAACATTATAGATTAATAAAAGTTTCGAGCGTTTTAAGGGTTTTTAGTAGTGTCAAAAAGGTTTCGGTTAATTCGGGTGCAAAGCCTCGATTCAATAATAATTTGAATAATTTTAGTTCAGAGTGTAGATTTGTAATTAAACTTTAAATCTCCCTAATTCAATTTAGCCCTACTTAGCCCGCAAAGTATTATTTATAGAATTTAACAATACAGTTGTTATAATAATTCTTCATTTCGGTCCTTTGGATTATTGGTAGGTAACGGTAACCATATCTGCAAATGCCAACGTGGTTGTAAGAATATTCCGAAAAACATTGGGCTTTGGACGAATATTTAACGTAACTTTCGAACTGTTCCGATGTGAAACATCATGTCATCGTTGCAACATTAGCGAGTTCATCCGTTTAAGTTGCCAAGTCGGATAGCAGCGCGCGTTGGCTGTCAGTTTAATTTCGTCATAGTTGCCTTGATGTCTCTGAGTCAAATTATTTGAATATCAGCGCGGCGCCGCGTTTCTATCGCTATTACTACTACACGTCGTCGTCGTCCCGTATTATATTACTATAAGGTAGGTAACAAATCAACGTTAAGCTCTACCCGAGGCGTTGCAAAGTTTATACCACGGTTATAATTTTCCATTTGATCAATTACCATAGTCGCACGTGGAGAGATCCCTCTCCGTCATCGTTTCCCCGTTTTACTACACCAATCGTGTTGATATCAAACTCCCCTCAAAGAGAAATTCGTTCGCGTTATTTTTTTAAATATATAATTTACAATTTTTTTTTCACGTCAATCTGTAATACAATATAACATTGGATACGTATTCGCATCACTCTACGAGTATGTATTTATATTAAAAAACTTCAGTACATTTACGATTTAAGTGGGATTATAATAGTATTTTTTTCTTCTTCTCCGAACGCGCTATATTTAAAGTTTTTAAGACTTCCGGTGGGGCCGTTTTCCGTTCAAGGAAATGCTAAAAATATCAGATTTCAATATTACACTAGGATGCGTGTATTGTAATAAAATACATTTCATTTCACTATTCCATATTCCTACAACACGACGGTATTTCTTTAATAATATATTCTACTATGTACATCGTATTATTGAACTATTGAATATTGCTTCTTATTTGCGAATGATTCGTATCGTCCAACGTAAATAACAGCATGCCTTTAATGCGATGTTTTACGAGTCGATTTCCATATATTTTGTGAACAATGTTTTATAATCCAAAACTAAGTATAACTTTTTAGAGTTAGGATAATATGAAAAAAGTCTATATATATATATATATATATATATATAAAATATTTCAAAATCTATAAGGAAAGCTACATCTTGCGCAATTTGTGTAATGCGAATGCCAAGTTAATGTGTAGTAAAAAATTAATATGTGTTTTTTTGTTAAAATATTAATGTAAACAAAAATGAACAGTCGTGAGACGAATCCTGGCAGACGTGAAACATCGATATTTATTTTTATAGTGTTATATAAACACAGTTTTTGTAGTGATCTTACTACAGTGATCACAGTAACAATAATAAATTAACTATATTAAACTCTTAAAGTATTAAAACGGTCTGTTTTTTTTTTATCATCGCAAGTGTATTAAGATATTGACCGCAGTAACTAAAGTATGTTTTAACATCGATGATCGTTTGATAAAAGTTTCAAAAAATACACGATAAGATAGTTTAGTAATGATGCCATTATAGATGTTTAACATAAACAATTTCAAATTTCTAAATCTTTTAAATTTGACTCGTGAAACATTTTCTCATACATAAAGTGTCAAGCACACATGTAATTTGACATGCAGTACGGGAAAAAATATATGTTTTAGTCTCTGGCTACACTTATATTCCGATGATCAATCGTTCTTTTTCTGTTGCGTACCTATTTTATGTTCGAAAACACTAAGTTAATCTTATAATACATGTTACACTTATATTAACGGTAAAATATATTACGAGAAGTGATACTGGAGAAAAGCTGTTTCGTGTCATGTGTACGAAAGAGATTTCATACTCTATATATTTTAAAAAAAATACATATCGTAGACACACGTAAAGCGAGTCATCAAGGATGGATAGTTATGCGTACGATGTCTGTGACAAGTCATTTGTTTATATTATTAGTTTAAAAACGTAAAAAGGAATTTCATATATTTACATTTTTTTTTTTTTTATAAGGGAGAAAAATATTTAAATTTGTTTTCCACTTATACAAGATGTTAGTTATTTATATAATGACTAATAAAGACTTTTTTTTTTTATGTTCAAAATGTCATTTAATTCTATTATTCAGATTTCAGAAATATTTATAATAATTAAAGTCGCACCAGATTGTGAAAAATATCATTGTTTTTTTTTTCTATGAATTTTTTATGAGCCGTCAAATTAATTTTTTTAAATTATTCTTGGAACTCGAAGTTTGTTATTTAGAGAAAATTATAATATTCAGTTGTATATTATGTCATTTTAAATTCAATACCTACTGATAAATTTTTTCTCATAATATTACGTGTTATATTATATCTAGTTAGTTTTATTTATTTTTTTATAATATATGTTTTTTAAGTATATACTGTTGTGTGATTACATAAGTAGTCTACACGCAAATGCGAGCACGAGTTGCGAGAAAATTTTTATGGAAAAATGACAAAATCTGCGGTCTAACTGAAATAACTAAATATGATATTTATAGTGGTTGTTCTAACATCGTTTCGTATATTATTTATATATCGTTCACACGTTTGATGTCGGTTTGGATAATGTTCAATCTTGTTCTCGGTCTAATAAATGAAGTCTTTCGGCAACGAAATATTGTTAATAGCAGTAGTATCGTTACAAATACACATGCGAGATTGCATCAATAATAATATTATAGTAAAATGTCGAATCTAAAACGTTTTATTCAGCGTACATAAATATTATATTATTATAAATGTGATGTCAGTCGTTGCGGTGTTCCGGTCATCGGTCATCATCATACCAATATCATATACAGAGTGATTCAGGAAACACGTTCATTCAAATTTTTAGCCTTAATATTCACATTATTTTTATTTTTGTAAAAAATTATAACACGCATACCTCTAACATTTTTATTTTCCAAAAATGAGTTTTTATGTCACTTCGCTGTGGTAGTAGACATATATTTATTCAAAGAGAACAATCTTTTTTTTTTTTTAATAAAAAAAATTAAAATTAAATCATTTTTTATGTTTTTAAATAAAACATTCGGTTAAGTAGTTATTCTTAGTTAGTATATTTTTTTATAAGTACTATCAACTAAACATTATAGTAGGGCTTTTATACGTAAATCGGGTAATTCTTTATATACAGGGCACACCACACACGATAAAATAAAATGGACGTCGTTTACTTTTTAATTAGGTACCTAATTATTTAAAAAATTTTAACTATCAGATATTAATAACTAGTATCCTGAATTCATGCCATAAGATTATCATATAATAATTTATATTTTTATTTACTAAAATATATTATATATTAATTCATATTTTTATTTACTCGTTTCTAACAAAAACTGTAATAATTGTATTAAAAATAAAAAAACAAAAGCGGTAACGTCAATTTAGGATATTCCTCATTCGACCCTTTGGTACTCGGAGAAATGGTTGGTTTACTATAAGTATTAAAATTTGAATGCATTAGAAAATACGATGCTGAGTGAATCTCAATATATTACAATATATTATTCTGATAATCCATTATCCAATACTTTACCACGAATATAATTTACATATGTAAATATTCAAATTAAATTTCAAATCCCTATGATCAAAATTCAAGGAGTTATCATTTAATGATAAAAATTGTCAGTCACGATTTTCAAAATATTTTGTAAGTAGATTTAATAGTATATAAGTAGGCTTCTATAAAAATTTCATACGATTTAACCAAAAATTGCAGGTAATATTAAACATGTTTGGAAAAAATTTAAAGCTTAAGATTTAACCAAAAAGTCAATTAATCCATTCCAAAATTACAGCACATTTGAAAATTACTAATATTAGTACTAAAAATAATTTTCAAGTCCTTACGATCAAAATTCATTTAGATATCAATAAAATATAACGGAAATCGTATTTTGGTAGTTTTTCTTCTCCTAAGGAAAAACTTTTGAGAAATTCAAAAAATGAGCCTAATAAAATACCAGATGATACAATTTGCTACAGAAAGTATACCCTATTTGTGGTAATTGGACCATTATTTCTACCCGAAAAAATGTTTTCATATATAAAAAAAACATCATTGTAAAAACAATACTTTCCTCGTTCAGAATCTAAAATTACAAGGAAACAATGGAAATAATACTTATACATACATTATGGTCCTTATTGGGTATATATTCACGATTTATACTAATAAATAACAATTTTTATCGTTAAAGCCTTAAAGGTATAGGTATATCCAGAACAGGATTTTAACTTTAAGAGACCCAGGGCAAAAAAGATTTTGGGGCTCTAGACCTTAGTTATTATTTCACTATAAAAATTGCAAACTTAAACTTATCACATACGTGTAAAATGTATTTATAGTTTCGATTCATTTATTTATTTTATCTAATTTGCAACAAAAAAATGACATAATGATATATGAGCATCAAAGATTAAATCAATTATACATAATTATTTATAATGAACAAGTGTAATTTTAAATATATTATTTAAATAGTTTTATATAGTATAAAAACGTGTCAATATTTTAGTTCTTTACGCCACTATAAAATTTAATACCCAATGTATTTACGACTTGTATATAATTTTATATTTGTTAAAATATCATTTTTATTTAGAAAACCTATTTTTTATTTTTAAACAAAACTCGAGAAACCACATTAAAATGTCTTATACTTCTGGTCAAGAAGCTCCTGAAAATGTGGGTGCCAGAACAAGAGCCCTTAACGGCCCGTCCTTAAAACCAGCACTGGATATACCAACTATATTTACTACTAATATATACTATAATATTAACTAATTGGGAAAAATATAAATATATATTTCAATTTTGAAATATTTCCCTTTCATAACTATAGTTGAAACAAAACGTAAATGACATAAAAATATGTATTAAAATTAAAGTTTCGGATAAAAAAAAATTGCACAGTCGATGTTTTCAAAAGTGGGGTCACCACTATTACCACGGTTGGTTAATCAACTTGTGTAACGATATAATAAAAATATATCATGGTATTCCACTGTACTGTAGTTTTGTTCTACTCGCACCCAATTATATCATAAACTTGTGGTTTTTTTTTATTATTTTTTTTTTGTCGAATAAAAAGAACCTTCAGTCGGGATATAAATAACGACTACGTTCTATGACAGCCTCATATTGCTCCGTTTGTTTCCAACAGTCTTATCAGAAAAACGCGAACAGAAACAATATACGTTTCGATAATCGCGTTATTAATCGATTTGTTTTCCTCGATAAAGAAACAGCCATTTCGATTATATTATTATGATTTCAATCATGTTGAGCGCGATTTTCACGGTGCTGGTAGCGACCGCTGCGGCTGGTAGCGCCCGTTACCCGGCTGGTCTGGACCCGTCTTTGTGCCCGAACTATCCGCATTGTAACAACGCGTTGCTGGCCGCGGCCGCCGGCCATGGTAACCACTACGTTGGCCACTACGACAATGGCCACTACGACGACGGCAACAAATACGTCGGCCACTACGACGACGGCAACAATCACGGTGGCCACTACGGAGGTTCGGCGGGTTACCGACAACCCCGCCTGTTGACCGAACCCGGTTACCCGGCCGGTCTCACGTCGTCCGACTGTCCGAATTATCCGTACTGTTCGCATAATGTGCGTGCGTTCCAAGTCTCCGGGGCTCGTCAAGGTTGGTATCCGTTCGGCGGTCAGCGAGACTATTGACCGCTGTCATAGTTATAATGTCCGCGACGCGATCATTATTATTAACACAGGTCTAAAATAAATTGATTGTTATCATATATAATACCTATTGCTCAACGTTAACATAATAACGCCTCGTTTTCCGCCATTTTGTGGGTTACGGATCCCTTATCAACATCTATATTTTTTGTGATAACACTTAAATGTCGAATACTCTTTAAAATTCGGTTGTATGCCAATTATTGATAAAAATTAATTATAATATTATAATACAATCTAATGTTAAACGTGACATACTTTATTCCGCGTTAGATATTATCATAATATTGTTTGTAGATAACAGAGGCACATAACCCACAACTAATTTGGTGTTGTTCGACCTCAAGTTTTATCGTTAGTTGGCAATCTAATTTGTTTTATACTTGTGATTAATAATAATATTATTAAGTGATCATTCACTGGTCAAGGTATTATATTGAAAAAAAAAAAAATGATTTGCTAGTATTAAATATTTTATACATTATATTTTAAATGGATTAATATAATAAAATTAATACGACTTATAAATATTATATAGGTCATTTGTTTTTGTATACCTAGTTAATTTTTATGCAGTCAAATTATATCTTTTAATGTATAAGATAAAAATAATAATGTAACAGCTTGTATTTTTAGTACGTTCATAATAAATATTAATAAAATCATGAAACAATATGTTTTGAAATATTACATTTATTCTTTATTTGTCCATAACATTAACTATCCTAATAATATGAAACATTATCATTCACACAATATGTATGATGATGATGACGTGAAACTGCGTTGCTGAATATTAGAAATCGATCAAACTATTGCAGAATGTGTGATAAAGTATCGTTAGGTCAATTGGATTAGGTTAACCGAGTACTTACAATCTGACTGGATTATTATTACAAAAGAAATAAAAATGGTTGTAATTAGTATTGTTATTCGATAGAATAAAGGAAGGGTCAGACTAAGTGAACGTGAATAAAGTTTTTTTTATTATATAGTGAGTATATTAAATATTAATGTTAATTTAAGTTATATAATAATGTTACTTATATTATATATTTATAATTCCTATATTGTTTAGAACGAGATGAAAAAATATTGAATTTCATAAAGTTTGTTAATTATTAATAAGACACGTCCAAATCGCTCTAAAAAATTCAATTTATTTTTCTTATGCAGTAAAAATCGAAGTGTCATAGATATGTTTCTGGTTATTGTTATGACCGAGGAACAATTTTCTTATAACATAATATATTATAATATTATATATTATTGTTTATCGGTATCATATGTTCAATCTATCATCTGTTTTCGGTTTGGTTGTCATGGAGATGGTTGCACGGAAACAAATCACGATAAATCTGTCAGAAAAAAAAGTTGTATCTAGCACAAAAACATATTTATGTTAAAAAATATATTTTACTTGACATCTAGTTATATCAATCGATTAAAACAATATAGATTCAAATCAATATTATTTATAATATTTTAGAGTAATATATTTGATTTATAATCAATTATTATTAGGTATTTATATTTAATTTACATTATTACGTTATGTAACGTTAACTGAATATAAACACTACAATCATTATTCATTATATACCTACTCAAAAATAAAATGAGTGTGATATGACTTTTATAAATTGTTATTGTAGCATTTAGGATTCACCGCTAAGTAAAATAGCTTATTTTCTGTTTCTTTTGTAAACCTAAATGTAAAATGTTCTTCCGCCGGTTTGACATCAAAGCGCGTACCTCAATCTTTTTAATATAATATACTACAAGAGGGCATTTTGTTCTCAAGCACTCTTTATTGTTCTCACTGTGTTTGTCTAATTTTCAAGGACCTCTCACATAAGTGCCATCGATGTAAAACTATGAAATATGCACAATTATGGTCCTTTAACACGATCACTATTAAAATATTGTTAATTGTAACTCTCCCGATTACTCATAAAGTCATATAAATTATTATTATAAATAATTATATAAATTATATAAATATAATATAAATTAAATTATATATTTTTTTTAAAATCTATCCATATATATTTTACAATAATTAATTAATTATATTAAAAAAAAAAACCAGGGCTTTGTCTCCAAATTAACCCAAATCCGTAACACCGCTAAAAACCTTTAAAATTTAAACACCCGAAACCTTTATTAACCCGAAATATAATTATTCGAATAACCCCGAATTTACCCGAATAACCCGAATAAACAATTTAGTTTTACTCTAAACCCAAATAAATTTTCCACATTTAAAATTATTATGAATTGTTAATTTGTATGTATTTTGTGAATTAAATTTCAGGAAATACCTCATATAGTTTTGGGCCACTTTTTTGTACTATTATTATTCAGGTTATTGTAGTAGGTAATTTAAAATAGCAATACTTTATATTATTATTTTTTGTTTTTAGTCAATATATATTTAACCAGCACTATAAAATTGCCAATCACATATAAAGTTAGGTTAAATATTACTTCTTATGTAAGTATGTTATATTTTATATATTGTGCTGCATAAGGCAAAGCATTTTATTTAAGATATATTTTATATCGAGTTTTTAATTGACGGTAAGATAAAGAACAAAATATTTTTTTTTCGAGTTATTAAATTTCGGAGATTTTCAAATGTTGTCTCCTTAAATTTCAACTTATAGTAGCAGGTGATACCAAGATATACCCGGCAGCATATTTTGCAATGTAAGTACACTCAGAACCGATCTGCTATGGTTGGTTCGTTTGAATTTACCGCGGTTTTGTTCATCAATTTTATTTTAGTTTTTTGCCGCGTTAAATAATAAATAGATACCACCTAATATATGATATTATTAGATGTTTTAATGAATTTATATTATTATAAATATAAACTAGTATTATCATTGATTATATATTATATTATAGTCTTAAACTTATAACGTAAACTTACAACAACTATACTTATAACGTATATTTTATTAAACAATTTGAATAAATAATTCATTGTAATAAGATGAACAAGGTAAATAATTACCTAAGTACCTAATAACCTACTTATTTTCTAATGCATAAGCCATAGACCTAACAGCAGACCGTTTCGCCGCAGACGAGGTATGTTCTGCGGTATTCGTCGCTACGTTCTTCAACGCTATCGATTCGCTCAGCAAATCAGAAAATATCCCTCGATTTGTTATGCAAATCCACGCCGGATTGGTAATAGCGTTGATTAATTAAAATTAATTGAAAACTATACAATAAGGTATAAATAATTTCAAACAAATATGGTGATTAACTAAAATAAAATTATTGATAATATATAATTGACGAACAAAACCGCGGTAAATTCAAACAAACCAATCAGAGCAGAGCGGTTTTAAATGTACCTACATTTGCAAAATACGCCACTTAGCACACCCTATACGTTATGTTTATGATAATACGATTTTATTTAAATGTAATAAAAACATTCATAATTCGATAATATCCAACAAGAATAAACAATCGAACAATCAAATTCTTTTATATTTATTAAATTAAATCCATTATAAATACGATTATTGTAATATTCTAAAATTTATCAAATAAATAAATGTATATAACAAATAAACAAAATCATGTTTATTCTTTATTATTATTATTTATACGTGAATCAATATATATTGATAATAAAATTGGATGAACAGAAGAGGTTAGATAACATATTATTTAAAGAAGGAAAACCTGCCCTCCAATTGTACAAAAGAACTCCGAATTGGGATATTTCAACCTTAATAACCGGTGAGCAATTGTATTGTAACGCTAACTCAAAAGTCCCCTTGCCAAAACTTACTGTAACTTATTCTTGGGAGGAAAATAAAAATCCAAAAGCCAGACCAACTACTCCATATTAGAAAACCGCAAAACTTGCAAAGGATACTGTCGTAACTGAAGCATATCTATCGCTCCCGTTTTGTGAACGACAAACGATTGGCCATAAACCAATAATCGACGGACAAAAGAATGCATTACCCGAAAAAACGAGCACAGCAATGAGGAAATTCACTCCGTTGTCAACGGCTATTACACGACCGAACTTGGGTAAGCTGCTTAACATCTCCACTACCGTAAAGATTCACTTACTATCACCATTCAAAGTCTCAACTTAATTCTTAGCGATTTTCGTACGGTGTGTTAGTATAATTTAAAATATGTAAAGGATATATGAGGACATTCATTTAATCAACTTAAGTGAAGAAATGTTAAAAATAATAACAGATTTATAGCTAACGAGAGCTGTGTGTACGATAAAAATATTGAGAGAAGAAAGCGTAAATCTCGTTTAGTTGACTTCGTGTCAAAATAAGCATTGTCCAACAAGTCAAATTCGAATATGAATTATGGCTAGTGATCTTTTGACACGCGGTGCTTCAGGTGTCAACAAAGCATTTGTACATATTTTCTCAATATTCGTACATCCCAGATCTTGTCTTCTATAAATAATTTAATTATTTTTGACAACCAATTTTTCTGCACTTCGGTTGGCCGCTGACAATATTCTCGTATAATTGTTTGCAGTGATTTTGAAAATCGGAAGGCAATAATAAAATAGGCATTTTACACATTTTAAATAACACAAGCACATATAATAAAAAACGCTCATAATAAGTGGTAACTTGGTATTCTGATAAAGTCCTTTTTATAGTTATAATGTTTGTATGTCAAAAATTGAAATATGTTAATTTTGAAGTATTATTTTAAGTTATATCACTTTATTTATATTATTAACATTTGTACAGTATGTCAACCGTTAATATTTTTATATAAAATGGAATATTATGTATTTATTACATATCTATAAAAATGCATTAACTTTTGACATTGATATTAGTTTTGTAGGTTAACTATTTTTTTTTTGAACTTTAAAAATTAAAAATAATTTAATAATAATTTATAATATAATACACATAAAAACAAGAATTAAAGTTACAAATAGAATGAAATTGAGCTACAGAAAGTAAATATATATATATATTTTTTTTAAATTTAGCCGATGACCTGAACTAAGTCGGGTGCCTCCTAATCAAATCGACTCTAAACGAGTATATGTTTCCCATTTTCGTTTTCAATTAATCGAATTGAGTTAAAAAGAAGTGACCCCCCTCACACCGGATGAGTGGTTTAATGTCGATTATAATATTAATAGCTAATAAAACCAGACAACGACGTTCCGTTTGTGTAATAATATCGTAAACAATTTCTGCATCGGATTTTAGCTTACACACAGCACATTACGTCGTGCGAGGCGTGTGTTTAATCATATCTTCCTGTGTGCCGGAAGTTGAAAAATGAAATCTCATTACCGGAGTGGCGTGTCTCTCGTTTGGGATTACGACGAAACGCTGGAAACGGACGACAAGAGAGAGATAGAGCGCTCGTGTACGTGAAACCCATTTCGATCGAATAAGAAAATTCACGCGCGGTCGTACGGCTGCATTTCCGGTCGTGGCAATGTCACGCGATTGATAAACATATAGTATAACGAAGACAAAATTATATTGTCTGCAGACGTACCGCGGACGATGGCAACGAGCGAATCGGACGCAAACAATGTTCAAACATTCCGATTTCTAATATCGATTGCTATCCGTCCCATTCACGTTTCGAAGTACGATTATGTATTATATTAATTCGGATCGAGATACCGACATGCTAGGAAAGCCCACTATGCGAACTTGTTTAATTTCCGGGTTTTCGGACGGTGTTTTTAGACAATAATCTAGGGACGGACACGACGGGGATGTAAGATGTCCAAACTTATGTTTAAAAACATAGAATTTACAAGCGATAGTCTTAATAGTCTAAATCCAGTACATTTCGTTTTCGAAACCGACTGATAAACCGTTAAAATCCCCTATTATCCTTTCTCGGGTCTGACACTATTTCAGACATCTATCCTCCTCGATGACACTCGAAGCAGAGATGTTCAGAGATTGAAACTAACCGATTGCGCAAAAATATTATAAGCGGCTGCTTTTTTTGACGTCGTCAAGTCATATTTCATAATATTAC
Source organism: Eriosoma lanigerum (assembly GCA_013282895.1). Classification (NCBI taxonomy): domain Eukaryota; kingdom Metazoa; phylum Arthropoda; class Insecta; order Hemiptera; family Aphididae; genus Eriosoma; species Eriosoma lanigerum. Next base: position 4,416,435 of record CM023360.1, on the reverse strand, counting down.
AATGCACATAATAATAATGTTAAATGTTTATTGTAAATCCCAGAAATTTATAGATTGTCCATAATATACATAAAAAAAAATTTATTATTTAACGTTGCACGTGCTCACTGCTCAGACATTTACTTTGATGAAATACAATGTTTTTAATTGACTTAAATTGATTTAGGTATAATCATCACGAGGAAAGTTTTCATTTAATTTCGGACTTTTTTTAGTACGACGTCTAGAGAATCGCGAATAGTATACAATATTATAATGTGGTATTTTCGTGCAAGAACCTCGAAACAACAATGACGTATCTCCTTGATTTCAAATCGGTTTACTGAAATATTCGCGTCGAGTAAACAATAATTATAACAATTTAACCATGGAAATAGGAATAATAATATATCGTACTTAAATGTTGGCGGGACTAACTTTCAGAGAATATATACTCTTATTAATTTCCGCGAAGTTCCTGAACATAAAGTTTCCTCAAAATCGTTATTGTCCCGAACGGCATATTGTTATCGTGTTATTACGAAACGGATAACGTAAACAAAACGACTCATCTTTTCACATCGCGGCGTGCGGGGTCGAACACTAATAATAATAATAATAATTATTATTATTATTGTTATTATATAAGTTTTGTAACGCCCGCAAATCGTTCATCAAATACATATTATATTATATACCTAGGTAGTAGTTATAAAAGTAGAGAAACGTTCGTGTTAGTAATAGTAATAATCGGTCGGTACGCAACGTTTGCCACGTTATATGGGTATTACTCGAGATGATAATAATATGATTTCACTTTTATCATCGTTTAATATTGCTGTGAATAAATTGTAAAATAGCCATTGTAGCAGAAGTATGTGGAGAGAATTAGTTTTTTCCGATTCTTTAGCGATGTTTAAACCCAAGTATGCTGCCAGTTATAGGCATAGTTTATAAAATAATCATCTTGATAAGACAATAAATATTTTCTTGATGTGGTTATTCAAGATGAGACCAAACAAGTTTACCTGAACAATTTTATGACATAAAATGTATTGTATTTTAGGAACATTATTTTTTTATTATCTATTTTTATTGAAAAATAATTCTACTTTTTAAATGTTATCTAGGTAATGCCATACAGCTGTAACTTGAGAATTTTCTCATCGTCGCCTGCAAGATATTCGGAGGGACTAGCTGTTGCTATTTCTGCGAGTGCCCCTCCGAGTCGAACACCGAAGTCCGTGCAGTTAACTGTACGACAGTTTTTAAAAGTTTAGTCGAGCGAATGCGAAGACGTTATATTAATATAATGTATATCGCATTTTGCTGTTTTTCAAAATCGCCGCATATTTCCACTGTTAATAAAGTGACGAGACTGACGTTTTCTTATTTTAATTATTATTATTCCCATCGCGCAATTATTAATTATACCGAAGTCAATTATATATATAAACGTGGTAGAATAAAGCAGGGTTCGCAAAGAAAGAGGATACGGCCATTTTATTTTATTCATAGCACGTCTGTTGTCAAATCATTAAAGTAACCATTAAAATCTGCAGGACGCGGGCTGTCACTACGACAGAATCACTTGTCTTATTGGTACAAACGCCAAAGTGTAATTTAACACAAAAATATCATTTGTACGAAATGAATAAATATTGCAATATTTCACTTACCGTAATCGCTTTTTGCACGAACCAACAGTTTAATAAAAATAATAACAACAACAACAATAATAATAATAATAATAATAATATAATATAGATCAAAGAATAACTTCCTTCGAGACACAGACGAGTGCTGTTGTATGTACAAAGCAAGTTATATTATAACGTATATGTTCTATAGGCACTCGCGGGTATTTCATATTTTATTACTTTAATAGCGGTTAGTAGTTTTATACGGTATTAAAAAGTTTAAAATTAAAAGTTTTCCGTCTAGATCGATGATTCTGATATGTGAGAGATCAGCTTTTAAAAATCCTTATATAAAAAATGCCTTTCCGTATTGTTTATTTTTTAGAAGCTTGTATATTGATTAGATAAGTTACAAAACCACAAAAGTCACGTAACCACTGTATATACGAATCCTTTGTTTAGTAACTTTGCCAATAATTCTTAAACTCGAGACCTTTTTTTATTTATCTGATCATTGCACCGCATGGGATTATCAATTTTACTTTTACGACGTGTCCTCAATTTCGGTATTAAGGTTTAGTGTTTGAAATATTATTTCCTTAAGACCAGTTCCATAATAATTTGACCTCTCGTGACTCGTTCTGTTATAAAAAAAAAAAAAAACTATATACGTAGAGGCATTTTAATATACGCGCAATCCAGGCAACATCTAAGATTTCCAGAGACTGCCGACAACGAACCAGAAAAATAATCATTGGGATTACTTAAAGCTACTTATGCATACTTATATGCATTATTATCACATGGCGAATGTGACAATTTATTCGGTTACCGGGTTACCAAACCGAACGCGGTATACACAAATTGTGTGTTTCGACGTTAACGATGCTTTAATCATAACTACTATTATTATTATTATTAGGTACCAAGGTTTGCTAATAAATGTATATTGTTCGTCGTGGTTATTTGGTATTAATATTCTGTTAAACCATATACTAACATCAGAACCGATACATTATTAATATAATATGTTTTCATGTTATTCGCATAGTCATTGTACAAATGGAATTTGAAATATTATTATTATTATTATGTTGACAAAGTAGTGGTAGTAAAATATTATATTTATATAATATGTAGTACCGAATAGTATTATACAAATATTAATATAATATTATTAATTGGACATAAACAAATTAAAAAGTGATGTTGGTTTTAATTTTACATCTTAACTTTTAACATTATTACTAGGTAATTTTACATAGATTTCAGTTAAGTTAAAAACTTTAATTCGTAATAACCTAAGTTTTGGTAAATAATGTTATTAATATTTTTTTTAATCTAACTTTTTAATTGTCTTTTTTACTGCTTTCGGTTTTTAATATTATAATTTAAATTTGTATCAAATTTTAGTGTTTTTCGTTGGACTTTTAAGATAAATCATAATAATGGATTCGTATGTAAACCATTATAAGAATTATAATATAATTGTTGATTATTTCTCGATACACATATTATTATAATTAAACATTAGAGCGATTCCATGTAATCGTAAATATGAATATATCATACATTTATGTATTACATATGTATTAAATATGTGATATGTATGTAATATAAGTATGTCATACATGGATACGTATCCTTTGGATTTAGGGTTCAAAATTGTGTATCTTCAATAGAATTTGTCTGAAATTTTAAAATAACTATATGTGGTCAGTCACGTTGTTCCTAACCTCCATAAATAGATTTCGATTACCTATATTACATCCATTCACATCAGCTACTTATATATTATTCTTAATTCCATCTATCCACCTCTTCATTGGTTATCCTCTTTCCTTACATTTTTTCATTAATTTCCATAACATCTCTCAGCTAACTTAACCTAACCTAACCTAACCTTTCCTCATAACATGTCTAAACCATCTCATTTCCCGTACAATTGATGCAACTACAAAATTTCCTCTTTTATATTATTTCCATTCGACTTACTCCACACAACCGTGTGAGCATTCTCATTTCGACTACACTCCTCCTCTGTTCCATTTTTATGTTCATCTCCAACACTCTGATCCATACAACATTGCTGGTATCACTATTGGCAGGTAGTATAATAGCTACCAATCAATCAGCATTCTCTTGTCACACACCTAACCTAACCTTCAAAATCATAAATTATTGCCTCAGTTTTACTCTTACTAATCATTAGTCCCCTCCCATCAAGTGGTGTATTCTACTGTCCAAGCTTCTCATTCCGGACTTCTTCCGGACTCTTCATCGCTAGTACTACATCATTTGTAAATATCATGCACCATGGCATCTCACTCTGTATATTTGTTGTTATCTTATCTATTACCAAAGAGAACAAGTAAGGACTCAAAGTTAAACCTTGGTGCACACTAACTCATACACTAAAATCTTCCATTTCTCCAAACACATTATTTAGTCTTGTCATTGGCCATTGCCACTTCATATATGCCTTCTAATACAGTAATATACTTCCTCTGTACTCCTTTCTTTCTTAATGACTACTCTAAAACCTAAAACTCATTTCTTTTATATACATTTTATTTTTACATTGGGGTTAAATATTCCGTTTTTTATTGAGTCTCTATAACAAAGTAGACGTACACAATAATTAACGACCAATGGTGATAAATGGACAAATTAAAAAATTTAAAAAATTGAATATGTCTATAATTAAGTTTTATAAAATAATATTATATATTGTACAGAGCGTTTGTCCTCAATAATTGTTTTAGCTATTTCATTTTATTGTAAATTAATCTTATATTCGTATATACTACCATAGACGAGTTACATTTATTATATTTAGAAATATTGTATTGTTAATTTTATCTGTATTTTATCAATCGTTAAATTTCAATAAATGTTAAGCTTGAAAATGCATTATATTAATAACGATATTATCAAAACAGTATTGACTGCCAGACTGCTGAAGATTGTTATAACATACGAAAATACAAATTTAATCTACGGAAATTTACTTAATAAAACTTGATAATTTGAAGTATACATTAATAATTATTATAAAATAATTAGATAACAAAAATCCATATTCATTCAAAATATTTCACTCACTACTACCTACTCAGAGTTAAAAAAAATAATATTTTTAATTTATCCTAAATATAACCGTATTTATAAGATTTATTTCATTAAAGTATTATTTTTAAATATGTTTATAATATGTTGGGATGTTGGGTTAACCAAATTCAGAATAAAGATGATCAATTTTGATTTTTCGACATATGAAATCCACATGTTTGGATGATACATAAATCGTCTTTAAATAAAGCTACATTTAAAAGAACTTTACGATGTTCAATCGAATAAAGACTTGAAAGTAAATAGCTCAGACTTTTAAATCCTTATAGTTAAAAAACCACAAAAAATACCATATTGTTTTAAAAATATATCGGGATTTTAAAACTGTAATTCGGACATTTTTAATCTTAGCCAAGTCCTATAATTTCACAGAATAGCCTAAATAAATTTTTAGGTTTTACATGACGCATTTTTTTAATCCTTTACAACTTTTATTGTGTGAACTATAATACTTATACAGTATTAAAAAACTTACTATTTTTTTATGCTACATATAAATACATGATATAATTATAATTGGATTATAGACCTATTATAATATAGACCGTTGAGAGACAAAAAATATTAACATTTTAATTGCGTTATACCTACGCAGATAAAAAATATTAACGAAGAAAAAATAAGGATGATTGAAATTCAATTATTTCTTACTAAAACCCCGAATTAATGAGTTTTTGAGAATAATAATCAATCAAATTGATTTGACAATATGTTAAAAACAATGTATGCGTTTAATAAACAATAAAATATTTAATCATATAAAAAATGTATGCACATTGTTGTAACAAGTGATGTATAATTGTATACAATAATATTATATTATTAATTTTTCCACAGATAATACAATTTTCTTATTCTCATTTTTTTAATAATGCCTAACAATTGTGTATTCTTTGTCGAACAATTATCTGAATTAAAATGTTTATTTATACTTATTTGCAAGTACACACTTCTTAAATCCGTAATGTACACTTACTATTTAGGACTACACAATTTGCGCTGGGGTAAAAAATAAGGGTTCCAATTAAGACCTTTATATTTTATTCCTTTATATATATATAGTTTATATATATTTGTATAGATTTGAATTACTATATGCTGATATTCGTATTTCTCAAAAAACTACCGAAAATTGGTCGAAAATCACAGAATCTACATATTTCAAATCGACGTTTTCATAAATTTTTAATTATCTTATATTAAGATAACTTGTGTAATTTTTAACGTTGGCAGTTGCCATTTATTTTTTTAGTATTAATATAAGTTTTATACAATATGAAAAAACTGTTTGGATCTGTTCCATTGATTTTATGCCTAAAATGTATAAATTTTAAATGTTTCCAAACATTTTATAAAAGTATAATCATATGTTATGTACAACGTAACCCAGTTTTAAAAAAATTCGTAAATCGACAGTTTGTGTGTATGTGTGTCTTTTTTTGTCTGAATACACTTTTTCGGGTAGAAATAATGGTCCAATTACCACGATGCTTTCGATAGAGAAATGCATCTGGCTGGTATTTTATTTCCTATAAGTTTTTCTTTGTGAGAGGAAAAACTACCAAGAAATGACGGAAAAAGGCAAAATTATTGGAAACTAATTTTGACGAATTCAATTTTAAATATTTTATTTTAATTAATGAAATTATGTACGCAATTTTTTTGAGTACTAGTATATGTCTTCTACATATTATGATGTTAAATAAGTTAATAATACATCCAAATGTTCATAAAAATATACACTTTAATTTTGATATCTTCAAATTTCTCATAACTTAAAAATAAAAATTTATATTTAAATTTTTTACTAGTAGTTTAATATTAAAAAAAATAATATGGATAATATTAGTTTTAGACCATTGCTTTAATAATAAATTTTAAAAAATAAACAGAATTTTAAATTTTTTTAATTTTTGCAGAGTTATTTCAATTAGTAAATAGATTTGTGACACCTTGTATAATATATAAATCTTTTATTATTTTATTGTTAATGTAATGTTTGTTTAACATTAGTTGGAACTAGTATGGTGGACTAAATAATTTAATTCGTTATAAACAAGATAATAACTTACTATAGCACCAAAACTCGAGATTACAATTAATATTGCAATTGATGTGATAATTATATATATTTGGTTTCCAAAATACACGGCGACCTATAGATTGTTTGGAGTTCAATATTGTTTATTTGGTGAATTATTGTTTAAATAACTTTAGTCGACCAAATTTTAGTTCATAATAGAATAATTTGGAATAACATGTGTATTGGAATATAACATTTTTAATTTAAAATTAACAATATTGTAAAAATTGTTGAAACCGAATTTTAGAAATTACTCTGGTGCTCGGTAATTGTATTCCCTTGTTACTTGGAAAAGTAACTTCATTATTATAATACTGTTTTTTTAAAAAATATTTTTTTGGAATACACTTTAAAAAATAAGTATCGATTTAAAATAGTTTTTACTATTAAAAGAAAATATGAAAATATATTTTGTACAATAATAATATGCATGCCGATTGATTTTAGGTATATTCCATATTTGAAACTCTTTCACAAGCATATCTTTATTATTTCACTTGATTGCTTATTTCTAGTGTACTCACGTTTTTTTTTTCTCGCAATAAGACAATATTTATTCATCCCTGTTTATTTTTCTACCCTCATCGTTTCCGTCAATAACTTTGCAGTTTTTTTTTCCATATCGTACAATATGAGCATTTAAATAGCAGAACATTTCGTTTAAAAATAAATCACAATATTATTAAAATTAAATTAGTAAATTGTATTTAATATAAATATATATATATATATATATATTAAATATTATTGTCAATAAACTGACATTTGTAAATTTATTTTATTCGGAATGAAACATGTTGGCGATTTCGATGGGTTTAATATTAAAGGGATAATGGCCAATAATTATTTAATAATTTCCCGGATGTAATTACAATTTGAAACTACCACAATCGTTTATATTATTTTATGAATATTTAATTACGTTTATGCATTTACCATCTATACATTTTATTAATTATTAACAATCATAATTTGTTAATTTTAACTTTGTTAATTTTCATTACTTCAAGACTACATAATCTTAAGTAAATTCCAAATATTATTTATCTAAAAACACAAATTATACATTGTGATGTAAAACTTAAGATAATTTCTTAATTAAGTAATTTGCATATTTACTTAAGAACTTTCATTATTTAATTAATATTGTATTTGAAATATATTTTTATATATATATATATATTTATAAATTATGCAAATACAATTATTCAGGATATTTTTACAAAACGATTCAATGAATTATCGTATTATTATTCTTTATTAATATAATATAAGAGTATATACGTTTCAAAATGCATAGTAAGTACTCATATTTAAATAATTAGCTTATAAAAAATATTATTCTATAGTATGTAAAAAAAAAATATATAAAAAAAAAAGGAATAAATATGAGGTTTCGATGAAAATATATGTACAACAAACTAACAATTTCGCTATTGTACTTAAGTTACAATGGTTTTCGGTTATAATTATTTTATACAGGCCATTATAAATTGTATTGTAAACCTATATAAAAAATAATTATTCAAATACTCTAATAAAATAGATTTAAATAAAACTTTAGCTTACAAATCACATATATGCAATACCTATTTGTAGCTCAATTTACTGTGTTTTTCTTTATACTATATTTTTGGTTGAACTTAGAAATATTATAATAATAACAACAAGAAAATGTGCTTTTAAATTGGAGAGTGAGAGAGAGACATATTGCCAAGATCATGATGTCCCGAGGACGGGTAATAATAATGGTTTGGAGTTGGCTGAGAGAAAAGGGAAAGGGATGTAGAGTTTTCATGGTACGTGCTTTGAATTCAATGCAAGATACTTTAACGTCTTTCTTACAAAATGTTTGCTTCACTAACGCTTACTGTAAAATTCTCAAAGAGCTAAAAAACAAAAATCTAAAATAAAAAATAAGTTTAAAGATGGCCAATTGTTTTGACATTTTTTAAGCAATTGCATTTTCAATCCACAATTTGCGAACATTATAAACGTGTTAGAATTAAATCCACTTATTATTTTTTTAAATTTTGCAGTAAATTATAAGTATATTATTATCACGAGAATAAGATTATGTATAACATCGTTACTATAGCTCTAAATTTTACAGAATAAACGAATCATTTAATTTTATCCCAATACGAGTTTTCACAGTCGACATAAATGATATAATATTTAAGCAATAGTGTTTAAAAAGCTGTTTTCAGTCTTTTGTGTTACATATATATTATATACACTTCCGTAAGGCCCTTCACATCGCTTTTATTTTTGCGGTCGTATCCTCCGAGTAAGCTTTGTGAGTGAACGTGATAATACCTTTTTTTATGACTATCATTTTGAAATCGTAAAAATTATAGAGAGCATATTTTTATTAGTTTTATTTGGCTTTTCGAGTACATTTATAGCTGCAAGCATATTGTTATATTGATGTATAATATTCAGTTTTATGTGTCATTTATTTTTCAAAAATTGTATAACCTGTTTCATTTAAATAGCGATTAATATTATTAAATAAGTATGTTCTATTTGTTGTCATTTGTTGTCAGTCTGACAGTCATTATGATAAAATCACGTACGCACGAATTATTAAAACAATTATTTTGGTGTTTACGTTAAATTTAGAGGTTTAAACTATCTAATTGGCTTTAAGGTGGGATATTATGAATACTGTCAATATAGGTAAAAAGCTATTTGAGTTTATGAATAATTTTTAACATAATAACTTTAGACGATATTTTGCAAAAAGCTACCATGAGAACGTATCGCAAATGTCCGTCTTGATAATATCGATGATAGGATATATTTAAAAAATAAAAATTTATTTTAAGTACAACTAGACTATTATAACTAAGAGTCCTAATATTGATTATTGGATGAGCTACATTACAACATTTTTTGATATGATTTTTGATCGTTTATTAACAAAAAAAATTAACTTTAAATAACACCTCGATAAGTTGAAAATGCACTTACCTTGTATATATCCAAATGTCCGCAGTATGCGTCAAATTTGTTGTACAGGCATTCTAACATGTTGACTACCATAAACGGCGTGGCAGTGCTACAAATGGACGTAAAACCGACGATATCGCTGAACAACATCGTCACCTCGTCGTGTGTTTTAGCTTCGATCGTTTCCCCTAAAAATGAAAAAAAAAAAAATAATAATAATAATAGAACTGTGACCGTGGTCACTTAGTTTATAGTACTTTGATTTAATTTAATTTAAATTTTAATCTGTCTTGTTTTATAAACATTTTAATTTAATTTTTTTTTTTGTGGCAGACAACATCTACAGGTTGATGGATGAGACCAACTTCTACAACAATCCTCGGGGAATGCTGTGTAAAAGCAGGAGAAATTCGAACGGAACTAATGCCCCTATGGATATAAATCATGTATACGAGGTTAGTCCGGAAAGTATCGGGCCTACGTTTATATCTTCGCGCCATAGTGTTCGAGCGACCTCTGCTGGACAGAAACGTCAACAGTAAAGCCTCACAAATCTATTGGTTACTTACTGACATCTGCCGAACGTATAGTTCATGCGCAGCGTGTCTTTGTTTACAGTGCCTTTTTCACGTTCGTCGGATTTTGATATTGTCAAAAATGACTGAAAAACAAGATCAACGAATTTGCATCAAATTTTGCTTTCAACTCGGAAAAACGAGTTCGGAAACTATTGAAATGATGCAAAAGGCCTTCGGAAGTGAGTGTATGAGCAAAACACGAATAAAAGAGTGGTATAAGCGGTTCAAGGATGGTCGCACTTCTGTTGATAGTGATTCTCGTTCCGGCCGACCTTCGACGACAAAAACCGCAGATAATATTGAGCGGGTGCGACTTGCAATCGAACAAGATCGTCGTATGACTGTGCGAGAACTAGAAGAAGACCTTGGGATACCAAAAACTATCATTTCAGAAATTTTAACCGAAAATTTAGGAATGAAACGCGTGTGTGCGAAATTCATCCCAAAATTGCTCACAGCTGAGCAGAAGAACATTCGCTTAGAAATCGCTCTGGACAATCTGGAAATGGTCAATAATGATGATAATGTGCTTAGAAAGGTTATTACTGGTGATGAATCATGGGTTTATGGTTATGATCCTGAAACAAAACAACAATCTTCACAGTGGAAGCATCCTGAATCGCCAAGACCAAAAAAAGCACGTCAAAGTCGGAGCAATGTTAAGTCAATGTTGATTGTTTTTTTCGATTGTGAAGGTGTTGTGCATCACGAATATGCACCAACAGGTCAGACAATCAATAAAGAGTACTACCTTCAAATTTTGAAACGTTTGCGTGATGCAGTGAGAAGAAAACGCCCGCACTTTTGGGCAAGTGGTGACTGGCTTCTCCATCACGATAATGCGCCAGCGCATTCATCCAATCTTGTGCAGCAGTTTTTGAGCAAACACAATATCGCATTGCTTCGACAACCTCCATACAGTCCCGACATAGCCCCTTGTGACTTTTGGCTGTTTCCAAAACTCAAAAAACCACTCAAAGGACACCGATTCGATGACAAAACAACGGTTGAAAACAATGCGACGATTGTACTTAAGGCTATCCCTAAAAATGAGTTCCAGGACTGTTTTGAAAAGTGGAAACATCGATGGAACCGTGTTATTCAATCAAGTGGGGATTACTTTGAAGGATGCCACCCACCAGATGATAAAGAATAACGCTAACACGAAAATATAAAGGTAGGCCCGATACTTTCCGGACAGACCTCGTACGTTATGTTGATCTAAGATCTTTCCTATTCGTCAACAGCCCGTGATGAAGTCCTAAAAAAATTTATAGGTGTATGCCCAAATGACAATATCATGTGAGAAAAATCGACCCGCTACACCTATCCACTCATAGAAAAAATCAGTTTGGTTTACTTAAAAAATTTTTAAAAAAAAAATAAAAAAATTATAGAAAATGTACATTTGGCACACCTGAATGGTATATAATTATATTTGATCATTATTGGCGTCGTTCGACTATCATATTCGTGTACTATAATAAGTATTCACTAAACAATAGTAATAGTTAAAATAAGACGTATCGACCATGTGCATTTTGTTAAATGACTGTTGAGAAGTAGAAACGGAATAAGTTCCGTGTCTCCCACAAACGTCAGTTTACAGTCCCAAAATAGGAAACATTAAAATTTTTTTACATAATTATCTTCATTGTATTAAATTTTGAGATGCTGAAAACTGAAAAAGTGAGTATACATAAACAAGTGACCTTCTGATTTTTATTTAAGTACATATTCATATATTTAAAAATATGTAGTGGGTACACGTCGTGAATCCGCCACTACACCACTGGTGACGGCGTTCGAATAATATTTTTAGAACAACAGAGTGAGTTTTGATAGTATTTTCGTCACTCGCGTCTTTTCAGAAAACAGTTTAGAAGACCTTACACCCGCATGTCCTTCAATAATCTCTGTCAGATCTAACGAGGAATATAGCAAAATCGTAGCAACGCAGATCTCAAATTTGTGACGTTTCCGTTGAACTATAAAAATATATTTGAAAATTTAAAGCATATTATTTCGGAGGGAATTCTATCATATCCGTTTTGTAAAATTATATCATCTGTCAAAGTAGTTATAGTGTTTTTTTTGTTTTTTAACACGCCGTATACTTCTTTGTAAATACAATATTTCATACGTTCCCTTCAAAATATGCTCCTCTTTATATTCGTTAATGGAAGTTAGTTAGAAGTTTATACAATAAGTTTGACCTAAACATTGCTATTTAAATTATGCGTTTCTGTGACGGGACGAACGTACGTGTTCATAATATATTGAATTTATTGACATTTATTAATAATTTAGTATTGTAATGTAAAAATAAAATGGGTTGACTGACAGACGTTTCCGGCGCAGTAGAGAATTATAATGATGGTTGTTTAAAGGATACCGACGGAATTCCACGAAACCAGGCTCATAATAATTCGAATACGATTAAACGTTGTTCATTGATGCGAGCATGAAGTATACAAATATGTAGACTAAAATCAATTTTAACAGTTTTACATTTTTATTAAACAGTTGTAGAATCTCCTCGCATAAACGTCATAAGATTTTACTGTCCGTTTCGGCAATCGTTTCAATCGTATTTTAATTAAATTAATTTTAACCGCCGAAATTCACGGAGTAATATCTTTTTCACGAAACACGCTTCAGGTCAAATATTGATACAATACGCGAGTTTTGAATTAATTAATATCAATATCCGAATATAATTTTAAGTTACGCAAAATAATACACAGTTATGTATTATTGTTGCCTGTACAAAACTCCGTCGTTCGAAATAATTCGGCTACGTTTACACGCGTCTTTGATAAATAACACAAATCGGTTACCTACAGACATTTTATGGCTTATCGGTATGTATTAAACATTGAATTTGTCATTCTTCAATGAATATTTATTGGTTAAACTTTTGGAAACAATGTTTTATTGTTTGGTAAATAATATAATGACGTGTTTTATGAACAATTTATTTATGTTTTATTTATTTATATTTATGTGCTACTCACTTGAATGGTATTAATGTGTTATTAAAAGTTTTATTAATATTACAAAAATATAGTAGAACATATTATCAAACTAAAATGCACGAATTTAACGATTTTTCATTTAATAAATAACATTCATGGATACTTAGTGGAATAAATTTGAGTATTTTAATGATTAAACAATTGAAACTAATTAGACATCATATATATTTATCATCGATGAGTTTATAAACGTTTTTAATTTATAATAGTTCTGAATCTCGTTGTTTAGCCATTTTAAATATTTATTCTTGATGAAATGTATTGACTTGACAAGCCGGGAAGTTAAATCTGAACGTTTCTCCATAGTCCCTTCGATCCTCGGAAAGGTTAGTGGTGTAATGTCATAAAATAATTTAGATTTAAATGCAATAATTAAGTAGATAATTCAGCATGAATTTAAAATTTATTCTACTCATTATATTTTTTTATATAACCATTTGGACCATGGGGGATTCCAGTCAGATATACATTGAACTGATAATAATTCTTATTATACATTTTATTTATTTATCTAATAATATGCAACAGAAAAATAAAAAAATTAATTATCATAAAATTATGAAATTAAAATTCCGTGAAATTAATCCGTGAGTTTTTCAGTTCTTCAAGCAATTTTCGGTAGTTTTTCTTATCCTAACGAAAAACATTTAATAAAATCGAATGACCTTTACTAAGTAACAAGTAAATGTAATTTTCTGCCGAATGCATTTGTGGTTCGGACCATTTTTTCTGCCCGAAAAAGTGTCTTAAGACTTTAAAAATGAAAACACACATTTGTAAATAGTAAAACATTCATCTATCACTTCCCTCAGAATCTAAAATAATTAAAATAGATTTAAATAAAGTTTTTTTAAATAATTTTCTAATAATCAATAGAAAGTGATCCGTGTACTTATGATAATTATTTGAAAGTTGGTATAAACTCGTATCTATTGATATTATGTTATTTTCCAATATTTAGAGATTGAAACAATCCATTTTTCATTTTTTCTCAATTATATTTTTAACAATGGATATATATTAATAAAAAGAATAGTGACCAATTATCAAAACAATAACATTTTTATGAACAAAACTATTAATATTTGGGACAATAGAATTATTAATAAAATGGTCATATGTCATATGATCCATTTTTTACTATAGTATAGTACAATAATATTTAAACAATGCCGTTTATTGACTTTTAATAGAAAATCAACAAATTATACGCTATAAATATAGTACAAAGTCTTATATAAACGTAATATTATTATAAAAAATACAAACAGAATAATATAAATTAAAGTACTATATAGTACTATATATAGGTAATTTATATTGGATTGTTGATACAATTAATGTTATTTTAAAACTATTCATTATGTGAAAATGTATTATTTTAAATAACTTGTAAATTTTATTCATTTTGAAACTGCAATTTAAATACATTATTGTAATTAATGGTCGGTGCAATTTCCAGTGACATAACAACTGATCTGAATAATTAAAACCATTCAATGTGTGTATCGTGCACTGAACATATCCCATATAATCGTTTGTTGCGGGTTTTAAAAATATAAAATACGTTACAAATAAAAATATCATTCAGAATATAAACATTTAATTAGGTCGACTATTATAGAATCAAATATTGTTTAATGTGTGAACACGGTGCATTCACACGGGCGCATTTATATATTCGAAAAAATGTTTTACTAAAATTGATTTTTCAATATTAAATACATAATGTCATTATTCTCGAAATATTCATATTCATAAAAATATTGTTATTATTATTAAAGGAATATTTTAATTAAAATTATTATCTATGATTTGGGTAAGTAAGTACCTACAGCCTATTATAATATTATGGTATTGTCTAAATATGTATTTTGCACATGGTATTGAATTATTTAATCAGTGAAATCTGTCCTGAGTGAAATATCTTATATCAATTTAATCAATGAGATTTGTGTTCCAAGTTTAAATTGGTTTGAATTTGTGGTTTTCCTTTGTTCGCAATTATAAACTGTAATATTGATTAAGAGGATTGTATATATTATTATAACATTTTTAAATAAGTACTAGTGAAGCAAGTAGAAGATTTCAGTTAATAAATATTTTTGAAATTATAACAAATATTTAAAAATAAAATAACAAATAAAAAACAAATGTGATGAAAAAAATGTACTAGAACTTTAACTATAACCTTAAATCTATTGAATCTATGCAAAATCGTTTTTTGAGATTTCTGTGTGATAAATGTAATATACTACGTCCTACCCATTCGTCTTATCAACCAATATTATTGCAATTTAAGCTTGACTCCTTAAAATATCGAAGGGTTAAATTTGATATAAATTTTATTTTCAAATTAATTAATGGTTTTATTGACTGCCCAACATTATTGTCCAGATTAATGTTTTTGGTCCCTAGCCATACGACCAAGCACACGGACACTCTTTATATGCCATTCCACCGAACTGTTCAAAATAATAATTCCCATTTAATAATGCATGCGGCTTGTAAACTCTCATAATGTTGATATACTTTTTTATAATTCTACTATTTGTTTTAATGTGTATTTAAATAATTTATAACTTTAACTTTATTGTACTACACTCATTATTCTATCTAACTTGTCTGTAAACTATACAAAATTGTTATTGGGCATTGCCCGTTTAAACTTATAATAAATAAATAAATAAATAAATAAATTTTAGCGAATATTTTTATTTCTTTAAACTAAGTTTATGTTATAAATTGGAAATACTACACAGTCGACATCCAAGTAGGTATGTGCTGTGTCGGTAGCGAGTATCAACAATATTATTCAACAATACCAATTACCAGGTAAAATATATTGGATATGTTTATTTTAAGGGTTTATTATATAGGTACCATTTTTTTTCAAACCGTACTATTATCATTATTATTAAGGTCTAGGTTTTGCGGTTATTAATGTTGCATATCACACACTACGAATACCGAAATGGACAATATTTATTATTTTCAACGTGTGAGTTATAGCATAAATCATAATAATAATATTATTAATGGAACACGATTAGACGGTTTCGAACATAACTGCATGCAATATTTCCACCAGTTTACCCGGAACAGGCAAGGTTTTATGTTTAGAAATATTCGAAAATAAATATGAAAATATGTTACAATATTGTTTGAACATTTCGATTTGCGTTTATGAGTAAAAGTATCAATTTGTTTTTTTCAAATATTATTCATTTTTAAATTTCTAATACTAAATATACAGCTTTATAATCAAAATAAAATTTAATTTAATGCTTTTTCTAATGGATCTCGAAAAAATCGTACTTGTTCAACGATAGTTTCGACATGTGGGCCATTATTATAATACTTAGTGTATATTATTTGTATTACTATTCTATTTAGTCGCATTACAGCTTCACGTGTGTTGCACAATTGAACATTTTAAATTAAATAAATGTGAGCAATTATGTTTACCTTAACCAAGATCAATCTTCGACTTGGTAGATTACGTTTTAACGGGAAATTAACTATCCATCGGTTTAATTTATCTAAAGGTTAAAATGTCAGTCTGTGAATTAGCGCTACTATATTTTATCAGTAGAAAATAGGAGCTCAAATAAAATAATAAGGGTGTTTTTGTTAGAATTATTACATGCGATTACATTGTTTATAGAACAATAGACCGGACGAGAAAGTTGTAAATCCGTATTGCCATCACTCAACATGGTATTATAATGGTACAATTATTTTAATAATTTAAATATTATATAAAATTATGTTTTTAATACAATTTTATTTTTCGATTTCTATTATGACTTTATCTTGAGATGTCCATATAGTAATAACACATTTATTGGTCATTGAAACGCTACTAAATATATTTTTAATATTAGTTAATACTCCATATCAGGAGCTACTAAATTATTCTTACGACCTATTTTTGAAAAATTGCAGATATTTATGGCCCACCCGAAATCATAGTGATATTTTAGGTAAGATTACTTAAAGTTTAGTTAAAAAAAAAAATATTAGATTCCTTACTATATTTTTATGTAGTTTTAAGGTAAGGATTGTGCAATGTATTTTAAAATAAAAAAATATTTATAAATAAAATATGTGTTAAAATAATTCAAAATATATAATTTAATATAATTTTTATTTCTTATTTTTTTCGTCTCTTTGACCATTTATTTTAAAAAAATATTGAAAAAATAATGTATAAGAATAATTTATATCTTAAAAATTGAATACTACAATAATATATTTAAATTTTGTATTATTCATCTTAATTTCAAATTATTTTATACATTTTTAAATTATCAAACTAATCATTTAACCATTTCAATATTAAACAAATATTCTATACATTATAAAGGGCCTATCGAAATGCGTTGAATGTTGTATATTACAATTTATTAATTTATTTTTATCAAACGGAATTATTTGAAATATGTGAAACATGTAAAATCAAATATTGCAGATCATTTAAACACAAATCACGTGAAACTAAATTTATCACTCATCTAAATACTATTAATTAATATATAAATTTAAAATAAAAATATGTATTTACCTAAAACTCCAAATCTTAGTGATAACATTAAATTATTTTTTCATTCATTAAAAAAGTTATTTTTCACAGAACAATTAATTCTTACTACTTCAACTAACAAATTGTATACCTAAGGTTTAAAGGTTTTCGTGACAATACCGTTTACCTATGTTAAATTATCATTGTATAAGTAATTAATTACTTAACTGGGCTCATCACAATAATACTGTAATATAACAATGAAACGAGTAGGGTTCGGAATTAATTATATTGAAAACATTAAAACGAACGATTTTTCGATAAGTATAATTTCTCAGGTTCAACTTTTGGAAAATTTAACAATTATTGTTTTTAGTTCGCGAGCGATTAAAATATGTACTACCTGTAAGTGATATTTTACCTACCTATAATTAGTATGACTAACTGTTTTCTCGAGTTGAATATTATGACGGATATGTCGCGGACCATAAGTACAATTTTTGACACTAATCACTATATGACACCATCACGATACACCTAAATTTCAGCACGCGTAAGTAGGTATACGTATAATTTATCATTTATAGTGCGACAGACGATTATTTTGATTGTGCAGCATCACGATGTGGACCACGATAGTTAATAAAATAACGAACAAATTGTCGTCCGATTCGTTTTTATCGATCTGCACGATCATTAATCATATATTGTTTTATATTAATAATTAATACGTAACGATTAAGGCTTGTCCAAATTAAAACAAGCCGACTACCCTGTGGCAGGTATCCGTGCAGTTTTCACCGCAGCCACCCGAAGGGTGCCTTCGACGTTCGCGTTTTTCTCGCACCGTTGCCACGGGTTACTCGTTCTATATACAATATGGCTCTGTACGTTACCGCATATACCACATATACCGCATATACCTATATAATAATGAAGCCGAAATACAATAATATTATTATTATTATCGTCTGGCCGAATACATTCACATGCGATCCAAACACTGCTTGACCTATGATGATTGGGCATCCCGGAGTGTTCCGGACACTATCAAATTAATATATTTCTAATAATGTATTTCTAAGATTGGTCCATCGTATATTGATTGACTCAACAATACTTCTTACAACACGGTACAATCTATTTTCCATTCATTAAATCTTAAAAGTAATTATTATAATATGATGAAATTATTTCTGATTAAGAAATAATTTTAATTTTATTTTCTATTAATTTTTAATTTATTATATGTGTTCTAAATTTATTAACCGTTCACCCTATCATTTAAAAAATAACTTTTTTATTATATTATCAAATAATTGCTCTCTATTTATAATATCATTCATTATACAAAATAAAAAAAAGTTGTACTTAAATAATACTACCGATCTACTTATGTATATTTCTATCATAAGTAAACCTATTTAAAGGTCAAACAGTATCTCGTCGGTATTTTAATACTCCACTTATTATAAAAATTGCGTAGAATATAAGTTTATCAGATGTTAATAATAACATTGAAAAATTATGTATATTTTAACATTGTATTATATGTTATCGTATATGTTTTAAAACTTTAGTTTGAAGGTGATTATGGTATAATAATTTGTTTTCTGTTGACTATCGTTTTATAATAAGCAAGATAATTTTGTAATAATTAATATAAAAATAAACGAACCAATTGGCAAAACTATATAAAATGATCTATAAGAAAGATAAAAATTATAAAAAAATTGATATTATGTAGCGAGAACAATGATAATATATCATTTTTCATATTATTATAATTTATAAACTAATAATTAGGACCTATATATAATGAAGAATGCATACAAAATTATGTTATAAATACCTACACCTATATATTTACTTATAGTTAAGTTGATATTAATACAGTATTACATATACCCAAATAAAAAATGTTTAACTTAAGTTAATCGTTTTTCCTAAATCAACATAATTTTAAAATAATTAATTGTTTCTTTTTTCTAGTGAGATTAGAATCAAAGTTATACAATTTTTATTTTTATATGAATGTATATTATTTTCGGTTATGGTCATAAATTTAAATTGAATATTTACGTGATTTAGCGTAAGTAGATACTTTTAACTTTTTTAAAACATTTTATACACTATGTATTTTAAACTATTAAAAAATATGCATAATATTATATTTGTTTTTAAGTATAAAAAACTTCTATAATAAATTGTAATATACAACATTCAACGCATTTCGATAGGCCCTTTATAATGTATATAAAAACAAATATTACCTCATATAAAAAATTTAATTAAAATATTTTCAATATTTTATAATATTTGATTTCGATACAATTTTAATTTTAATTCAAACCTCATAAATATATTAATAAGTTATAAGTATATTATTACAATGCAAATTTACCGGTTCTGTCAGTAATGTAAAATTTACTTATGTGTCAATAGTGTCATAATTTGACAACGATATATTTTAATAATAAAATTAATTAAAACTGACAATATTCAGTGAAACACTCTAAACAATGATAACAAATTATTGCAACATTGATAACTTGGCATATTCATGAGATAGAGATTATAGAATAATGATTTTAACATATTTTGTTTCCTATAATTTGTTTTCATTTATTAATTTGATTAAAATATATTTTTAGTGAGTTACGATAACAGATTACAGCAGATTCATTATCTATTTTTAAATAATTATTTTATTCGAAAATCGAATATATAGTGTAACAAAAAAAAAAAAAAAAGACGAAACACATAAAAATTTTCAATTAATATGTCATGTGTAATAATGCAATAATATTTGAACGATTTTTATTTGTATCCTACATTACTAGTATAAAAAAAAATTAGATAGTTAGTTTTATCGATATAGTATTGTTCTGAAAATTTAAAAAAAATTTATAATCATTTATGATTATAAATGTATTAAATCAAAATTAGTGGTCATTACAACATAAAAAAAAAATTATTTTATTTTAAATTTTAGTCGTTTACAATTGTTTATACATCTAAATATCTAATAAACGAATATTTTTTTTAATATGGTAACTAAATACGAATTTTGTTTAAAACACTATTTTGGAAAAATTAAATATAGCTCGTGGCTAGTATATAAGAATACAATATTTAGAAAAACGTTATCTAGATAATAAAACATATTAAAAATCAGAATATAGAATATTCAAATATAATTGAAAAAAAATATTCGGAATTTATAGTAGACGAATAAAATTAAGAATAAGAGAAGTAATAAATGAATCAATAAAATTACTCCGATATTTCTGTTTTAATAGTTTTATTCAAATATTTCACGAGTCTGTTTATTTGTTATTTGTTTTATTGTTGATAGTACTAACGTTCTGAAATGCTTTTGCAAATAATGTTGGAAAAATGTTAATAAACTCTATTATCAAAATAAGTTACTTTAGGAAACAATAAGAAAGTGTTCGGTACCATGGCAGTATTTCCAGTATCGAATAATAATTTCTGTTCAACTTCAAATGTAAGTGTTACTGCTGTCTGCTCATTGATATCGATAATAAATATTTCGGTTTGAGATTTATTGTTTTGTAGATTATATTAGGTATATTATAATATTATTATGTCAAAGTGTTAAATAATTCCAATACGAAAATATAAATTCCAAATCTACAAAACATTTGAAATAATAATAATATTAAATATTTATTAATTACGTAGGTACCAAATTCGTATCGTATTGCACAAATTAATTTGACATTTTACCTGCTTATAAAAAAATTATGTTAAAAAATTAACTATCCGCTAGTATATGTTTAAAATATATATAATTTTGATTTAAAAATACGATTTCCTATTAAGCATTTTCGCTAAAAATTGATGAATTTGGAGAATTTGTTTTTATTTAAATTGAAGACATATTACAATAAAAGTCACTTTCTTAAATTTAATTTTTGTGATTAAATTCCATCTTATGTATATATATGAAAAAAAAAAAAATACAAAAACAAAACAAACACAAAATAAAATAAAATATTTTATAGAATACATTCTATTACGATATACACATGTCAAAATATATTACATTACAGTACATACTTTGAGTATGTGTTTGGTTAGGTTAGATTTAATTTGTAATATTGTTTTGTTTACATAAAATCTCTCGAGTCTGGAGTGAGCCTCTTAGATTATACATTCGGTGACTGAACGACTCATTTGCGGAATTGAGACAAATTTTCTAGAGCGGCGACATGCTCAATACTTAAATTTTAAATCTAACAAAACTTTTACATGTTATATATATGTCTTATATACATAATCATTTTGCTGAACTGATTAATTTAGAAAATTCAAATTTTCCTGTCATACTTTTATATTTATGTTAATATTTTAATAAAAAAATCTTAGATATATATTGTATAATATGCATCAAGAGTATATAATCTTTGAACATTGCCTTATGAAATAAAAATTATGTTTGTTGTAAATGTGAATTATATGTAGTTACAATTATAAGTTATTAATTTTGTGTTATCTTCTCTACAAAAAATGTTTTTAGGGGAGAAAGCTAACTCTGTATGACTTTGGGTACAGTATATTATGGGTACGAGAAATAGTTGTGCAAATAATACGGCCACGTTCTGAGGTCTTTTACGCATTCAAATATTATATTATCGATTTGAACTACGGATTTACGTGTATGGTATGTAGCCGGTATACCGTGTCCACAGCAAACGAATATTAAACGTTTAAAGTAAAAAATCACACTTTACAGTTGATCGGCTACTTGGTTATTGATCCGCGGGATTAGTTTCGTTACCAATGAAAATGTTTCTTTTATAAATCCAAAATGGCATCTGTTGTAGCGTTTTTTTTTTTTCGTATACCTTGTAAGATTGTATACATTTAAAGTTTGGAATCGTGAATATTTCTGTCCGGCCGAGAGAAAATATTATAATAATACAGTGTAGGTCAACAAACACGCTACTAGAATGCGAAACAATAAAAAGGTAAATCTATATTTACCGAGCCAGAGTCGTTTGGCGATGTTTGGTGGGAAAATCATGTGCAATAAACTGACGTTCTTCTCCCTTTCTTTGTCAACAGCCAAATTGGCTTCTTCGATTGAACTCTTCAACTTGTCCATTCTTCTTCGGAGACCATCCTGCAAAACGCAAACGCACATTATTCACAAGAGTTAAAATGTTATGAAAATATTATTTTCAAAGAGTAATATTGTTTTTACATTTTCAAATTTCATATTAAACGTTTAAAATGTTCAAATATAGACTTAAATTGCTACAAATACATATGTACATTACGAGTATAACGCATTATTTTGCTATTTAATATAAAATACTATTATTTTTTTGATAATTTCAAAACTTTTTTATTACACATTATAAAACTATGTATCATAATTTACTTATGGTACATTATAAAGTAAATTTATTTTATCGTCTATTATTCTAGGAATTTTTTGAAAACAGTCGCTCGATCATATTAAATTTTTTGCAAAGTGAGAAATGTATTAGTTTTACAATGATGTTTTTGTTTTGTTTTTTTCTGTTTATCTGAAATGTTTGCAAACACTTTTTTGAGTAAAAGTAATGGTATGATTACCACGAATAGGATATCCTTTCGATAGCAAATTGAATCTACTTGGTAGTTTACTTATTTTACTAATATTTCGAATTTCTCAATAGGTTTTCTTGGAATAAGAAAAACTACCAAATAATGATTGAAAATCTGCAAAATTTATGGAAACTATGATATTGACGAACTTGATTTTAAACATTTTTTGATAATTAATGCGATTTCTAATGTAGGGACTTGCAATTATTTTTTTAGCAATGTTTGTAGTCGTTGTATTCTACAAACGTAGACAATTTTAAAACGGATTATCAGTTTAATATATTGTATATTTGACTGAGTTTCACCCAGAATCGTATTTTCGAATTCAATATAATTGCATTCATATTTTAATTATATACCGAAAGGGCCGAATATAAGAACATCCAAAACGACTTCCTAGCATTTTTTATTCTTAGTAATGTATAGAATTTTAAAACATCGTTTTTCCATTCAAGCATTAGAATATGTTTTTCATTTTAATTTTAAAATTATTGTTACTCTGACAGAGTGAGATATATATATAAAAAAATATTAATACTATCTACCTATGTTTTATTAAATTTAAACAAAAACTATTTAAAAATAGAACAGCATGTTTTTCATATTTCTTTTAAATCTTTAAATGAAAAAATGACTAAAAAAATATTTCAAGTTGAATAACACAAATATTCTCCAATTTTATAAAATATTTTGTTTTTTAGTTAATATTATTATATTATATTACCCAATTAAATTATTTTAATTATTATCCTTCAAATAATTATGTTCTTACAAAATAAAATTTTTTATATTTTATAGTTTGTTTTTGCAAAACTTTACACGCTTTAAAATCATAATTCTTTATGAATATAATTTCATAATTTAAATCATAATTTTTTTTTTTTTGATAAATAAGTGAAGTTATTAAATTAATAATTTTAATTCAAATTCGAATAATTAAATAATCAAAACAAATATTATAATAATAATTTCGATTAATAGGTATTAAACCTATAATATAAGTAGGTTCACTAAAAATAAAAATGATATTAAATTAAATTAAAATTAAACTATTTACATGTCATTAAATTTATGAGTTTAAATTTAAGTTTTAATTATTAAATGTAACCATCGTATTTCCATGCGTGTTTTCTCTATTTTGATTATAAATAAATATTTCATCATTGACTTTTTTTTTAATCAAAATGTTGTATTATGGAAAACAAAAGAATAATTAATTTAATATAATATATTATTATATTATATCAATGATATATGATTGTATATAGTCAAATGCGATACATTTTTTGCATAAGAGGCAAAAGGATGATATATATTTAAATAAGCAATTTCAAACTGTATTAACTCACATACTTATTAAGTACAACATTTTAAATAATCTATAAATAATAAAATTCGAATTTCCGTGTAACTTTTGTGCATCGTAATTTAAAACCATATATAGTCTTTCAGGATGATTAAAATTTAATTTCAAGTGTATTTAATGTTATGCAACGTGAATATATTATTTTGTACATTTATACAATGATATAATAAAAAAAATTCTATTTTCACAAAATATGAGTAACGTTTGTGTTTTTTACGTCCAGTCATCGTGGTAGTTGACAGACGTCTCACTGGGTGGTTTCAGAGGTTAAATTCCCACCCGCGCTGAGATATGAAATTTACCGAAAATTGTTTTTTCCTGTTTATCAAGAGAAAATATATTTAGTTTAAAATAACGTGTAATTGCGTTTTAAAACTACTGGCTATGTAAAATATTACTTCGTTTATAACGTGTTCAGTATAGTTATAAAAGCTGACACTTATATTAACTACAGCGGACTCAAATGTCGCATCGGAATCAGAATAATAATAATATATTATGTCCGTTTCCGGTACCACGTTCACATATTATTATTATTATTATTGTATTAGGCGGTTTTTCATTCCAATTTTTTTTTCTCTGTATTCACCGTTACGCACAAACGCGTAAAATCGAACGCGATATCCGACTGGGCCGTATATCGTAATAATTTTTTAATACTTACCGACCGTAAAAACGTCAAAATTTAATTTGTCGATTTCGCCGATTGATTATACCGCAGGGAAGATAACCCCGGGTCGAAACACTATCGCGCGGTCGTCGATTCGTATGAGTCACTGCAGCAGTGGTATAAACCTCACTCGTGTGTGCGGTTACCGGCGTATATAATACAGGTGGTGTATAATAATTTTACCGAAAAATCTCAACGCTCCCGAAACTTTATTAATACATTTCCAAAAAGCAAAAGTTTTAATGGAATGCTGCAAAGTTACTGTCCGCCGACGTGGATGCCTTTATTGTGTTCTATATGTATTTGCCCTTTTATAATATATACTGAGATTATATACCCGAGACTTTATCAAGATATTGTTTTGCTATAATATCATTATTACGCGAAAAAAAAGAAGAAAAGAATGAAAAACGGATCAAACGGTCTTTTTCATGTCAAAATCGAGAATGTTCTGTATTCAGGTGGAGGTTTCTATGTTCATACTCTCCCCCTAAAAATTTGACGACATATTAAAGGATATACATCTTAAGAGACAACAAGATTTTCATTTTAATATGCAAAACTAACATTTTCTGTTATTATCCAGAAAGACAATTTAGTTGGTTCGTCATATTATGGTAATCTGGATACAAACTATAGTAAAAAATATAATATAATTTTATGCATATAAACACGTAAAAAAATAAACAATATTTTGAATTTTGGTCAAAATTTATTATTATAAAATAATATAATATTTTACATACAGAGATACTAAAAACAAACAAGCCCCAAAAAATATAATTTTTGTTTTACTTATAAGTCAATGATTTTAACTCGTTTAAAAAATGAAATAAATATATTCGCAGAAACTTACAATTTATTTTTTATAACTTTAAAATTTTATTATACTAGTCCTCGTGTTAGTCACTTTGCTATCTCGCTACTTTTCTGACACTTTTTAAAATTATTTATGACATACATGCTTGTGTTTATACTTATTACTTAAATTATTTGCTGTCGAGTTTAGACGAAGGTCTGTGTCACTGTCTGACAAAATATTAATTGGGTGAGTGCCAGTCTTACGGAAGGAATATTCAACAAGTACTTTTTTTTTCTTCGTTGCTAACGCAAATGAATCGGATACTGTTTCATAGTAGAAAAAAAATACTACACACATTATAAATACGAAAATAAAATGATTATCCAGTGGATATGTTATAAAAAAAAACATTATGTCATACAATAGTGAGTTGTTTTAAAATGAGTAAACATGTATATGCATAACCCAAACTTTAAATAGTATTTAAATACACAATATTATAATATAAATTTTCATTTTGTACGCTATAACTTCAAATTAAAGAGTTGTTATCGCACCAATTAATTCTTGCGATTCAAAATGAATTATTTAGTTTAACAAGAAAAACAGTTTTGTTTTATATAAGATATATTGTTAATAAACACGACTTTTTGTCGTGAATACTTGAGTTTTGCTAAGAAAATAGTATGTAATACTATTATATTGGAGATGATCATGCAAAGTTTCACTAAACTTTCTAAAATACATGTATTGTTTCAATAACTTTAACTACGGTAGAAAATGAGTGGTGTCAGTATTTAATCTAACCTAACCACTTGGTTATAATTCGTATAAGATTAATAGGAGTTATGATATTACATATTATATTATGCATGATAAAGTGTAGACTTGTTCGTTAATTTTATTTTTATTTAATATGTTATTGCGATATTGTTAAAAAATATATTAAATTGTATTTGTGTTAACTTAAAATTTAGTAAATATAAAATTTTAAGCAAATCCCGTGGATTTTTCTTGTTTTTTATTTTGTATAAAAACATACAAATTATGTTATAAAAAATTAAAAATAATATTAAAAAAAACCTAGGTACATGTTTATATTTTTTTTTTTTTGTAGAAGGTTAATATTTGTTTCAAATATTACTAACTGGAAACATTCAGTGATTATTTTTTAAATAAATTTTCTTCTTCGACTAGAGTTTGTTGTTAATTTTCTTAAATATAAAATTTAATAACGAAATTGAATTATTCTTTCAGATTTTCATCAATTAAATATGTTGTTTATTAAATTAAATTTGATCGAATTTTGTGTTTCGTAATAATAACAAATATTAAAAATTAAATTAAACACAAACAGAACAAAAACATTGAAATGTATTTAAATCTGGATTAAATTAAAAAAAAAGACGTATTATTATTATGTTTATTTTAATTTGTTCTTTCCATTATTATAATTCTACTTTTTTTTTTACTCGTTCTTTATTTGTTCACAATTTGAAATAAATTTATTTTTTTGTCTTGTTCACATAATTTGGCGTATAAAATATCCTTTTTAATTTTGGAATATCCATTTCATAATTTCTAACTGTTTTTATTAGTAACATAATAATATTAATATTAAAAAGCAAATTGTGATTTTGTTCTTGTAATATTATCGGTTAAAATCATAATTGTTGAATATTAAATCAATTAACTTTAATGATTAAAACATGTAAATTAGTAACCCATATAATTATAATAAGTACCTTTTCACATTATAAAATAATAATGAAATTTTAATTGTTTTTATTGAATTACGTAGGTTAAATCTTATTGTACGAGTTGAACTACTCGATCATGGTATTAATAATAAATTAAACTTAAATAAATCTTAATACCTGCTGAGATAGAAAAACTAGACATTATTGTGGAAAATCTAGAAATACATTTTTCAATCTTCAATTTCACCTGTCTTACCAACATATTTTTGTTGTGATTCGATCCATACCATATATAGTATAAGAAATTTAATATTTAATTTTATGTCCACAATAAATCTTATTTATTAATCGACTTTGAATGTGTGTACAATTTTCTAAAACCTTTTATTTTTAATTATTATTTATTATTTATTATTAGTGAATTTTCAGTTTTATATACTAATAATAATATACCATTAATTATATTTGATAAACATATAAAATTAATTAGTTAATTAGTTAATTAATTAACAAGTATTTAATTATATTTTATGGTTTAATTATTTTAGCAAATCTAACATAACCTATATACAATTACATTTAAAATATTAACGTAAAGTGTTTGAAAATTTGTACTTAAGTACTGAATTATATGTCAACCTATATTTTTTCGATCTCATTATTTTGTAGATACGTTTTACATTCTGAAAATTAATGTTCAAACATTTTTTATTATGTGTCATTATTAAATATTTAAATATATAGAAATGTCCACCGTAGGATGTAAAATAAGTAAATATCATACAAATAATAAAATAAATGTTATAATTAAGTTATTAATAATAATATAAATATGATATATCGAATTAATAATAGTATAGGTACAAATCTAAAAATACATGGTAGAATATTTAACTTGATCTTTTTCAAGAAACTATAGCATAACGCATAATACAAAACAAATTTAACGTCATTTGCCATTATTTATAAAATAATTTTAGTACACATCTTAATTGGGAAGAAACAAAAAGTTGAATCGGTATGAAGAAAATATATTAAAAATTTGAATTCCTTAAAATATAAACAATTCCGATTATATTATTATATATTGCAATAACCGATTACCACTTATATGGTACGCTTTCTGTACCAAATTTCATCTCGTGAAACTTTGATCTAGTTACTTTATTTAGTTCATTTTTCAAATTTCTTAAAAGTTTTTCCTTTGGAGAAGAAAAACTACCTAAACTACCTAAAAATGACGAAAAATCGGCAAAATTACGGTTTCCATTACTTAAAATTTTTTTATTTCGTGATAACTACCTAATCGAAGTATTATATTGATCGTAGAAAATTGACATTTTTTTGAGTATTTACATAGGTAATTTACACATGTAGTAAAATTTTGGAGTGGATTATCAGTATAATATATTGTAATATATTCAGTGTCGTGCATTATCTAGATAAAATATAGTAATCATATCTAGACAAAAATTATTTTAAGTGTCCTTTTATCTTATCTATATAAATAAATAAGCTATACACAAATAATCATCTAGATAATTACTCAATCGATGATATAATATATTTTGACACAAAATTATTTTAAACCGGGCTATGTAAACACTATTTATAGTTTTAACATGAAAATAAGTTAGTTTATAATCAATAATAATAATATTTACAAAATAATTACGATAATAACAACTCTGGTTTACGTCGAGTACAAACGTCGGATTTTCAATATTAAATATTAATTATCTGTTTTTTATATAGATTAAATTGATAATCTTTTATCTCTTATCTAGATAAATTTAAAATCAATTATCTGTTATCTTATCTAGATCTAAATAATTGTTGGTTATCTATGTACAACATTGAATATATTTAGTTTCGTTCAAAATCGTATTTAATAATGCAATATTTTTGCATTCCAATCTTAATTATAATAAACTACTATGATTTCTCCAAGGACCGTCCAAAATCAACCTTCCCGCGTTTTAAAATATTATATTGTATTATTTGTATATAATTATGGAAAATGAGTTTTAGAAAAAAATATCAGTTTGTATAGATTTAATATTATTAATTTATATGAATAATTTATTTATTTATCGAATGATAAGTACATATTTTTACTCTAGCCTACGATTATTATTTATATAATTTTGCTATGATAGTCTCAAAGAATAAAAATAACATAACCTTAGTTACTCTAATAAAATTCTAAGCTTCTTATTATTACGATTTCATAGTGATCTAAGGTTCTGAATCAGTAAGCATTTTGGATGACCAAATAATATTATGTACTGTTGACAACATATAAATATTATAAATAAAACCAATAATTTAAGGTACCTAGTGAAAAAATGATTTTTGAAATCGCATACTTATCACTTTACGAATTCTTTATCAGCAGACAGAAATGTAATTCTACAACGATAGTAAACGCTTAACATGAGTACAACAGAAATCGTTGAAAAAAATTAACGCGAAAAAAAAAATATAACTTTTGTCTTGAATAACGTGTTTTGATAAATCAGCTTTTATCATTGGCGATGAAAACTGCGAGGTCAAGAATACGTCAGTGGTGTGAAATAACGAAATAATAGCGGCCATTGCATGTTTAATTAATATGTAATACAACTGAATCTGTATAATAATAATATAATTATATCATGTAGTATGAAAGTATAATCTCTTCCTTTCAAAAAAAAAAAAAGTGTTTTTCGATTCGATTGTACCTACCACCTATGCTATGATTTCTTATAAAATTCGTATAGGCTCATATCGTCTCGTCATTTATGCGTGTTTTGATATAGTAATCCCACAAGATACCCTTTGAGTACTTTAACTTCGCGTGTAGTGTGTTATTCATTTTCTTCGTCATCTGCCAAATATCTTCTGTATAATGTAACATAATATGCGCAGTTCATTGATTTCATTTTTTGCCATATAATATAATAATACCGAGGTAATCTGTTACGTTCGCTGTCATCGATATTTCGGCTTATTACTATTTTTATATCCCCAGTTTCGATTTTTATCCTTTTCATATTTCAGCAGACTATACGTCATGATATTATCGAATATTATAATAAATTATAATACATCGTTTATTTTACATACCTAGTTGTTTTTGTTTAAATATCACTTTCTGTCTATAATATCCGAACATTAACGTAAACGATTTGTGTATGTTTATAGAACATGTTAATATTCTATAGTTTTATCCAAAGTGGCTGACCTAACCTATTGCTGAAACTTCCAGAATTATAATATATTATCGTTATTTTACGATTTTTTTTATTACCATCCTACACGATATGTACAATGTATCAAATCATCAAAGCTGAATGATTTATATATTTTAATTATTCGATACTAAAATCCATAATGTAACATTATGCGAATTTTTACATTCCTATTTGCAAAAAATGATATTGTGATATTATATATTCCAAGAAATTATTTTCATTATCATTATTACTGGAAAAAAGTCATTTAAAATCTGTTTAATTTCATCGTGCATTATTTTAATTTTAATTTTAAAATACAAATATTTTATCTTTTATGCGTATACTCGTACTTTAAAAATTATTATACAGGTTTTAACTTTTACTTCAATTAATATTAGGTATTATACTATTATAAACTTGTTTCTTATAAATGTAATAAAATTAAAAACATAATCATTTTAATAAACAATATAAAAAATTTAAATTGAATATTTAAAATATTAAAGTATCAAACTTTTATAATAATAATACTCGAGGTATATTTGTCCCCAATATATAATACAACAATAAAAAGTAACCAGTCAAAATAAATTAGAGTTACAGACAAATAATAATTGTTTTCTCCTGAAAAAAAATATAAATAATATATTACAATTTACTATTTTATATTGGCCGGAAATATAAATCAATTTCTACGTTACTTATTTCTACAATAATTCAAACCAAATCAGTTTTTTTTTTAAATGCAAGTCAGAAAATTAATTTTATAAATTTCATCAATAAAAAATAAACCAATGAAATAACTCAAAGAAAAATCAGAAATTGTAAAAGTAACTTAAAAATATAATATGGAAATAAAAAAAAAATTTAATTGTTTAATAAATAATTTTACAATTTTTTTACAGTAAAAGTTTTATTTTTATATACCTAATTAAATTTACATCACATTAATAAGCGGTTTAATGTGCATTTAATATTTGTTTGACATGATATTAAGAATACTAATTAATGAAATATTCAGTAAATATAACTAATTAATTACAATTAATTTTAAAGTTAAAATGGCGAAATCATATTTTTTTTTTACCGAAGACGTTTACCTATTTGTGTTGTTTGATGTGCATTGTGTAATACAGGCCAACAACACTACGTAAAGTAAAAATCCCAATAGTGCTCTCTTGTATCTAAGACAAATGTATTTTCGTTTCAATTTACTATTATTGGGGTCATGAATGGGTTTAGGTTAAGCTTCAAGATTGCCTAGGGAGTTTTATCACCGAATTGGCATCAGTCTTGCCAGTAAGTTAGCCGTGCAATTCCGGTAAACTTGAAGACATTTCACAAACACCATGACGTATCATGTGTAGCACAGATTTGATGTATGACACATATTAACGAATAACACGAACAATAAAAATCTATAAAAATAATATTCAGCTTTTGATCGTATTATTTGACATAAATAATTGTTTTAAATATTTCCAGTTTCAGATCGTCATTATGCAAAAACAGTGTAATAATTAAGAATTTATCTTGGTGGTTGGGGAGGAGGGGGTATAAATTGTTTTACAAACATAGTAAATATGTATTATATTCTCAAGTAACTAATTAATATTATACAAATGTATATATAAAAACAGACTCTGGGGGATTTATCCCCTTCTTTAAATTATCCCACTGTGCAGAAAATAATAGATAACAGATAATAACATAATTTATATTCTCGGAGAACCATAATATTTCCAATATTAACAAAATTATGACTATAACTGGAAATACATTTGTGTCGTAAAAAAATATTGTCCTAAAGTTTAAAAATATAACGAATATATCATATTAATTTGATAATTTAAGCCATTAATATAATATAATCAGATATTCGATTAAAAAGTATGATTGCTTTTAGAAAGTTTAATTTGAAATGTTATTGGAAAAAAATGAAAACGATTGTGTTTAAAACTAACCGATATTAAAAATTGTCACAAATTACACAATTTATATGCTCTGTTGTTAATCATAATTCATAAATAATAAACAATATAATGAATGTAAAATAAGACTTTGAAGAACATTATAAAGTGTTTATATATATGAACTCAATTTATATGTAGGTATACGTATATTTAGGATAAACACGTTTTAAAAATTTCCATATAAATGTATTTTTATTTTTTGTATAATCAAATTCCGTAAAAATCATAAAATCATAAAAATCTTAATCAGTAAAATATATAATATTATCTAGCTATTTATTTCAGGTATATCATTTTACCTTTACGTTTTAACTATTGTAAATTAGATGCAA
The DNA here is from genome assembly GCA_013282895.1 of Eriosoma lanigerum. Taxonomy (NCBI): domain Eukaryota; kingdom Metazoa; phylum Arthropoda; class Insecta; order Hemiptera; family Aphididae; genus Eriosoma; species Eriosoma lanigerum. The sequence continues at coordinate 4,382,822 of CM023360.1, read as the reverse complement.
ATGTAATATTGTAAATAAACTTGTTGAACACATGACAATATTTTACTATTTTCCGAAATTAGTTGTACTGATCGAATCAAAATGAATGAATTATTATACCCGTAGGGGCATTGCGTAAAGACGTAAATTGTAAAGGTCAAATGTTAAGTTCGAAATGTTATAATTGAGAATACCTACAATATCGTTCCTATCAATTATAATATTAAATTATTATGCTCATTTTACAGTAGGTATACCTACTAATCTATACAATTAATTTTATGACCACATTATGCATACTTGGGTGAACCATTAATATATGGGTTTCTAAACAATGTTTATCTATAGGTTTACCTGGTAAGTGGTATTTGATACATAGTGCATATTAAAATATTATAATAATATGTAAATACAATAATTGTATATTGTGGTGTTTTCTTTTATATTATATTATTGTAAACGTTGCATTTAATATTATATTCAATATTTACTGTGAAAACTAAAGATACTATTGGAAAAAATATGAACAAACTACGTACACACGTTCGTTCAAAAATCTTGAATCTAACAAAAATAATATGAATGGTAATTGCGTGTACTGGTATACATTCATAAATTATTTTGTTTGTTTATAAAGACATAACGTCAAGAGATAAGATAATAACCAATAATTCAGTTTCTCTATAACAAAAATAATGTCAAGTTATTATAATAAAGTTTTTCCGGTATTTAAAACCATGAATTTATGTAAAAAATAAATTATTATACAATAAAATATTTAACTTCTCTTTATTATTAAGTTTTTGAATAACAAAATTTTGAATAATATGGTTAAAATAATTTTCTGTACAAAATATACCATTTAAAATGTTGGTAGTTTGATGAAATGTTTAAAATAGTTGTTTTATTTAAAATATAATGCAAACAATTATTATGAAGTGGAAAATATTATTGTCAGCGTTTATTAATAAAACGTATTAATTATAGTTGTGTATTCACATTTTGTAACAAAAAATGTAAATATTTTATATACTATATAACAATTTAATTTAAAATAAAAATAAAAATAATTATAATTTATTTAAAAAAAAAGTTAATTAGTTATAAAGTACCATAATAGTTGTTAGTAATGTATTATTTATAAAGGGGTAAATTATCTTTTCATATATTTTATTATAATTTATATAGGATATTGCTTAATAAAATAATTGGTTTAGAAGAGTATTATTGTTCGGGATCAATAATTGATATTATCATTTCGCTACCGGTAAATTAGTATTTTTATATAAATAAAAATATATATCATATTTTATATAAAAGAGGTAAAGTGAAATAAGGGTATTAAAGAAAAAATAATAATATCAAGAAATTTAGTAAAAAATAATAATATATGAATTTGACAGCAAGGGCAATCGATTGTGATAACGGTCTGACGTACAATCGTAATAATTCGAATTACGAAGCCGGTACTAACAAGTAACCAGTAAGTTTACCAAAGGCAATCTCGGATATGTCGTACGCACACTTATATAGATGACTTAAAACTTACAAAAAGTATTTTAAATTTCAATTGATACAATAATAATCGTTAAAAAAACGTTGCAGTAGTAAATACACAGTATGATTTCAATTTTCGTGATTGACCGAGAACATTTACATGCGACACACCTACTCGGATTATTCAATCAATAATGCAACATAATATTATTTACTTTTTTTTAAAAATAAATATTTGCACTCAAATGCCAAATTCGCAGTATACCCGTATCCCACCGTCTCTGAGTTAATGTATTGCATATTAAAAAAAATGAATTATAATTAGATGTTTTTTATTAGTTTCTCCCACCCTGGTACTTAACGTTTATATCAATAATTTTATTACTTTTATTAGTATGCCCATAGATGCGGCTTAAAAAAATGTCAACAAATTAACCACCGATTTCGTCGTCTAACACTTTATCTATCAAATATAACCAATTAATTATCATATCTTTGTAACAGTTACATTGTAATATTCTATATTATTTTAACATTAGTTTGTTAAAAAAAAAAAATTAAATATAACTACGGTAAAATATATTTTTGTGTCTAAATTATTGACCTATAAACCAAAATATTTATAATGAATGATATGAGTTTATGACAAGTCACCACGCCAACGCAATATTATATTGTCGTTCTCTCTCTCTTTCACCTACTTTCAACACAATGAAATTACACTCAATAAAATCAAAATAAAACAATATCGTATTTTATGTAATATATTATGTCATGAAGGACTACGTTGCGGCTTATTATCAGGTTGGAAAATTCGTTTCATGATTTTATAAAATGTAATGGAGATATCAATTATTGTCCTTTGTTTTAATTTGTATCAAAAAAAATATATTTTGTTAATTTTTTAAACTATAAAAGAAACTTTCTAAAAAGACTAAAATATATATGATTTGACATAATTAATAAATATATTCGTTATTAGCTTAATATTACCCATACACAGATAGGTATCAAATTAAATTAGTGGAATTGCATTTTGTGCAACATTTTTTAACATCTAATTGATACTGTGAAATCATACAAAAGTTTATGCTTTCTAGATCCTAAGATTGAGGGGAAATTAGTAAATAATTTTAACAAAATTAATTCATTTCAGTTTTTAATAAACGAAATTGTATATTTATATAAAAAAAAAACTGTATACTTTTATCACTGCTGCCTTCTTTTTTTTTTCAAAACAATTGTTGCATTTGAAAGAGTTACTTTAATTTTCAATTATGATTTAATTAGTATTCGCTGTAATTTAAAAACCAGACAACATTCTTTACACCAATACTAAGCGTTATTAATATTTAATTAATAAAATATTTATATATTAGTTGATGCTAATATATTATATTTTTAAATACCATAAAATATAAAATAATACATTTTGTTGTCATTCTATTGCATATAAATTATAATAATATATATTACGATTTCCATAGTAAAAATCAGATAAGATTTATTTCGTTTGTTTGGATAGCTAGTGGTATTAATAAATAAAAAGGCACATACATTATACGATGAAATAATATTAAATCATTTTTGTATTAAATAATTGTATAAATAAAGATATACTGAGTTTATTGCAATTTATTGAGTGAATAAAAAAATATTTAATTTAATTAAAAAATTATAACCCTGTTTATATTATTATAAATCATATTAATATGTTCACAAAATATAGATACCAATTTAATACAAAAAGTAAAGTTAAGTGAAAATGTCGATTGTGGACGTTTCTCCTTCGTCCCTTCGGTCCTTGGAGAAATTAGTAGCGTATTATATTTACGATTTGAATGCAATGATATTGCATTAGAAAATACGATTTTGAGCGAAACCCATGTATTACAATATGCTATACTAATAATCCATTCCAAAATTTTACCACGTGTGTAAATTACGAATGTAAATATTTAAAATAAAATTCAATTTCCTACGATCTAAACTTATTTAGTTATCAAGAAATAAAATAATGAAACCGTAATTTTGCCGATTTTCAAGAACTCTTACTTTAAAAGCTTACGAAAAAAAATTGTCAGTCACGATTATTAAAATATTTTGTAAAAACATTAAGTCGTATATGTCTAGACTTCGATAAAATTTTCAAACAAATAAAATAAAAACTGCAGGAAATATTAAACATTATTGAAAAAAAAGCCAAGGCTATACTTAGTCAGAAAATCAATCAATCGTTTCTAAATTTTTTTTGTAATGAAATTCACCTAAGTAAATACTGAAAAAAATTTTCAAGGTACTATAATTAAAACTCAATTATTTATCACGAAATTAAAAAATTTCAAATTTCAGAAACGTTATTTTGCCGATTTTCCGCCATTTTTTAGTAGTTTTTCTTCTCCTACGGAAAAGTTTTTGAGAATTTGGAAAAACGAGCTAAATAAAGTACCAACAAGATGCAATTTGCTACCGAAAATATAACCTACTTGTGGTAATCGGACTATTATTTCTACCCAAAAAATTGTCTTCATACATAAAAAAAATATATAATATTCATTTCTATTAAAATTATTCAAATTTTAGAAGCTTATAAAATAAAGTTGCAACTTACGATTTTCAAAATATTTTGTAATAAGATTAAGTAGTATATGATTAGACTTCGAAAAAATTTTCAAAGCAATAAATCAAAAATTGCCGGAAATATTAAGCATTTTTGGAAAATAGTTCAAAATTCCATACTGGGCCAAATAATCAACCAATCCGTTCCAAAATTGTACCACATATGTATTTTATTTTTATTAATACTCAAAATAATTTTCAAGTCCCTAAGATCAAAACTCAATTAGTTAACACGAAATTAAAAAATTTAAAATAACAGAAACCGTAATTTTGCCGATTTTCCACAATTTTTTTGGAGTTTTTCCCCTCATAAGGAAAAACTTTTGAGAAAATCGAAAAATGAGCTAAATAAGTACCAACTAGACACGATTTTCTACGGAAGGCATTCCCTACTTGTGGTAATCGGATCATTATTTCTACCCGAAAAAGTGTCTTAATTCATAAAAAAAAAAATTATAAAAAAAACATCTTTGTAAAACCAATACATTCTTCGCTTCGCTCAAAATCTAATAATCTATATGAGTATTTACTTTTGTTTGTTTACTCCCAGATAACGCGATGAATTCTCATATATAAGTATTAAAAAATAACCAGGCATAGTTAGTAATATGCACTCAAATAATATTAATATCGAAAATTGTAAAAGAATTGTTTTCAATTAGATAAGTTTAGAATTAAAATGTTAAATATAATAATATAATACATTTTGCTAAATAAAAGTTTTCTGTGGATATTCAATTATTTATAATGATAATGTCTAATTTGTCTATAGACTTAACTCAACATATTATGTTTTATTTGTATTAAGAAATAATACAGTAATTGATATTTTTATTAGGTTAATTTTATATAAATCTTATTATTCAGATTAATTTAAATAAAGTTTTACAAAAATAATTTTATATTTGCACACAATACATTTCTAATAATAAATTAATAAATAAACTGATTTCAATTTTTACCAATTAAATTTACGAAATTTTAAATTAACATGACATAAACATGATACTAAATAATTATTATGACTGTTATTGAATTCTGTAAGGTATTTTTTTTTTTTTTTTAGTTATCAAAAGATTCAAAGTTCAATATTATTTTTCGAATGACGAAACGCAATTCTATATAGTTATTATATAAATTAATGCGTTTTTATGGTTAATAAAATATTTTTAATAATGTTTCTGTTGATTATTATTATTAAACTAAATTAATACAATATGAATAAATTTAAGTTTATAATAAAATGTATAAAATAATAATAATTTGTTGTTTATAAGCTGTTTACTGTTTAGTAATAAAATATTAATTTCATTATTAGTATGTTGTTTTTACTAAATAATATTTCGAATCATTAAAGCATTAGTTGATTTATTTGGTAATGCATTTTGCTAATAGCAAATATCGTTAATGGTGCGTTTCAAACCCGAAAATACTCTGTGTAGTTTATTATTATGCGATTTATTGAGCATAATTTAATTCATACAAAAATAATAGAAACAGCTAGCAGTCATATTTGTATTCATATAATATCATGTTTGAATGTGTACGAGCTTAATTTATCATTATATTATGATAAATATTATATTACAATATTAAAGTGATGATAAAATTGTTTTTATTATTGCTGTTATTTAGGAATGAAAAAAATAGTAAAACATGTACGAAAAAAATTAATAAAAAATAGGGGCTTTTTAAACTTTAACTAGATTATTCTACAGTTTCACATAAATCAGAGTAAAGGGTACCTATGTTATCCTCTTGCGAATCTATCAAAGTCAAGTTTTCCTGACATTATCTAAATTATGTCAAAGGACATAATTATTGGTATATACATAGTGAGTGTTCAATAAGATAATAAATTATCTTTGATTTATTGCAATTATGTACTCAATAATCTATGTTCTTTAAGTATACCAATACGTTTATTAAACAATTAAATAAACATAAAAATAAGTTTTTGATAATTTGTTTTGATGGGTGTAGTAATATTTCAAGGTAAAGAAATATTACTAATAAGTTCGTCAAATTAATTAAAAGTATTATAACCGTACGATTTTTAACATTAATGAAATATTTGATTATCACCAAAAATGATTTCTTATTGAAAAACATACAACGAAAAACTACATAAAAGACGCTTTTCATATAATTTACATTTTTCAGTTGATTAAAATTTATATAAAAACTATTATTATTGTTTAATTTTGAAAAATTGAAAAAAAAATTAAAACGAGAGAAACGTCTTTTACGTGTAACTTAATTTACCACAATATTATAGATCATAAGGAATATAAACGTTGTTTGTTGAAAGTGTCAAACAAATAATAATATAAGATATTTTGTTTGCCGCACTATTGGATGTTATTTTTTTTTTTTACTCGTTTTTCAGCAACGTCTACCTATTGTTTATATTGGTCTTATAGTTTCCAGACCAATAAACCATTTCTAGTAATTTCGTTTACACACGAAAATGAATGGACGGCAGAAAAACAAATAAGTCAATCGTTCACCTGCATCAAAAGCTACTATATGATATTTCTGATTCAATTTCCGGTTTAATCGCCAACTATGTAAAAAGTAATAAGACAAAACACAACTGTATATGTACTCCCAGTACAGTCGTTTAAATAAGGAAATAAATATGATATAAAAATAGCATCAACAATGGTGTATCAATCCGATTCGATTATGTTCCGCATAATTCCGAACAGTCATAATAAATAAATAAAAACATCAACTTTATGCTAATTTTTTTTTTTTTTAACTTTCATACACACAATACACTTGTAAGTAATAAGTACACGTATAACTTTAAATTGTTTTATTTTTTTGAATCTTTGGAAATTGAAATTATTTTCAACTTATTTATTTTGTATTTACTTCTTGCGAACGTATCCCTACTGTTATTATAATATCCAACGCACTGATATACAACAAATTTATTTTGCAAGAATGAAATTTTTCCTGTGCCTATATTAGAAATAATTTTCTTTGTTTTTTTTTTTACCATCCGATATTCTTTAGTTTTTGCATATGATTAAACTATTTAAAACATGCTATTTAAATTGTTTTGTAATTTTTACACAGAAATAATTTTATATAACCAAGATTATAACTTAGGAAGAGGTATTTTTCCAACATTTTTTGTGGTGAATAATAAAAAAAACGTTTATAGTAAAAAAAAAAAACGTTCCAGTCATGTGCATTTTAAAAAATCAAACTTGACATAACAACACGATGCAAATACTCATATATCTACCAAAATATAAAACAAATGTAATACATCATACCGCACGCGTCATAGCACTTTAATAATTATACAAAAATTATTAAAACTTTATACTCAAAGGTTTTTTTTTTAATACCTAGCAAATAACATGTAATAGAGAGAGATAATGTTGTTACAATTGGTCAATTTATATCGTGGAATATGCAGGTAACGATAAAATGTAATAAGGGTCGTCAAAATGGGGCTAAAGCACGTATTTTACCAGTAGAACTAAGAGTTAATATATTTATTAAAAAATATTACAAGATTTAATATATTGATAATCAAAATGTGTTAAAATTATGAATTTCGGTAAATTTTCTGTCTAAATTTAAAGCTTTGAAATTTATCTAAAAATGTAATTTTGTTCTGAAAAATGTTTACCTAATATTATTATAGAAGCACATCCATGTACTACTTAACCTTTTCACAAAATACTTTGTAAATCTACAGTCCCAATTTCTTTTTATAAGCTTTTAAAGTTAGAATGCTTAATACAACTGAATAATATATTTTTTATGATTATATTGTATGTTTTAACGCAAAATTTGTTTTGAGTTTTCTCACAAGAGTGTACACGGGTAGTAAAATTTTGGAACGGATTATTTGTATAATATATTGATTGAATGTCACTCAGAACATATTTTCGAATACAATATCATTGCATTTAAATCTAAATTATAAATTTATAATAAACCACTAATTTCACTCAATGATCGAAGGGGCGAAGGATCAATATCAGAAATCGACCTTCCCGCTTCTTAATATTTAAATTATTCAAAGCTTTTTTTTTTCATTGGGTCTAAACTCCAAAAAATTTAAACTTATTTTACATTTTCGGTAATAATAATGTACCTATATATATATATATATGTATATAAAAACTTAAAAGTATATCTTATAAATATGTAATAGAAGATATTGTAAAATATATGTTTATCAAAATTAATAATAATAATAATAATAATATGTAAACGGAATGAAATGGAAGTATATTTACGTATTATTATATAAATTCAAAGTAGGAATATAAAAAATTTAAACGTTACCATATCATTTGATTATAAATATACTTAATATGATGTCATACGTAATTATAATCAACGATTATGCATTCAGTCCTTCAACAAGGCCGCGATTTTAAAACCTCGGCCGTCGTTTGGACAGCTATATTCATAACCGGTTCCTGAACCGTTTTTCCTTGAGAAAAGAAAATCTAACAAAAAATAACGGAAAGACGGCGAAATTCACGGAAATCGTAATTTTGACGAAATTGAGTTTAAATTTTTCATGATAACTAATGAAGTTTTGAACGTAGGTACTTGGCATTTTTTTAAGTATTCTCATAGGTAGTTTATACATTTCGTAAAATTTTGAAATGGCATATCATTATAATATATTGTATTATATTGAGTTTCGCTCAGAATCGTATTTTCTAACACAATATTATTGCATTCAATTCTTATTTATAATAAACCAATGATTTTTTCGAAGACCGAAGGGACGAAAGAAGAACGTCCTCAATTAATCTTCCCACTTTTTAATTACACATTTATGTCAAAACAAATAATATAATAATAAGAAAATCATAAATAATTACCAAGGACCAAAAGGATGAAGGAGAAACGCCCGAAATCGACTTTTTTAAACATTTTTAATTTAGAACATATTTTATTACTTGTTAGAATACCAGCTTCAATTATCACCTTTTAAATAGAAATTGGTTATTGATTTTCTTTTGTTTTAGTTTTTGCCATATTATTGTAACTAATGTGCAATTTAAAGTTTTTGAACTCCTGATCTGGGTTAATGTGTTACGTCACACATATTAATCTCAACACGTAAATATGGTATATAAGGGCTAATATTACACAATTAAATTTGTTAATATCATTTATACACTTGTCCACAATTCATATTATGTGTTATATCGATATTATTGTAATTAATAAATATAATAAATTTCGTATAAATAAAAAAAAAATAAAGATATTTTAAATATAATATTTCAGTTACGTTTCATTAAAAATATTTTAGACTCTATAGAGTAGAATCGAAATATAAAAACAAAAATACGGTTAGAAGTTATAAATTATTATTTTTTTTTATGTATATATTATTATAGTTATATGTAGTATAAATTTCAAATGTGACATTGTTTTTTTTTTTTTTTTGTATTCTCGTTGATATATGGATGTGTTTCAGAATTGCTTAAAATATAACACTTTCTATATATTAATAAAACATATTTTTTTATATTTATATTTAGATAAACGCTACACAGTTCAACGAATCTAAAAAGCAATTTTCTGATTTTCAACACGCATATGCGAAGGGTATCATTGCTTTACGTCGTTCACTCGTCGGTTTATTATGTATATTCATAAATATTTTGTACCCTAGATTTAAATTTATTTTGAACTCATGTTAAAGACTATATTATATTTACCTCTGCACCTGAATATAAATAAGTTAAAATCGATTTAAATGAGACGCGTTCAAATAATTGGTAACGAAAATATTAAAACGTTTAAACAAACGTTTTTTTATAGCGAAAAAATATATAATAGAAAGTATTATCATTATTGTGTTTGTGTTTGTTTTTTCGGACTCAAGCATTTGACTGAAGTATAAAAGACAATAATATCTATAGTTTTTGGGATTTTCAAGCAATCGTTTGTTATTTTTAAGCGGATGGTTTAACATTATTTCACTACAAAAGATCGACTTGAATAATGCATAAACCTAAAATAAACATAGTCATATCTCCATGTGTAAATATAATAATACATTAGTTTTTATTTCCGTCGCCACATATATACGGTAGTAAATAATTTATAAGAAAGTTATCTCTTTAAAAATCATTTTAATAATTTGAATTAGCATAAATTTTTAATTTTTATCTGCGACTTTCCAAAACGCGAAAACACTATTTCACTAATAAACGATTATTTTCCATGTGTAAAATTTATGATTATTCGTCATCTTGCCATCATGATTTTCATTTCTAATATTAACCATGGCTATTAATATATAAATATGCAATTAAAATTTAATTAATTAAAAAAAATAAAAATAAAAATTCAAACAAAATGTAATAATAATAAAAAAAAAATCAATATAATAAATAAAAATAAAAAAACATCATTAAATTATTATTAAAATGTATATGTTTCAGAAACTTCAGTCAATACTAAATTAATGATGACATCAATCGTATAATACATTGGTTTAATGAAGATTTTAAGTGGAGGACCCAACCGAATCATGGCGAAATCAAAATTGCAAAGAAAAGATAACGATAACAATATAGGTAATGTCAGGTTAGATTTTAAGTCAATATATTTTATTTGTTGCAAACATTGTCATGACTAGGTTCATTTCAGTGAGAGAATGTCCGATAATATTTTTATCACGCAAGCAATACGAGTACTATTAAATAGTAATAATGTAGTGACGAAAAATATAATGATAATTTTTTTATGACATAAAGAGCCTTTTCTTATCATTAGTCCATGACCAATTGGCGATGTAATCAATCGATGTATCGATATATCGATGCACGTTTATTAAAATGTGCTTGATAATATTAAATCTACACGAGACGCTTTTATCAGCATAAAGGATGGAATCAATGTGTTTTCGAGTGTCAGACTATTAAAATATAATGTTATTAAACTGTCGTATAAATAGTTTAAAATCTATGTAGATAAATTTATGATGAGAAGAGTGCTCGGCACTTTGATGCCAAATTAAAATTAAAATTATGCATTGTGTCAGTGTCAAGTTGAGTCGCAACGAGCAAGACAAAAATTGATTATAGGTAACCGAACCTTTTTGGTCCTGAATCAAAACTTGAAATCCTTTTAAGTGTCACATCAAAAGTCATAAAATATATTATAAGCCACCAGGAATGTCACGGATTCTCAAGATTTTTAAAATTGCATGCAATTGATTATTTTGAAAACTTTTATCAAATACGTTATTCAATTTGAAATACGTAGAAAAATATATATTATCACACTTTCTGTTGTTAAACAGAGATTAATCACCGCAGCTGGTCCAAACTTTTTTATAACTAAATATTCTACTTTTGAGATATTGTGAGATATTTTGACAATTATATAATGTTCCAACAATATTTGTTGTGAGAGTGTCGATTTTTATCTATATACATATTAATTGTGTACAATAGTGTGTATAATGTGTATAATGTGTGTAACAGTTTTGAGGGAACAAGTTATGTCTAAACAAATGTGAATATTCGCAATTTATACCAATATTATCATTAGTTGTGTCATTACATAACAAAATAAATACATTTTAATACTTTACACACACAACCACGTTTATCAGGTTATCTCTAAGAAAAATTACCGATTATGATTCTCCGATGTTGGAGTAAGTACATCTTACAGGAGTCCCTGTAAATATGGTACTTAATAGCTTAGAATAAATCTGTAACGTGTTTAACAATAACATATCTTAACAATTGTACCTATATATTAATATTTTTAATTTTTGTGATTTGATATTTCGTCATGTTTACTAAAATGTTATCATCTCCGTGACGACAGCACTGAGTGTTTTCCGTCAATCTTCATCGATTTTGAATAATATATTTTCCATCTACTGCATAACCGATGACTACTATGACGTAGGAGAAAATATTGACTGACAAGTAATTATGATAATGTAGTGCCATCGTCGCCAAAGACATGTTTGACGGTATACAAACGATAGTGTGGTCTTTGTGTGCTAGTAGAAAGCGACAAACGACGTTTTAATTAAAAATCCAGTGTGTTTATATTTCGCTAAAAGGCAGAGATCGGCATTATAGCTTTAACGCCATGTAGTGATTAAACAGGACGGGTAAAAATTGAAAAATAACGAGAGAGAAGACCTTAAGTCGGCTTTGGTTTCCCCTTTTTTACTTTATACACGTACGTGTACCTACTTCCGATTTACTCATCAAAATCGTTCCGAAAACAATAATAATAATAATATTACTTGTTATAGAGGAGAGAACACCTATACATATAGGTGATCGAAATTTAATGTTAAAAATTTAGTTGAAAATGCTTTTGTTTTTTCCAATGTTATTTCCAATATTTTTTGTAACATTGTATTCTGATTACCTCCTGTATGAGTATGTCAAAAAGGTTTATTATGATTATTGTAGGGGAAATCGTCAGACACGATAAACACGCGATTAAGAATATAACATTACATTATTTTCCCGACGGATCCGTATTATTATTATTATTGTGTACCAATACGCCCCCGTTGCCATTTGAACAACTATAAATTTCTTCACCGCGGAAAAAGGCATTATTATTTTAATATTATTGTTCGCAATCGAGCTCATGAAACATAACCGTGATTCAACTGTAAATATAATCATTCGATCGAATAAACATCCGCTAGTTCGTGATCAAAACATTATTATGATATTGTATTAAATGACGAGAAGCCAAATGTGTACGGTAAATGTTCGAAGAAAACGTTATTTTATTACAATATTCAAAATCATTAAAACGCATGTCTGTAAACTGTATAGTTTCTGTTGTAAACGTTTTATATTTTTATGGTACTATTTATCTTTAGTTGATCGTTTAAAACATTAAATAGAGTAGTTTTTTTTCAGAACATTATTACAGTTATTGCTTTTTAAAATATATAAATTATTACGTGATATTATGGTTTCTGACGCCAGTTCGCGTATGTTAAGAACGAATTATATCGAAATTTCAAATGATAGTAATATAATATAAAATACATATTAGTATACTCTCTCTTAAAGATATAGATTTACGTAAAACACACAAATTATTAGTCTTATAAAAAATATTAAAACAATATTTTATACCGATATATTTTACAAAATATTATTATAGTAACTATAAAAAAAAAAAAATAAAAAAAAAAAAAAACAATCATTTGGTTGATTTTGAATGCTTATGTAAATAAATATACATAATGTATAAAGTATTTATTTTAAAATTTAAACACATTATATTTTGCATTAATTTGTCATTATTTGTTTTAGTTTTTCGGAAGTGTAGATGGCGAAATACAGAAATATAATATTTGACATTAGTATTATGTTATTGTTATATCAGGTAAAATTCGACTGTCAAAATCAATCAGTGTATTGGTGGTAGGTATAAAATTGACCTTTAAATGGATTATAGCGTCATTTAAACTTTTTATTTTTACTGGTATTTTTATAGTATACGTATTCTGTTCATGAACATTATTGTTGATTGGTAGTAAATATAAAAAAATATTATAACAAGAAAATTCATATAACGCACATTTCAGTGCCAAAACGTTGTCAGCTAGTTTTTTGGGGTAAAAAATATCGACTTATTTGAAAAAAAAAATAGGTTACCTAATAAATCCTTGATTGTTTGTTTTTTCAAATTGAAACACAGACCTAATATATTAACGGAATTAAAGTCAGTATTTGAAATGTAATAAAACAATTTCTTAAGGAACTCATTTCTATTCAGTTCTCGTGTTTTTTAATATATCACCACCTAACTAACGGGTGTATAGTTATTTATTTGTACTATTGTTCGAACGATTAATGTTTAAATCCTAACATAATAATATTGAAATTTAGGTAACGGTAAACAATTGACTGTCTATACTCGTGTTATCAAAAACAGAACCGTGGATGTCAATAATTTCGTCTGGAAAATGGACGTGTATTATTTACGGCTTCTACTTGATCGATTATCGAATTAACTTCCATAAACAACAGCTTAAACGATTTAGTGCTTGACCCAAAATAACAATGTTATTACCGTTAAACAACATTTCACATGGTTTGATTCGTTATGAAATTCCGAGTTTTGAAGAGGAATATGAAATGTCGTTTTAAAATTAGAATTCATCTGTTTAATAATTTGTGAACATATAATGAAAATGCGATAAAACGTAAAATCGTGTGGGCTCTGTAGTCTCTGAAACGAATATCAGAAATCAGTAAGTAGAGTACTGTTTTCCACTTCATGTTATATACAATTATTTGTGTTTGACACGAATTGAGCATATTTTGTATTTATAGGAATTCAATTTGTCAGTACTCCATAAACACCATTGTGACTTTAAGCGACTTATACTTTCGGATGGAATTATTAATTTATCTTTCAATTACACAACTACATATTATATTATTATTATACAACATATAAAAACGGTTATCGATCGTCAGTGAACCATCTATACCACACATTCCGGATACGAAATTATTAATATTTTTTTTCCCCATCTCCAAACGATCGAATTAGTGTCCGAAAAATATGAGAGGATTAAAATTAATATTCGAATATCGAATTCGCATGATCGTGTTTGACCCATCCCATACAGTACCTGTACGCCGAACTGTTATTATTACATACGTATTTTGTACATTTAAAATTAATTAAACGTATTATTCTGAAAACTTTTTTAAACTTGAAATATGTGCAAAACACAAATTAATACGGGAGTAATAATAATATTATTATACTCAGTGGAAGCGAATTGATCCCCGCAACAGACTCGAGGTAGTGTAAAAGCGTGATATATTTTTAATTCGTTACCATGGTTACATTAAAAGAGAATTTTTAATTAAATAGAATTAAAATGTAGTCTATAGATAAACCGGAAATATGATGACTTCCGTGATCTTATTTTTATTACCTTAGCGAGATTATATTATTATTACAATTGTCTTAAAACAACGAAATTTACTACGATAATATAAATACGATTAGTTCGGTTGAATTAAATATTTTAATATCATTGTGAAATTGCGATATTCATATAGGTACGCAATTAAATAGTTAAAACCAATACTTTTTTTTTTTTTTTTATTGATAAATACGTTGTACTCACTTATCAATTTTTCATATTATCTTTCATAGCTTAAGTAAATTTAGTTTTGAATATTATTTGGTAGGTACATATAACTGAACGGTCAACTGTATCACAGTAATTTCTTTAGATTTGCCTTCCATTACACCGAAACACACATTATCCTCACATTATTATTGTGTTAATACGTGGAAAACCTTTAATAAAATAGTAGTCCACTGCGAATAAGACTGACTGATCTTAAAATATGTTTAACCCTTTATATCTCTTTGAGTTTATTTAATGTAGGCCGGCAAATCCTTAATGTCCTTAACGACCATCGACTCATTTATACGAAAGATTGCAGTCTGTTTACCGGATACATTTTATAAAATTATTTATGCGATGACGATTTTCAATTTGTTAGTCGTCGCGTCCGTTCGACCGACTTTACGGGGTCTGCGTTTAGTGGAAAGAGATATACATTCGCCTAGATATTTATTATAATATGATCTTATGAAAAGGGCAATACAGATAAACGCCGTCTTAACGTTATCAAAGTTTGCGGTTATAAAAGTTTATACGTGGTTATATTATTTTATACTACATACTATTGCCGGTGGTTAGGTTGGGGAAATGTTCTCAAGCATTTTTGTTATGACGACAAATTAATTCTTTGTTGTATAGGCAACTATTCTCCCCTCACAAATAAATCCCATTATGACATAATGTCATAGTATAATAATAATAATAATTAATTATCATTTTTTTACGAGTATCATTTTATTTTAATATAATGCAAAATTGAATACGGTTAAATACAAAACTTAAATATGTATACTTTTGATTGAAATACAAATACTTAAATGATACAATTATTTTATTGCTAATTTTAGAGTTAGTGTGACGACTTATGAATATTGTTGCGCAAAACTTTCCTCTGTGGTAAAATTCAGTTATGCGAATAAATAATAACAATAATAAAAATAGTAATATATTTTATCTGACTTTACATATACTGATATTTTCATATACTTATATATTATCATTTTTTATTTAGGAATAATGCATAAACATGCAATGTTTATTATGAATTTATAAAAATTAATTTTATGATTATTTATATTTATTAAATATTGTATAAATAAGAAATCAATAAATTAACAGACAATTCTCACTTACAATAGAAATATTTATAATAATAAATTTTTTATATACGTATTTGTTCGTATTTATGTTCGGTGTAAATGAGTTTATTTGTATTATAATATTTTAAAGTCGATAAAGAATTATATTACTTTAAAATTCTCAGAATTAAATATTAATTAACTTTATTATTAATAGTATGGACATTTCGAGGAAAATATGAAAAACCTTTGAATTGTCAACGTTTTAGTTATCATATTCTTATCAAAGACTGATGAAAAAATATTATATATTTTAATATTAACAGATGCTCGTTAATATAAATTTAAAATTCTAATTTTAACCATTATTTTAAAGGTAAAAAAAAAAAAACAATTTAAATTAATATTATTATTTTTATTTATTATATTTTAATTCCGTGACCCAGTTGAATTTAACATCAAGCAACAGATGCAGGATTACTTGTTATAGAAAATATATTTTCTGATTTTATACAATTTAATTTATTTGTATACAATAGTATGACATTAATATTCTATGATATATGTCATAAATAATGTAGTTTGTTAAGTAAAAAGAAATTTATTTTTTAATGTTTATTAAAAATCGAATTAAACAACCTTAAATATATAAAATATAAATTATTGTTTTATAACTCATATAATTATTATAAAAACTATTTGTTTCGTATGAATGAGAATACTTTTAGTATTTTTTAACGGTGGAATAAAACTGTAATGCAAATAAACTAAATTTTATAATATTTTAATAAAATGACAAAATATAATATCTTCAAAAGTTTAATAGAGTTTGATGATTTAACTTATTACCAAACCTGCAGGATATTTGAAAGACTGATGACTAAGGATAAATAGCACCGTAAGAAAATGATTTCGTTTGATTCTATAGTTTATGAACAAAGTTTTTCAGAGGCATTAGAAACATTTTAATAAGTATTTAAATAAGAATTATTAAATAAATCAAAATTCATGTAATATTATGAAATATGTGTAATTCATAAAAAAACTTTAAAAAATATAATATATTTAAATATTTTATAAGAATATTGATATATTTTCAGTTTTTAAAATTTTACCTATTCAATATGCATTTTGAATTAACAATAGTAATTTTCAAAATAGGATCAATAATGTAAACAATTGTATAAATTTAATTTATATGCATACAAACACTAAATGCACAACTCAAAACTAGAAAATTCAAATAGGTATTTATATATTGTAATCTCTAGGTTCGTATTATGCATATTATATTTTAATTGTGGTTAACAATAAAAACAAGATACCATGTCAAAAATTAAAAGTTCGATTAAGTAATTTACTGTCTTTAATGTTACTTACATCATAGAATTGGTTAGACTTTGTTTTTAAAAATTATGATTATATAAATTATATAAATTTGATTAAGACGTCAATATCGATATTGTACTAAAAAAATTATAATCAATTTTATACGTTGAATATTTATGTTTGACGATCAAATAACAATATAATAATAATAACAATAATAATAATATGCATAACATAAATTTTTAATGATATACGATAAATCGTTTTTTTATGGGAAACAAACAAATCTTTCCACTACGGAACCTATACGCAATCGTATTTCATCGTCATCGTTATTACTATTATTGTCATTATCGTCGTTATATTGTTGTTCTGGATCAGAATAAAGTGGCTCGTTGACATAAACTCCTCACAAATCGTGGCATTACCTCCCGCTACGTCTACATAATATTAATCTACTGAGGTGGTCGCATACTGGGTACCACCTGTCACAGATTCATATTGCGTCGGTGTAAGTACTCGGCAGAATAATAATATATTGCGCAAAACATCAAATCGATATTATAACATTATATACTTGGACGAATCGATCGCACGTGTGAATTATTTTGCTATCCTTTTGTACTTACCTCACATTCGATAAACCATTATACCACAATATTATTATGGTTTATAACAGAATACATATTAGTACATATTACTAATATATTACCTATATTACATATTATATACCATGTTGTACCGTCTATAATTATGACAATCATCATGAATTATTAAACTACGTTTCTCACCTGAGCTCTAGCTTGTTCGCCTATTAAAATTACGTCTCTGGTGGCATCGTGCAATGGTATGTCTGAAATAAACAGACTCCTACTGGTCAAACTGTCCAACCCATCCAGTAGCGGTGATCCAACGTACAACAACGATCCAGATTCGTTGCACAATACCATTTGGCCTTTGAATTCTAAGCCCTTTATATAAACATAAAATATAATTTAATACCTAATAATAATATACAATTTAAGTTTACAATAAAAAAATGAAAACAATGATTGGTAAGTATTATTATAGCATAATTATGTATGACCAAAATCAGTTTTAACAAGTTTTGTAAATCGACCGTTTTATATTTTTTTTCATAAGAATTTATATATGAATTTCGATTAAAATCGAAAATAAATTATAATAGGTACATTATGTATAAAGACATTTTTTCGGGTAGAAATAATAATGATCCAATTACAACAAGTAGGATGTACTTTCAGTAGAGTATTTTGTCTAGTTGGTTATTTTTTTCAGGCCGTTCTTTGAAATCCTCAATATTTTTCTAATGTAACAGAAAAACACGCTAATAACAACAGATAACGACATAGGTAATTCGTGGAATCTACATTTTTCACCAACTTGTATTTCATTAATTTATGATAACTAATTTTTATATTGCTCTTTATTTGATAAATAAAAAAAATGTAGAAAAATAAATATTATCAGCATAATGTATATCTAAATATCTTATATAGGTACATGATATATAATGTAATAATGATTGTATAGTTTCATTCAGAACCGTTTTTTCGAATGTAATATTATTGCATTCAAATCTTAATAATTAACGCAATAACATTGCACTACTAATTACTCCGAGGACCGAAGGGACAATAGAGGAAGACCAGAATCTACTTCCTGACTTTTTAAATTTTTTTCTTATATATTTTAACACTAGAAAAAGTATAACTATTAACATGATTTAATTTTATGGGTGCGGAAAAAAGATAAACAATGAAAAGTTTCTGTAATTTCAGGTGGAAAATAATTTATAATCCATAGAAAGTTTGTATTATGTATCTAACGATATACATTGTTTTATAATATAACTTTTAAATATTAAGAATAACAAAAGTTATATTATGATAAATACTAAAATTTCTTACCTATTATAAACAAATTACAAATAAATTGTTTAATAATAAAACTTAAATGAGAAATATAAAAAACTTTTTTGGGTATTTTACTTTTAACCTACTTTAGGTTTATTTTTGTAGATATAAATAAATAAGGTAAATATTTTTATTTAAAACGTAGTGGTTGATAGGTTATTAAATATAATTCATATTTGTACGTTATTAATTATTTTGAATTATTACAAGATGAAATGTTCATAATATTTACTATTTTTTATTTAATGTGAGTATTTAAATTTTGTTTTTAAATCATGTTTTAAAAACATCGGTTTTTTTTTTTGTGCTCAGAAATCTACTTTGTTTTAAAATTAACCATTAGTATGATGCGTTAGTACCTACATACCTATATAATAAATAAAAATAAAATAATTCTATACGTAATCTTTCAAACAAAAGTTTTAATTATAATCTGATTACATTTAACAAAATATATACACGTAGATTATTTCAGTTAATTTCGTTAAGCTTTTACCAAGTATTTGTGTTCAAAATTAAATTAAATGATTTTGTTTCATATATAGTACCTATAATCGTAAAATTATAGTGTTTGATTAAAAAAAAAGTAAATAGTTTTAAATGGATCTATAAAACCTTTTTAAAAGTATCAAAATTAGTACTCGAAGATTTTTATAGTCTACTAGGCACTGAAATAAGGCATTTAAAATTTATATTTATTTTTTAATGTGTCTGTATTTAAAATACTTTTTAAATGTACCCTTAACAATACGACTGTTGTTGATATTATAGTAGATTTTTAATGTAGCTATTAATATTCCAAAATAATTACTGAGTAATGACCAAGTTTATGATTTAAGAAAACATTAATTAATACAGTATAATATCTAATCTAACCTAACCAAATCTAATCTCGATGGACTATTGCAGAATAATATGTTGGTATACTGGTACTACTATACACTGTCGTGCAAAATGTAAATTAATCGATACATTGTTCGTTTATTTCTACGGATTTTTTACCTATATAACATCACATTTTGATATAATAATTTTCTGACCTATCATTTACATAGGCAGATGTAATATTAACATTTTAGGAATCATCAGGGAAATATTAAATAAATTAAACATTTATTCTGCCGTCAACCGTCTAGCTAGCGGCTAAAATTGATGAAGGTATTAGATGCGTAAACGAATATTCAAAATAGCGAAATTTAAATAATTGACCCATTCAACTTGTATTGTGAAAAGGACGTCGTTTTACACACGAGGGCAGCGAATAATTTCGCAAATAAAAAAACCCAACTACAACGATGCACTATACATTTTATACGCAAACACATACCACTACCTAGGTATAATATGCGTAATATAATACGAACACATAATATTATTGTTGTTATTATTATTATTATTATTATTATATGGATATGATCTCGAGTATATTCGATCTATACTCGTTTTCGTCGTTATTGCATAATATTATTCTGAAGAAAAAATACATAACGTTTTTGAATAGAACCGTAGAAATGCCCAAAAAATATTCACACGCACGTTATTATTATACGAGAAAAATAGTGAAAACAAATAATAATACCTATTACACTAGGGCGATCCATTGTGTTTGTCTGCCCTCTGGATAGTTATAAGTATTTAATATTTCTGAAAATTGATCGTATGTAAAACATTCTGGGGTTTCTCATTGTTTACCTGAACTACAAATTTGTTTGAATACAAATAAATATTAAATTTTTTAAATGTTTACACGTCTAGTATTGCCATTACGAATAATATTTATATAATATTTAAAATGATTACGTCTATTATTTTCATAATACGATATTCTTCATTCGTGTAATTTTAATATGGAGTATTAAAATTTCAAAGTCTAAGTTATAAATATCTCTGATTTTTATTTATCAATTATTTAAGTAAACGATATCATTATTGTGCACTACAAATATTCCGTTCACGTCAATAAAAATATTATCCTTTCCAACCAGTGAAAGCCACTGTGCTTGTCCGCCTCGATAACTCTTTACTTACTTTTAACCTTATTAAAAGTTTTACATAAATTCGAAATTTATGAAAATATAGGAAAATTATGTTCTCCGAGAGGCGGATACACATACGATTGGATACTTATCAGGTAATTAAGATTGGCTGATGTGATTACCTCTGCTAAATGATGATTTAATGGTTCGGGCAGACACAGCGTCAATACGAACGGCGAATTAGCTCTGTTAACAATGCCTTCGAACGAAAGACGAACGTTTTTTGGTCTTCTAATTTTAAAGTAAGTATGAATCGATCGACCTGTAAAAAAGTACATAATATATATATATATATATATATATATAAATAAATATATATATTTATATAAAACAGTAATAATAATTATTATTATAATATTATAAATATTTAAAAGTAATTATATTGTTAAATTTATAAATTAATGTAGTTTATTGAATTTATTAAGTACCTACTATATTTTTTATTTTATTTCTGTTGTAGGTACTTTATTAATTTATGATGTACATATTATTAGTATATTTTTTTAGTTTTAATTTTGGTGATAAATGTTCGAAGAGTTATTTTGAGCAGTAGATAACTAATATATTATTATATGACTTATACATTTTAAGTTTTTGGAATTCTTCTATTACATAACACAAACTAAAACAATTACAATTCATTATATGATTATATAACATTACAATACAAAGGTTCTTTAGAGTTTAAACCTATTTGTCATTTTTAATAGTATTAAGTTATATAATAAATAATAATAGTAATGCTATTAATAATTTGTTTATTTAAATATATTAATTTTAATATAAATTTAATGTTAATGAGTTTCATATATAAGTAGTTCTATAATTGAAATTTAATATATAATAAATTTTTTATTTTAATATTTTACTTTTATTTACCTGACCTTATTTTCATAGACGTCTAAAAATATATTAAATTACTATAAACATTAAATACCTACAGGCTACTAATTCTATTTAAAAAGTTTTGCAAATTTGACATCCTTTTAAGAAAAAAAAAAAAATGTTACTTAAAATTGTATTTTGCAGAATTTAATTATTTTCAATTTCTATTCATCGCGTTTTTTTTTTATACGTATATACTCAAATGGTTTTATAATTATTGGAAATTAATTATAAAGCAGTTTATAGTTTTATTTTGTTTGTAGTGAAGGAAATTATATTATTGACGTTTAAATCAAATTAGAAATAACTACTACAACTGAGTTTGCAGAGATATGTCTACATTCAGAGAACAGAAAGTATTGATTTATTATTAACCTTTAACATTCAAATTTAAAATAATTATTTTTTTTGGTGACAATTTTTGTAATAAGTATAATTTATATTTTGATTGCATGTTTGATGTGAAAGAAAAAAATAATCTGACATTTAAAAACAAATTTTCTGGGATATACCCAACCACAAATATTATAAAGTAATAAATTGTGTGTACATGTAATAATAACGCAATCTATTTGCTTATCGTTTTGAAATATCGATTGAACGCATATTTATTACCTTGACATCCTATGTCGCTAATATAATATGAAACTAAATAATTCAAATGAACGAAAAATTGATAGTGTCTTAGTGACTTGATTTACAGCCTGATGAATAATAACTAAAAAATTACAAAAAATAACTAAAATTTCACACAATATAATTATAATATATCATAAAATATAAAACTTAATCTCGTAACTTATTTTATCATAATATTCGTATTCGCTTTGTAAATAACACAATTATATTGCTGAAATAATTCATTCATAATTAAAACTACAAACTTTATTTGGTAGAAATGGAAAAAAAAAATACGATAACCCGATATTAATATAATTGCATGTGTCATTAATCTATTTAAAACAAATTTAATATACCTAATATATATATATATATATATTTTATCAGCTACACAAATTCTAAAGTATCATTACGATATACAATATTTTTTTTAATTGTTCAAATGTTTATATTTGTACTTATAATTGAG
Organism: Eriosoma lanigerum; assembly: GCA_013282895.1. Classification (NCBI taxonomy): domain Eukaryota; kingdom Metazoa; phylum Arthropoda; class Insecta; order Hemiptera; family Aphididae; genus Eriosoma; species Eriosoma lanigerum. The sequence goes on along the minus strand of CM023360.1, from coordinate 4,359,210 downwards.
TACTTATAAATGTATTATGGTCAAGTTGTTTTATAACCTAGTAACGGTAATAAAAGAGAATAATAACACATTTAGTTTTGTTGGAAGTATTTACTGGGTATTTTATGCTGTTTACGATAGGTTTATTATTACTTCATGTAAAGGAATGTCAGGGCTTATGAAAACCGACCCTTTGCGTAAAAATAATAATAAAATATGAAATACGATGCTTCTCGATCAAACCCAATGGTTTTATTTTTGGTCTTGAGCACCCAAATATCACACGAAAAACCCTGAGGTATTTCTGACCGAGTAATGTATATGGAACAATCGTAATATCGGTGACGAAAAAAAAAAACGAAAATTTCACATTGAGAGTCACAAAGTGGAATAGAAAGTAATATCACCACAGTTACACTGGTCTAAGTTAAGTATACAGAGTGTGCACTAGACCGTAAAACCGAACGTGTTGGAAATCTGAACATATTTTTTAGAGATTATTATGATCCAAACTGCACTTTTTAAGAGAAAATGATAAAAACTCGTACAATGACGCATTTTAAAATACAATTTCAAAGAAACTATTCAATAATTATTCTCTGAGTTCGAAATTCGTATACAATTAACAAATTAACAATCATAAAATATATAATGATGTATTATATACTTTTAAGTTAAGAGAAATGTCAAATTTAAATGGTTTCTAAACTAAATCCCATATACGATATATATATAACTATTTTTAAAATAGTAGACACGGACATTGAATTTCAAGATCGTACTATTATATAAACGGATATAACGGATTTAATTTATTTGAATTACATTTAGTAAACTAATAATTATGCATCTGAAAAAGTAAAAATTATTATTATGTGTGCCTATGTATAATATTATTCTAATTATAAATAATTTCATTGTATATTTATTATATTTGCTAATATCTGAGTACGATATTACGAATTATGTTTAGGATTTTTTAATTATTATTGGTGATAAAACTTATTTCTGATTAACTAATATTTATGTTTGATAAATAACAAAAATTTATTGTATATTAAAGTAGTATACAAATAATTATTAAATTGTTAATAAAATATTTGGAGTGTTATATTATATCGTACAATTATATTTTATATTTTTATATCTGTCAAAAATATATTATACATCAATTTTAAACTTTTAAAAGATTTATCTTCCAGGTCATTTGTCTGAAAATAATTACCTATATCTAGGTACATCAAATAATTTGCCTTAAATGATGAATGAACATCCTAACGTTGGATTTTAAAATATAATTAAATAATATTAAATTTTAAATCCATTTAGTTGTATGTTAACGTTGACAAGACAATAATTAACCTTTTGGAAAAGTGCGAGATAATCTGGATGGATTTATTACCGGGTATTTTAATTACGATTTAGACATCATCAGATAACGTATAGGATAGTTAATTTTATGACGCGATAGAATTAAAATAAATTTAAGGTATATTTGTACAATATATTACTATTTTTTTCGTACGATTATCTATACCCTCGTGGCACATCATCGAGTCAAAACTTGCTTAAAGTCCAATTCCAACATTTAATAACATGTAAATGTTTAGATAACTTTTGAGACTATAATACACAATAGTCTTAAAATAGTCGTTGGTACTACTCGTAAAATGTTGGATATATTTTCCCAGAGAATTCCCTGACTCAATTGTTCTATATTCTCAATAAATCTCTATTGTCTTTTTGATGTGTAATTGACTATTGTATATTTATACTCTCGTGATATTACACAGTCATAAACACAATATAAACTTTTTCGGCTAAAGTATTATTTACTCATTTTTTACATAAATTTGACAATATATTTATGATGTATTATTAAAATTATGTTTTGATTTCTAAATATGATAAGATTATGATAAATACATTATAAAAGAAATGTAATGTAATTTTTTGTAGCTAATTTGTAGAAATGATTTAAGTCCATGGAGGTGCTTATTTTGTTAGTGCAAATTCAATTCAGTAAAACTAATATGGTACCAAAATAATAATCTTGTGTTTGATTAAGACACAGTTACGTGGTTTTAATGGCTATTAATAATTCACTTCATACTTTTGATTTGTATTATTGAAAAGAATGGAATAATAACTAAAACTATATTACTTTCCGATTTACAAACATTATATAAAAAGATAATAATAATGATAAAAAATAATCCATTAAGATATTTTATTGAGATCGTAATAAGTATATCGATTATAATCTATATATTATATCTATAAATATTTCGATTATATTTACAATTTCCTCAAAAATTATTTAAAGGATCTTAAAAACGAACCTTTAAAAATCTTCCCCTGTGGTATTAAACGTTGGTTATAAAATACTACTATAGAGGCATACTCTTACTAATTTGAATTATTTAATGATTATTAAATTGAATGTCTTGAGTCCTGATAAGACTAATATTTAAGCGAATTTTATCGTGATACAGTTAAATTCTAACTCTGAAAATAATGAATTCTCACATCATTGTGCTTGTGATAGATTTAATAATAATACGTTCAATAATAAATTATACCATTACTTATTAGACAATAATATTCAAATTATTCTATCAATGCTAATAATGAAAAATATTTTTTTTAAATATTTTCAATTGACTACGTTTTGATTAAAATGATATCAGACTTTAAAAAAAGTTTATTTACTACTTTAGTTCTTAAATCCAATTTTTATCACTTCAATTTTGTATGTAGTTATTTTATTGAAATCATAAATTTGTGATTATGTGAGCCTGAACTAGCCAAACTGGGTTCTGGAAATCGTAAAATTATTCTGTGTGCGGTATTGATATATTTTATAACAGAACACTCACAACAACAATATGCTATTTCATTGTAAGCAGTAAGCACTATTCCAATCGATTTAAGCTTTGTCTCTTCGTTCTCGTATAAATTCGCTAGGCATTATAAAATAAAACTCACTTCAATTCGGTTGTATTCAACCATCCCTAACACCGCATAATAGAAACCCAGAGTAGAATCATTATGGTTAGCTTTAGAAATGCGTCAATCGTTCCCGATGTAATTATTCTTAACTTCAGTACCTACTGGATCTAATTTCTTAAAAAGGTTTCACTTAAAAAGGTGAACTTTTTCTCAAAATATTACAGCTGCGGTACATGTGTTTACAGTTTACGTGATGAATGCACATACACACATATTATTTTTATAACAATTTAAATAAAATTATATCAATAAAAAAATAACATTGTCGTCTCAAACGCGAAATACAAATGTCAAAAATAAAAATAAGTAGCATTTTCATAATAAAGCACAAAAGTTGGAAATGTATTCTTTGAAAACTTGGCCCATTAACGTATTGTTTGTTTTCATATTATATATATATATATATTTTTTTTTTTGTGAATTGTAAACTTATTATTTGTATATATTAATTTTTATATTAAAACAGTATATTACACTATTTTTTCAAGAAAAATGAGTCATAACAATGTATAAATATGTTAGCACACTAATCAAGTTTCTTATATAAATAATAATAACAAAAATGTTTTAGAATTATTAAATAAAACAATAAAACGTTCGTTTATATTTATTCAATTATAACCTAAGCCCATTTTTATATGAAATAATAACAATATATAATATATTATATTATATCTTACAACAGGATTAGAACCATGATCAATACAGTTCTATATTTTTTTGTTGTTATATTGTAAAATTGATAAACGTAATGAAATATATTTATATATGTATAACTAAATTAATTGAATTCTGTTTTTTAAAAATAAAAAAAACAAAACAATTTTCATAATAATTAAAATAAAACTAATTAGGTACATAATATTATATTCAATATTAATTTTTTAATTACTAATTTTATTTATTATTATTTCAAATGGTTAAGTATGAACAATGTTATGTTTTTATGTAAAACTATTACTTATTTATCAAGTTTTTAATTGTATGTAAAATGTATTTGAATTTTATGTATAAAGAACAAGAAAAAACATAAAACATAAACATAAAAAAATAAGCGTTATAAAATATAAATTCTAATTTTATACTTAAGTTTATTTATACCCTTTGGAAATATGTTACAACTATAATATTAATTAATAAAGGGACATTTTCCCTCTCCAATGTTTTAATTAAAATACTTTATGGTCCGTATATTATTTATGAATAGAAACAAAAATTTTAGTCAATGATAAAATTCTATTTTTAAATAAAATACACGTTTAGATTTTTTTTTTTTTAACTTAAAATACATAATTATCAAAATTGTATAGTTATCATTTTTAAAAGAAATTAACACAATCTACTCGGCTACATTTACAATATTTATAATAATAAATTAAATAATTACTATAGGAAATAGTATATATTGAAAAGTACCAAAATACGAAATGAAATATCCTATTTAGTGGTTATAACTCTATATGTCGATAATAATTATAATATGGACTACAGTTAATCACTATACAGTTGACATTTCATCAAGTTTAATGGGTTTTGGGTCTTTGGGAAGATGTTTAATAAATTAATTAAATCAAATAATATTATGGTCTATCTATTATTTATACTTATGCAACTCAATAATTATTACCGAATTGTTGAAGACATTTTCCGAAAAGTTTCATGAACCCAGTGCCTAGTTGTACAAACTCAAGTCGTTTATCCAACACCAAGTGCCACGGAAAAGCTTTGCAGAAACTTGTTACACCCATTTTAAGATCATTGGCACGATGCGATAATGCTGGAGCAGAATCGTTGACGTCATCAACATCGACCGATGTTGTTTTTATTGTGTATCTGAAATAGCACACAATTTATAATATAATTTTATATTTTCCTATATAATATTTAGAACACGATGTTGTTAAAGACTATTGTTATTTAATGTCAAGAGCAACAATACTTGGTACATTACCTTTATAAAAAATATTTAATGATATGCATTAATAACTTAAGAATTTAAAAAAATAATTGTTCGTGTTCTACAAGTCACATATTATAATATTACAATATATAGTATATTGTAGTTTTTGTAACGCAATTTTCTTAAACCCAAATATTTAATTTACACAAGCTATTAATCTCCTCCACGGGCTCGTGTCGTTTAAATTTTAGTTTCATAAATGGCACGTAATTGTCTATATAAAACTTTAAATATTAATTTTATTTCGTGTAGACGTAGCCGTAAAAGTTCATCGCGATATAATAGTTGCTATATTACATAAATAGGTGCTACTAAGCATACAAATTACAATATAATATCAGGGTTTAAAATTCTGTGCAGTGCGACATACTTTGTATAAAACGAAATATTAAGTGTGTATTACCTAGTTGTAATAATATATTACCTAACAATACTCGTTTTTATTCGTTCATCAATTTTATATTAATAATTTATTGTTAATATTTAAAGTGAATATTTTTTTAAAATTTTAATCTTGAAACATTAACAGCTATCGACATAACAATTAATATTCTACGGATTTCAGTATTTCACCAAGGTTTATTATGAAGTGTGTACAGCACGAAAAAATATATTATACTTCAATTTCTGATACATATTATTATATTATATTTAATATGAGTATGATTAAAGTTATATCGTTTACGGAAGTAACTCAAAAATTAACATATGAAATTGTACACACAACGGATTTTATTGGAAAGGAGAATTTTTCAGCATATCTTCGGAGCAGTTAAGGATTGTATTAGTGGAGAACTGGAGAATGGTGAAAGAGATATAATATCGAGCTAGAGAGTTTATTCTAGATTATAAATTTAATAGATGCAATATAAGGGAAAAGACTACAATGGAATGTCCCTGAGTAGCCAATATTATAATATATTCATCGTTGCAGATAATCATAATTAAGGCTGGGATGTCTCTTAAATAACACTAAGAAATGCCCTTAAAAAAATGCAAAAATGACTTGAAAAACTCAAAAAATGCACTAAAAGCCATGAAAAATACCCTTAAAAAATATTATCAACATATATAATTTTTCATTATAAACATACCACGGTAACTTTACCGTAGAAGCAACCGCTCGTTATCTAGGTTACGACATTTCAACAATTGTCCGATAATATATACTACGATTTAAGAGTACTGTTTAAATTTGTATTATACCTACTTATGTTTATATGAAAATTTAAAAATAAAATTTCAAATTTATATTATTTTGTATTAAAAAATGTTCCAAAAACTCTAAAAATGACCCATAGACTAAAAACCGTCAAAAAATGTAAATTAAATTGTCTAATTCTCGTTCGAAAGTACGTGTTACGGATGTATGTCCAATCGAGAATCGCACGGCAACCTTTAGAAAAAAAAAAAAAAAATGCAATGTGCAACGGAATGCCAACCCTAATCATAATTATTTAATCGTTTGACACGACGATGCGATACGACCGTTGTGCGTCTTAGCGTTGTGCTAATGTGCACTAATAAACAAGTGGTGTTGAGCGCGGAGCTCGCCCGCCCGCCGCGACCGTTTATCTAATAAAGTAATAACCGTTCTGCCGTTTACACAATAGTCGAACAAAAACGGAATACATTAATTATTATAATATTATCGCGACAGACGAAATTACAATTTTCACTAATACTAACTGCAATAATTATAAACCTGCGTAACGAGTCTTCGGGATAAAATAATTCCCACGGTGTTTCCGACCCGTCCGCGGGACGAATCGTTTTAATCGGTGTACGCGGTCGGACGGTTGTATATATATATATATATATATATAGTTGCCGACGGGCTGACATTTGTTGCGAGCATAATCCGCTGGATGCGTAATCTTGGAGGGCGGTTGTTAATGAATATTTTAATGGGAAACTTTGGCTACAAATAATTATTGTCCGCGTGAAAAAGCAGTAACGTGTTCGCGCGCACAAACGATACGGCATAGATCGGGATCGTAGATCGTATAGATCGGGGGTGGCCAAACGGTAGATCGCGATCGATCGTCAACCATTCGAGTTTATTTTTATACGTCATCGAGGATCAGTATGAATCACAATATTATAAATACTATAATCATATAATACAGAATAGTTTGATATATATATATATATATATATATATATATATATTATATATGAGATATAAAACAAAAGCTAAAAGAACAAAGAATAGGAATAGTATTAGGAGGTATTCTAATATCAATGATACGATTTGCAGATAATATAGTTTTGATCGCTGCAACTGAAAACGATCTATAAACAGCACTTATTGAAATGGGTTAAATATTTTTGAAAAATTCAAATTAATTATAAATTCGGAAAAAACAAAAATAATGATATGTAGTAAACTAGTAAACAAAATGAACCAAACATTAATATATCCCTAAAAGAAAACAGACTAGAACAAGTAAATCAATTTAAATATTTGGGAAGCATAATAAGTAATGATGAAAGATCAAAAAAGGAAATAAAAAGTAGAATAGGGTAAGCAAAAAAGGCATTTATACTTAAGAGTAAATTACTTATATAAAAAAAAATGTAGATTTAAGAACAAGAAAACGTATAATTAAAACATATGTACGGAGTACAGCATTGTATGACAGTGAAACATGGACGTTGAACAAAAAAGATGAAACCACTCTAGAAACTTTAGAAATGTGGTGTTAGTGTAAAATGGAGAAAATAAAATGGACGGAAATTAAGACAAACAAAGAAATATTAGATTTAGTCAAAGAGAAAAGAACATTGCTAAATAATTTAAGATCAAGGCGATGGCATATCTTAGGTCATACACTAAGACACGACGAAGAACTCCATAGCATCATACTCAGTGTTGTGCGTTATATAGATATAATATAGTTATCTTTTTATCTTATCTAGATAAATAAATAGGCTATCTGAAAATAATCATCTAGATAATTATTCAATCAATGATTTCAAAAATTTTGATACAAAATTATTTTAAACCGTGCTCTGTAAACACTATTTATAGTTTTAACTGGAGCATCAGATAGTTTATAATTAATAATAATAATATTTACAAACTAATCATGATTATAACATCTATGGTTTATGCCGAGAACGAACGTTAGATCTAAAATATTAAATATTAATTATCTGTTTTTTTATCTGGATAAAATTGGTTATCTTTTATCTCTTATCTAGATAAAAAACTTAAGTGTTATCTATTTATCTCATCTAGATAAATTTAAAATCAATTGTCTGTTATCTTATCTAGATAAATTATGGGTTATCTTTGTACAACACTGATCATACTGAAAGGTAGGCCAAGAACGTATAATATAAGTCAAGTAATCAAAGATGCAAGAATCGATTTGTAAAAACAACTCAAAGATAAAGCAGAAGACAGAAAATCATGGAGAGAACATTTATTGTAGACCAATCTACGAATTGAATACTATATAAAAAAAAACATACAATATGGCGTAAGTACTTAATTATTGTTATTAATATTATTTTCCAAATAGTGTGTATAACACCGGTTGCACTTACGACAGAAATAAACACACTATCGTGGCAATGTTTACATTAAAATACAGTATTGATAACGAACCTGAAGGACAAAACACAAATATATAAACATAAATATTATTTACACACATCTGTGATTAAATATAAAAGCATCGTTTATCAATGCTCTTATCAATTGATTTTTATAAACATTGCCTCGTTAGCAAATGGCGCCGGAGATACAGTTTTAAGATCGTCGTCCGCTATTTAGTTTGTTTATATTTATGGACCATAGTACCTACTTAATATACCGAGTCTTTGGTATTGCCGGAACCAGTGGCGCCAGTAGCTCGTTTTTATTATTTCATGCAAATTGTATATAATTTCTTAACCACCCAACCCCTTATAACATTCATGGAACACCTATTTTAGTAATGTAGTAATAATGTAGTTACTTAACTACTGTCTAATAATTAAAAGTTAATACAATTGTTTGAAATTATTTTCTTTTATAATATATTTAATACTTATATTAATAAACCATTTAATCTTGCATAATATTTTACTATTATAAAATAGTGATGTAAAAGTATTGTTTAACTTTATAAAATTACATCCCTTACTTTTACCCTTACATTATTGTATTGTTATAATTGTCAGTTGTCTATGGACCATAGTCACAGATACAAAGGCCGAAAATTATTTCATGATTATCGCCGTCGACGACGAACTTGTTGAATTCCATGTGTTTGGCGGGCTTTTTACGCTAAAACTGTATTATACGTTTTATCTGTATACAAATGCTACGCTGAACCGTTTTAATTTGATAATTTGATAAGGAGATTATAGTATTATTATTTTGTATAAAATATTATCAGTATTGTTTTATATTGTTCGTAATATAAAAGTTCTGATGAATGGGTATACGATAAGAATAAAACAGTTTATATTATAAATTATTAAATTATTATAAGAAGATTTTATAAAATGTATTATGGTCGTTATACAAACATCAACAAATTATATATCAAATTGATACAATAAAGTCAAATTTCATGTGAAAAGCTTTAAAATATTTAAAATTCGTAAAATAACACAATCACATTTTTAGGAATACATTTTTTCCTCGAAATTGTTACTAAACTGAAAAGAAATTAGAACAACATTATATTTTGTCAATTTGCGACAACAATTATTATGTAAATTAATTATCTAAAAATAATATTTGCCGTTAAAAAACCTACTATTGTTATTTGTTAAACGAATCGATTTCACGGCTGACTTAAAGGCAAATGTGTTGTTTCGGGGCAACATTACCCTACAATACTAAACAAACGAAAATTACTACGAGAATTGTAAATTTTGATTCAAACGGAATACATTAGAATACATACAACTTTTTTTTCACCTACAATAACCTACAGTGAATCAAACAATAATAACGCAATTCCTAACATTCCCAAAGGAACCCAAACAATCCTTCATCTTATATAATATAATAAAAAACCGTAAACATTTTTCACTTGGTAAATTTTACACAAAATTCTAACTTTTAAGACTAAAATTGTATGTAACTTCTGCATTTAGACTAAAAATAATCATAAACATTCCAAAATAATATGACGTATGTAAAATACCTATGTGAATACTGAATACACAAAAAATATTCATACTCCAACGTTCATTTTTTTTATATTATTTTATCTTACGTTGATAAACAGATCTACAAACTTCAATATTCACATAGATCTAGGTGAATATTGAAAATTTTTATATTGAATGATTCTACCAACTATTGATAAATATCACTTCATAATTTTAGTTTATTGTTCTAGTAGTTAAGTTAATAATATCTTTGACAAATTTTGATGAAATGTTTTATCTTATCTCTATGGAAAGCAAATTAAGTTCTATCATTTTTAATTATCACGATAAAAAAATTCATAATATTTCATAAATATTCAAACATAACACTACGCTTCTTCATAATATGTCAATTGGCAGTAGGTATGTAAATGAACACTCAAAATGTTACTATAGATTCTTACAAATTAGTTTTCTTTAGGGTACCAATTTGAAAAAAAAAGTATAAACATATTTTGTAGTATTGGTCTTTTATATACCTAATAATTTAACGACACTATATTATTTATTAATTTTTTACTACAATAATTTTTTTTTTTTATATATTTATCAAAAATAGATTGTGTTTTGTGTTTATGGCTAAATATTTACTCAGTGATTATTAGTATTTACTAACCCGTTCGTGATCATAATTATAGATACATTTATATACCTACCGATTATATTAGTTTGATATAGTTTTTTTTTTTTTTGAATACTATAAGTTATTATTTTAATCTCTCTATGATAAAATGTTTCAGTTCAATATGGTTAACGAATAAAAGTTTGAGTATTATTTAATTACTTATTTGGAAATAATAAATGTATTAAAAACAATTTTAAACATTTTTCGATTATTTGATTTCAAATGTATCGTTATATTGTACACATAATAATTGATTGCAATTAGTTTTAACGTTTTACTTAACAGAAAAAAAAAAATAAATGATTTGAAAATACATTTTGAGCCAATCGTGGGTATTGATTAAAAAGCAAATTGTTTATTAAATTCTATTTCGAGGGTTATGTTGAAATTATTAAAATATTATCGGACGAATAATAATTATCCGACGACGGTTGTAAACATTCACAAATTTATAACGATATGACCTAGTTAGGGGATATGTTCGAAGGGTAAAATTGTGACTATAGCCGGGGAGGTTTTGCGTTCAGACTTTGCTGTTTTTGTGACGTTGATGAATCTGAAAATGCATTTATAATGCCAACACGTTAGCAGGAGGGACTGTGTCTAATGGGTCTGTAGAGTAATGAATCCCGTGAAGTTTATTGTACCCCCCCGGTCCCCGGCCACACCGAAAGTTTGGACGTGCACCCATATAAATGTATTTCCATACTTCATTGCTCGTTTTTTATACTCTTTATTTTTTTTTTTTTTATATATCAGCTTAACTTTAACACAATTTTTTGCTTTATATTATTATTTACCTACGTGTTACCATTTTTGATATCATATGTACATACGTAATGCGTGCGTATTTTCGTAATTTTTTACAAACATTTGTAATATTTCAATTTTAATAGTATAATAGAAATATTATTTTTCATAATTTCGTGCATTAAAGTATTTTATTGGAGCTATGTTATTTGATAATGTATAATTATTAAACTTATCTACTTAACTTATAAAATCAACATGTATTATTGTCAATTATACATTTTTGTAAATTGATTTTACAAATTAAATTATAATAAATAAAAATTGGAAATTTACCCAAAAGTAAATTAATTATAATAATTAACCAATTATTTCTTTGAGGACCAAAGGAACGAAGGAGGGACGTCAATTACACTTTTTAGTATTTTAAGATCTAAAAAAAATTTAATATTATAAAAAAGTTGAAATTTAAGAAAAATATCCTTTTTTTATAATAAATTATTGCCAAAAATTGTTAACAATAATAATTAAAAAAATCATTTTTATGAATAAAATTATTGTATCTTCAGATATTTAAACTATTGCCAATACAAATAACATTATATTTAAGTAGAATTTGACATTGTATATTTAAAAAAAAACTATTTGATTATAATTATTAATTAATTATTTAATGTTATTTAACATTAATACGTGTTTAATGTTGGTAAATAAAATTAATTTAATACTCTGTACTGTTGTAATCAAAATCTATAGATTTGTATTAAGTATTTCATTTTCGTATTTGAAGTAAATTAATTATTTATAATGGAATTAATTACAATTTTCAATTAAAACCGAGTCCCTAAAACAACTGATTTTATTGTTGACATGATGATAGTTTAAAATATTAAATTGCTAATTTATTCAAAATGTCATTATAGTTATTCGTCATTAAGGGTAAACCGCCTTTATAATAGGACGTAAATAATTACAAATCATGTTTTTATTTCTATCTTTGTATATTTAATAATACTCGAGACCGATTAAATATTTGAATCCGAGTCAACTAAATGTTATTAAAATATAAATAAAATATAAATTCTTCTTAAAAATTTTCAACTTTTTTTTAAATGAATAATACATATTAAACACTTCAAAAGTGTGGTGTAATACTATAAAATTCAAAAATGTGTGTCACGCATAAGTTCATTTTCACTTTATTGTTTTATTATTTATTTTTTATAGAGAAATTTACGCTCGCGCTATTTATTCGTGAACGTGATGTCACCGTAAAATTCGATAAACTCTATTATTGGTTTTTATAGTACTTATTGAAATTCCAGACTCCCAATTTCAATTTTTGACAAACAAATAATGCACTATATCATGTTTGTTAATGCGCGTTTGGTATTAATTATTTATGAGCGTGTAAACCAACCCTCGGGGATGGTAATAGTGAAAAAAAACGATCGTAATTTTATGCATATTGCGAAACGAAAATATAGGATTTCCGGCGATTAATTATTTTTGAAATAAAATTATTAGATATAAATGTATTCGTGATATTATTTTACTGTAATTTTATAGAATTAAATTAATTGATTATTATTTTAATGCATTTAATTTAATCCGAAAATCCAAACCACAAACATGTATGATTTTTTTTCCATTTTTATTTATTATTGTATTCGTTGTTATTTTATATTGTATTGTTAAACGCGTTTATTCCGGAATTAAGTGTCGTTCTTATAACAATTATTAAAAACATGAAGTGCCTAATTGACGAAAATCAATATTATAACTTGTACCCAGAGGCGAATTATAGGAATCATAGAAATTTATAAACGGGGGGGGGGGGGAAAAATTTTTTTTTTAAAATTTTTTTTAACCCAACTTCCCACCATTTCCCCCAACTGGACCGAAGGGTCGAAGAAAGAACGTCCAAAATCGACCTTTCTGCTAATTTTTTTCGGTTATGGGGGGTTTAAACGCGTTCTACCCTCTCATAAATACGCTTTTGCTTGTACCAGTTGTTCTATGTTTTATGTCGGTAGTTATAAATACTTATAACCTGGTTATAAGGTAAATTTAAAATTAATTTTATTAAATCGAACCGTAAAAGTTACGTTAAAGTTTTTATAATAATTATGTTTTATTATATATTACATACACGAATATTCTATAAATTATTTTATTAATTGTTTGCTCACGGTGTAAACGTTAATAACCTACCGATGGACTTTTATTTAATATAAAATTATGTACCTGTATAAGGACGGGTCACTTGGATGTGCACCAAGTCGGATGTCTGGTCGTGACCCATAAAACCTGGTAGCAACACCGGACAATGTGCCGGCTAACAGGTGAGCAACACGTATTCCATCAGGTCTACTAGTCCGGAGCGTCAAGTCCAGTACACCAGGCTCATCACCTGGTCGGCATGTTAAATCAGAACTGACTTCCTGCGTAAAATTCATAATATTTTTAATGTTAAACACAAAATAGTTATTAATAGTTTTTATGGAAGTTAACAATGTTTAAATATAATCACGTTTTATAAAAATAATCGTTTTAATTTTAACAGAATATTATTATTATTATTTATATTATATTAGTTGTATATATTATCTAAGAACATAAAATATACCTGATCAGAACTATCAGAGTTTAAAAACATTGAATATTACGTGATCTTAAATATAATTTTTCACGTGTACACAAAATATAAAATTTGCGGTTAAAAAAAAAAAAAAAAAAAAAATGGCAGTGTGTATAATATAGAATCGTTTACAGTGATGTATATTATGTTGTCTAATTAGTTTATTCATATTATTATATACAATTTGTAAGATAATGCTGATTTCGTGATTTTTGAATATCTAAAGTTTTCATAAAAAAAAAAAAAATACTATTATGGCCTTCAAAATTCCTTTAATAATACTACAAACGATTTTAAGTAAATGATGAATGATCAATCGATAGTAGTTCATCAAAGCATTTTCGGTCTGTGTAACTCACAATTGTTTTGAAGCCTGAGGTTGTAAAATGGCTACCGTCAGTTATATGATTATATGCAACTAGTATTAAAAGAACAAGTATATTGCAGGAATAAGAATTTTCCTGAGGCTTAAGGGAAAATGTCTCTTTGAGTGATAATAATTGAAAATAACATCGTTCGAAATACATATAAATATAACTAGATGCTCGCACGAGTGTGTGCTGTTGTGTATTGGAGAGAAAAAATGTTGACGGACATTCAAAACTGGAATTAAAATTATTCCGAATAGACATACAATCAAACGAAACAGTTAAAATTAAAATTTTATGTAACTCTAATTAACAAATTGTAATAACACGAAAATTACAAACACAAAATAAAAAGAATAAAAAAAAAAGAGAGAAAAAAGTATACATAATAATACTAAGGGAAATTAGGAAGTATGAAGGGGAAAATGAAGGGAGTGATGGTTAGTTGTTTGTAGGATCGTGCTTTTACCTTCCTCCTTATATAAGAAGGGTTTCGGGGTAATAGGTTCGAGAGTATCCAGAATCTATACCTATGTACGGACTTCGTGTTCCGCTTGAAATCCGAAATATTTTTTATAAATTTATTTATTTAAATTTTATTAAAATACGGACTTCTTATTCCGTTTCTTGATTTAAAATATTAAGATTTATCTTTGCCAATTTAACCCACTGAAATTATACAAAGTGTGGACTTCGTGTTCCACGTGTAACTTGAATATAATTTTATTGGCTCTGGGTTTTTTGGAAAAGTATTAAAATGTGGACTTCATAAATTATAAGAAAGACCCTGAACAAAGCATAAAAAGTGATTCTTACCTTATGGAACGCCACTATTAATATTTATTAAATTTATACTACAATAAGGATAGAAATCAAAACGCCTTGTTGGTAACTTTGTTTGGAATGCTCTGGCTATCTTCGGAATATCGTTTGGATTCAATCTGATGATATGCACTGGGAGACTGGTGTTAGAGAAGTATCCGATCTGGATGGTCTCGCGAGTATTCCTAGTCTGGTCTAGTTAGACTGACGGGTCTGGTTGGACTAACTGGTTAAAACTAATGAATGGGATTCGGCGACATTATAGTCGGTAGGGCCATTCAGTATGAATAAAGAAACTAACAGTGTATGCCGACTATGTGGGACTCTATGATCCGCCGATAAAAAGGAATTTAATACCTGTTGAAAGTCGAACGTGTTGATTTCACGGTTTTCTATTAAACGCCGAAGATATTATGTTTCTTATTTTATTTTATAAGTTTATGATAATCTTAATAAAAGGGATTATTTTAAATTGTATGTAAATGTGACGGTATTCTGACGGTGCCAAAGTTGCTTTATTATACATATATTAATGTTAAAATATGTGTGTCTTGTATGAGTGTTACTCTAAAAGACGTATTTTTTTTAAATGATGTGTGCTCATATCATTACAAAATAGTTATAGTATAAATTATCGTATTTCAAGTAAAATAGTTTCCATTATATTGATCATCGAATATCATTATGTTCTTAATGATAATATATTATAATTATAGTTTAACTAAACTCGAACGGATATAAATACTTATTTAAACAAATGATAAGCCAGTATTTGATAATCACAAAGTTAAAACTTAAATGGGTGTTATACTCATACATAAAACGCTGACACTGAAGTATGTTTAAACAGATCAGAATACTATAATAGACATTGGTGATTGGTAACTAATTAATATATTTTTGTCATTTAAAATTTGTATTATATCTTTTTGAATGAGAGTTAATTACTTAAGTTACTGCTTATTATAGTTACCCTTTTCGCAATAATACTAATTGGAGATAAATTACTTACAATTTAATAAAATATATTATAAAAAAAATAGTTTTAATTTTCAACAGTAAAATACTAATTTAAATGTGTTATAAATATTTATAATACATAATATATTGCATTGGCACAAGTTATATCATGAATTATTAACAATATACGTAGGCACGTTAATATATTATAATAGATAAAGATATAAATTATATCTTTATCTAATATTTAAATTAATTTCTTTTTTTTTTTTGTAGACATCATTTACTAAGATATATTTTTACGCTATGTATAAACAATAATTTAATATGATTATATATAATTAATTATAATTGTATATGATAAATTTCTAAAAATTCAGAAAATTAACTTATATTTTAATTAAATACATTTTTATTTAAAAACATAAAACAATCATCATAGAAGTCAATAATTAATATTGTACAGCATAAATATTTAGTCAAGTTAAGAATCATGAATAGTTGTAGATTGCACGTGGCTGTACCTTTATATCGAATGAAAATACTCACGGGGTTGATATGATAAATTGCATGAAATATCCCTTATTCGACATCAATATGGTCTTCGAAGATAAAACGTGATTTGTTTTCAAAGTGTTTATCGAGGTTTATTCCCCCTCTCGCCCACCAGCCCAATCATTTTTAATAGCTTACCAACAATTTTTTACTCCTGGAAAAATTCGCATATTTTTTAAACGTTCATATGATATAGGTACCCATTGTATTTATTGTCAAATATAACAATGTAAATAAAAAAATTAAAAAATACAATGAACGATATGCAGTGGTATCTGTACAGTAAAACATTGGACATTCTGCATTACAATATTATACTAGAAAGTGTACAAAATTTAAAGTAGAAAATAAATTTAAAAAATATGTAAAGTCGTAATTCCCATCGGGGTATGAAATGATACGTGCGTTTTAAATTATTTCAAACGTTCTCTTTTTCAACCGATATACGGTCGTGTACAAAATCGAAATCATACATTATTTAATAATATTCAAGTTATTGGACGGCTCTGCATACCTATCTTTAATAATAATAATATAAAATTGTAGATACCGCGGTTATGGTAATGTACCGCAGAGCATATTATGTTTTGTAAGCGTGTATTGTATAGTTCACACCTCCGCTCCGGTGCCTAATTCATTTGACAATACTCACATATTAATAGGAATTGAATTACACGAGCCTACAAAAACTTTTAGATCATCATTTCAAAACAACAGAAAGTTTCGATAAGGAATTAGGTATTCAATTTCTAATCAATGTTAGTACACAATCCCAATGCATACGTTGAAAACGTACTGCGAATCGATGAAACTAATACTTTATCGACAAAAAAAACAAATTTTACACTAGCCGAAAAAATGTTTTCCAATAATTCACAAAAGTAGCTAGACAGTATGCAGATAATGGCAATGTTTATATGCTATTAATAAGCTATAACTATAATCAATACTGTAATACCTATAGCCTATAGTTAATTGATGATTTTTTTTTTATTTAATATTTATTTTGATTAAAATAATAAGCAATTGAAATTTGAAATAAATTGATTCTTTCTTCAATTATATTACTTTATTACTTGTAATTTTAGAAGATGAAATAACTGTATGAAATTTAGAATTTCTTCTTAAGTTATTTTTAAAATGAATACTATACTATCATATGTTCCAATGGTTAAATACAAAACTCCTCAAAATTTAATTCCTTTTAAATTGAATATAAAATATATAACCATATTTTTATTAATGTATCCACATGAAAAACAATTTGTATAAATATTTTTATTATGGTAAATTGAAATTGTATTATAGGTATATAACCTAGAAATTATAAAATATTACTAATAACTAATAACCTATACATATTTTACTAATTATTTATTATTTCCTTATTTTACATTACATAATAATTGCATGAAATTTATTAAACATAATTCGTTAAGGATTAACAGTTTTTTAACTGTTAATTGGTCGATTCACATACCTACAAACATTTTAATAAACCTGTTTTAAAATATTAAGGTTATATTAATTAGTTTCATAATAACTGAATAAACGATATAATTAATTAATAAATTATAAATAATTTTGAAAAAAAAAAAAATTAATAAAAAAATATGTAAACATATAAGCGTATTACCTTTATATTATTTTGTTAAACATCATTTTTATTTTTTTGAATAATTCAGTCGATAATTTTTTGATCAGCATATTTCAATACTTCAATATGATGAAAATAATTCATTTTTATGAAACCAAGCAATACTTATTTGTAATATTTCTCATTTTAATGCGGTCACTGAAGGGTTAAAATATTATTATTAGGATATTATATTTTGCATGGAATGAAATAAAGAGAATTTAATATATGATGGAAATTGACGGGTTACTAGTAAAAAATGTTTTCAATGCAGTTATAAGTTATAGATAAAAGTATTTGGGTTGAAATATAAAAGTCATGGAATATAACACAAATGATGAAATTGGAATAATTTTGTTTTCTAAATTGTATTTTATTTCTGAAATAAGATAATATATAGGTAGATAGTATAAGTTCATAGATAATATTTCAAAAATGTATGAATTAATTTGACAATTTTCTACTATATTTCAATATCTACTCTAATTTTATATTTATTAAATGTCAGGTGGGTTTCTTGTATTTGTTTTATTACATATAAATAATATTTTATTATAAACATATATTTTAATTCTATACTAGATTCAAAATGTTATTAGATTCAAGAATATTATATTCTATGATAAATGAATAAATGGGATAAAAATACTTAATTTCATAAATTAAAATTAAATAAACAAATATACATAAAAAGTGAAACTAATGTGTGTTTGTATATTGTATTATAGGTTTATATGATATTTAAACGAAAATGTAGTATTTATTTAGTAAAACAGAAATGTTTTTTTTTTTTTTTTAGAGACAGAGAGAAATTCAGCACCCTGTCTAACGTATTGCATTGGTGTTTTTCAGTTTGTCGAATTACTGGATTTAATTAAAGGGTATTGTTGCTTTTAGCTGCAACTCTAACCTTTATCCGTGTTTTCCCACATTCCACCGTCATGATGAGAAATGACGATGGGAGAACAGGGACATTCACGCTGCATTACGTATATGTAGAACTCCAAGCCCTGTAGCTGCTATTACTACCATTACAGCCGACATTAAAGTCATAGAACAAACAAAACGGAATTTAATCGTCTTTATGAGCAACGAAGGTGTTGATGAACGTTAAAATTTAATGAACGAAAACTTTTCTTACCTAACATCCCTCATCCACCTTCCGAGAGCCGTTTAATACGACAGTCGCATTAAAAGTCCATTATTATAAACATATCGTACGGTGCGGGCAATGGTCGAATATTTCAATGATAAATACCTACGGACGAACAGAATGCAATATTGTACCTAGCTATAAAATTAAAAAATATATTATCTAATATTTTTGAAAAATATTTTAATATACAAATGCAACTAAATGTGTAAATAGTCTAACATGAATTCAATAAATTATAACTATAGGTTAATATATTACTATTATATACAATAAGTATATGAAAAATTCGATTCGAAGAAGAAAAAAAAAACTGCATCGTAATAATTATTAGCAAAACAAATTATTTGTAGGTTTATCAACGTAATATAGTATAATAACTAATAATGTTATTCTCAATAACTTTATAATTTTTTTTTCTTAAATATCAAGTTTCATTTTTGTCAACATTATGCCATTAAGACAGTGGTCAATGACGTACTTACGCGAATTCAATTTCGCAGTAGACCACTGTTAAAGTAGTTTTGTTACAATACCTTCTTCCTGACGTTTCGAATGTTATTTTTCTAACAATTGCGAACGTAATATACTTCTATAAACGCGCTTGCCACTCTATATATAATAAAAACACTCAACTTTTCAAAATTCCGATTGAAAACTATTGTGCGCTCGTACAATAGACTTGAACTTTTCTTAAAACATAATAATAATATAATACTTCGTCCTTTATATCATTTGATATTTTCTTGGTGAAATGAAATGTAATTTAACTAATTTCTTCGTTAATTATTATTTAATTCATAATTAAAGTTTAACTATTCATAATTTACTTTCTTCTATAATATACTAATATGCGTGTTTTCGCAGTTCAAACAGCTGTAAATAGTTTACGAAAAGCTTTTTGGTGAGAATGTTTACTCAAAACAGTTTATCAAAGTTGTAAACCGTTTGCGAAATTCGTAAACATACTTATTATGGGGTCGTTCATTCTGTTTACAAATAATGTTTCGCGTTGTTAACTGATAAGGTATATTACGATGTGTGATAACAAACAAGTCGTTTTTTCGATCTGTAAACATTTGGTAAACAGTTTACTCCAGACGATGACACGACTATTTTACATATAATTGTTTATTTTACTCTATTACTATCATAATATAATCGTGCGTTTAACCATTAGAGGTTTAAAATTGTATTTTTTTTAAATAATTTAAATATATTTTATTATTTTACAGACGCCTACTTTATCATCGCCCATTTGTAGCACATCATGAACGCCGTCCAACGTGGTCAGGAAGTGGTACAGGTTGCCGCCCAAACTCTTCAGCGCCTGAATTTGCCGGTCTTCACAGCATTCTTGTATGAGCGTCGCGCCTACTGTTTCGACAAGTCTGGCACCAGCACCTGAATGTACAGGAAAACACCGTATAAATTATCCACAACGTCAACGACAGATATTCTTCTTTATTTCGTCTTAAACACAAGACTACAGGAAAAATATTAATAAATAATAACAAAGAAAAAAGAATAAATAAAATTAAAAAAAAAAAAAAAAAAACGATTTGGATTTGAACAAAGAGGTGAAAAAATGAACGTTAATTAAGCCTGACATCAACGCGACGAAAATGTGACTTAAAACACTTTTTGGCTGATTTGCTGTCAAATAAATAATATTTAATTATTACGAAAATTTAAATATATATATATATGTTATATACGTTTTATGCAAAAGATTCATACTTATATTACGTTTTTCTTTATTTAAATACGTTTATTGAACGAATACGTTTAGTTGATGGCGAGAGTAATGTCGATTAATAACTAAAACAACTTTTTTGGGCGATTATACAATATTGTCAAACTAATTATTTGTCGAGGAGATTAATTGTTTTTGTCAATTTATGGATTTTTAATTATTTGGACACAATTAAAACGTCAATATTGTCTGGACGTTTGTTACTTTGTGCATCTGCCGAACATAAGTTGGTACAGATTAATTTTTATTTCTACGTTATTTTCGACGTCCGAGACTTGTCGAGCTAAGCAAGGATTTTCTATTATTGGTAAAAAAGTTATAATAGGTATGCAGATTGAATTTTAAACCCTTTAATCAATTAGAAAATCGTTATTCTTCTTTGTTACGATTTAAGTAAAAAAAAAATAATAATAATAATAAAAAATACACTAATGTTGAAATCATAGGATAGGTTATGTTAGATTATTAGTATACTATGCATTTTATTTTGTATAGGAATGTTAAATATTAATCCACGCCAAGATAATATTGTACGAAATATACATAACTACGTTATATTATAATGATAAAATGCAGAAATACATTTCTGGACGCAGCATAATAATATTAAATCGATCACTTCTGCAACAATAATATTATTTATTATATAGTCGATGGTTTGTCCTTGTGATCGAACGATAATAATTATTTACAATCTACTCAAATATTTCGTTTATATAAAAAAATAATGACATTTTTGAATATTATTCACTGAACAATGGAATACTGCAGTTGGCGGGCTGACCGTAATAATAATTGATATCGACTCGTGATAATAATAATTATTATCATACTACCAATCCGAGTGAATATGTATAAATTATATGAATGTTTTTTTTGTTTGTTTTATTTTGTCCTATGAAAATTAACCCCATTCGCTCGTGTACACTGTTCTGTTTGGAATAACACAATAATTTTTACATAATAATTAATTAATAATGGGACATTATTATTTATCAAATTCCGTAGGACATTTGCCACGCGGGTTCGTAAATACACGAATGTACTTTACGAGCGTTTTAATTTACATGTTTATTATTATATATAAAAAAAAAAATAGAACATTACGAGCTCGTGTGTTATTCCTATAAATAATTTAGTACCTATTTCATATTTTTTGTTTTAAACAGATTTTCGATTTATTACTGTTATACTGTATTGGCCTAACCTGCTGCGCGGTCATATTTTTTAGAGAAAAAAAAAACAAAACAAAACAATGAACAAATATTAGTTTGCTTAAACTCGAATGCGTATTAATTCGTTCACTTTTAAAAACTAACGATTTATCTAAAACAAATATGACCTGTAAAATGTATAAATTTCTTGTGTTTTATTCATTATTGTATATTACACTATTAAACAATTTAAAACTATAAAACAATACTTAAATGTAACTAGTGGGAAATGCACTTTTTAGAATAAAATAGTCATTCGAGAATTTTCAAAAACATACAAGTGATTATTGGTAATTATTGATAACATAATATGTCAATTAATAGTTAATATCATGGTCCTATATGTTTGTTTAGTTTTTTTATTAATTCCTCGTTATTTTTGTCTACTTGTTATTTTATTTCAAATACAAATAATTATATAATTAGGACTTTTCTACTCCTCTTCATGGCGAGAGCCAATGGAAAAGATGAAAATATCTAATGAAATATCTAATGAAATATCTAATGAATATCTAAGGTCAATGACAATATTATGTTTTAGAAAAAAAAAAAAAATAATAACAAAGTCTATTATTATAAGTCGTCGGCGACCACGGTTTCGGTATGTGCGGTAGCAGACCCGACCGTTATTGGCAGTTTGCGCCTCGAACGGATTTTGTTTACCGTTTTTGTTTTGGCATTTAGTCTCTAATAAATCAGCAAATCCTAAAACACAGCCCACACCGGCAGCGTCGCGTCGGCGGCATTTTATTTATTGCCTTTATCGCCATACGTGCCGGTCACAATGTCGGTGGGCACCTGCTGCTTCCGACACAGAATTTCACCGATCGGAGGTGCAAAATCGACCCGCGCCAAAACGACGTAGGTTTATTTTTATTTACATTCGACTCGGTGAGCACGATGTTCCAACGTCGTCTAAATCCGACCTACGTACGATCCCGTCTAGTTGGAATAAAAATTAAGTACCATCTCGATTTCTATAGATTTTCTTTAAAAAAAAAAAAGATTTTTAATTAAAATGTCTGTTAAATACGTTTAAATATGATTTAAACATCATGCAAAATATGTGTTTGGTCTAAAAACTATGAGAAAATGCATAAACTGGGTAAAAAATATACAATCTATCAATATTCTTAATCCGTTTATAAAAGATATAGGTGGAACACTTCCTCGATTTACACTAGAGAAACTAAACCTCCTTAGAATTTCACAAATCCCTAGATTTTATTAAAGAATCAATATATATTTATACACTTAATAAAAATTGTTTTTCTCAATGAATTTAAAAAATATCTCCAAAAAAATATTTAACAACATTTTAAATTAATATACGCGTATATTATTAGCATTTTCATCTCATAAATATTACATATTTTAATATGTAACGATATTATTTAAATTTCATAACCTTCTGAATCACGTTATATGTTCATTAACTCTTATACTTTGTTACTTATACCCAATATTAATTATTTAACAAATTTGAATTTTAATGAAATGTATTTACATATTTGAAATTATATGCTCTATATATTCCTACTATATTTATAAAATGTTAATAGTATATAGGCTCCTTCTTTATAAATTATTGTTTACTTTATCTATTTATAATCTTATAATGTTATTTATATGATTATAATATTATCATACAGGTTTATTATCCATTTTAAATAATACTTCAGTTGTATTATAGAAAGTGTTAAATTGAAACAATCATTGTCAAAAATCAAAAGGTAATAAGTTACATTTTCGTAAGTTGGCTTTTTTTCAAGTGAAATGTTAATATAAATACGAAATAAGATACGTAATGCACAATTACGTAATAGTCACACTATTTGAAAAATATAATTATATTTGAAATTATGAAATCTTAACAAAATATATTTAAATATTTTAATTTGTATAATATAACAAAACAAAATTTTTGATTTGTTAATTCCAAAACAAATTAATAAAAGTTATTATATTAACATAATATGCAATGTAATAATAATAATTAAACTCCATAAATAATTAATTAAAATAATACGGAAAACAATAATTATATTCAACTGTGAAGTATATAAACGTATTCATCCTATTATTATTAACTATACTATTATATTATTTTATTATTAGTATTATCTATGTTCTTACTATATTATTATTTACTTTGTAATTTGTATATGTACAGTTTATTATCGATTCCAATAATTGAATTTGAAACACATTGTAACAAAACGTTAAACTATAATTTAAGTTTATAATACAATTTTCTTAAATTTATTTCTCCAATTCTTCCGAAAAATGATTGATATTTTAATAGTTACCTAATATATTGTGAAATTTATAATAAAATGTTGAACTCTTTTTGTTTTTAAATTTTAAACACGATATGTTTTAAAACAACTTTTATATTAAATTTGACATAATATCAATATTCATATTAATGAATTCTGCAGTAGATACATAAATATTATACACAACATTTATTTATATAGCTATTAAAATACAATATAATTTTTATAACAAACTATAAATGTTTTGAGACGGAAAAATACAATTTAACTTTCCAAATAGAATACATGCTTTTAGTAGGTCATTAATATAACTTTTTACGAGATCTTTTTTAATAGTATTTTATTTAAAATATAGTTTTATTTTAATACTTAATATAAATAATACTATTATAAACTAATTCGCAATATATGATGTAAATAGTATTTCATATAACAAATTTTCAAATAATACGTTTTAATAATTAAATTATTTTTAAAACTATAAGACACTACTATACTATACAATTCGCCTAAATTCTCTGATTTGATAAATTTGCAATTTTTCACAGCTTAATGTCATATTAATTTTAATAACAATCATGGAAACGTATATATAAGAACGTAAAAAATATACAATATAGTTTTATCAAATGATAGTAATTATAATTAAACCATCCCTTATTACTCCATTTTACTTATTTTAAATAATATATTTTAACAACAATAGTTATCGATGAGTGAAGAATGAAATGAGTAAGTAGTGTTTAAAAAACTAAAAAGTCTTCAAAAGTTGTAAGTGTAAGGATTTTTACTTTAAATATACCTATTGAGATTGAAATTTTCTTTGCATTGAAATTGTACGAGTATTATCCTTGTTCTAATGCCTACTGTTTCCTATTATCTTCTTGTGTTTATTATGGAACTTACAATTCTACTACAGCGTAAACGAGCAAAGTTTTGACTAAGTTTTCGTACAGCTATATTTGATGTTCAATTGTTTAAATTTCAATTTAACAATTAAGTTTTTTTTTTAAATAGTTTAGTTTCAAGTAAAAACAATCAATGACAAATCACGCTTTTTTACTTTTAACGAAATTGATTTAGATATTTAAAATTTGTTATTGCGGATCAGCTATTGTGAGTTAAACAGTATGAAAAAGTTTAGGTTAAATAAGTACGAGAAGTACGATAAGTATTTATGTACATTACGTTTGAGTAAAACATAATAAGAACCTTATATTAATTATGTTATAATATGAGCATTTTATAAATCATGCAGAACAATTTGCCAAAAGTTATAACATCTAACTTACAATGATAAATATTAGATTATACTTTTTTGGTTGTTTAATTAAACATTTATAACACATTATTAATCAAATTAATTTGTCGTTTAAATTAAACATGATGACTGACAGTGTCTAGTAAAATCGATTGATGTCAGTGAACTAATACTAGACCTCTAATACTAGAATATGAACTAATAGTTCTACGGAACTAATTATTAAATAATATTGATTCAAAGAAAAGGAAAGAAAAACGTATATGGTTTTCTGAGTTATTTTGAGAATATATCTTAATATTAAAGTTTAAGTTTTCTATTTTTGCAATATTTTACGTTGACAAATTGATTTTGTTTGGCATTTTTCAAAAAAATAATTTTTATATTGGATGAATTGGTTAGGTATTTACGGTTAATATAAAGACTAGGTTAGTTACGTATTTTTTTTTTTTTTTGCTTATAAATATTAACAAATAGAACAAAATCAAATATTACTATTGTAGTAATAATTATCAACGATTTCTAAGGTTGTACTCTATAATTACTATACTAAAGGTTAAACAAAGTTTAAGTCCGTAAACTTTTAAATGAAAAATGTATGAAACTATAGTTTGTGAGAGTTGTTGAACATTTAATATATTAGGTATACTGTTTACAAACCATTAAGGGTCAAATTATGACAGTGTCCCATCATTTCTACTTCCATTCATAATAAATCATATTGTCTCATATCGTAGTAAAATTCTCATAACTTAAATTTTTAAGTTATACAAAATAATAATGTTATGACCATAATAATGCGTTCAAAAATTATTATTTACTTAAATGCAAAGAATTTAATCAATTAATGCTCTTCCAAATTCTGAATGTATTAATAAAAGTATATTAATTATCATTAAGTGTATTAAACAAAGAATTAATGCATTCGATATATAAATTCTGAACGTTTAATAAAAAGAACATTTCTTAATCAAGTATTATTTTATGTAATAATGTAAACAAATAATTTATAAACAGATAAACTTTAAAAAAATGGAAACGTCAATTTAGGATGTTCTCCTTCGTTCCTTCGGTCCTCGGAGAAATTAGTAATTTCTTATAATTATTAAGATTTGAATGAAATTATATTGCATTAGACAATACGATTCTGAGTCAATCTCAATATATTAAAATATATTATACTGATAATCCATTCCAAGATTTTACTACGAGTGTAAATTACTCATGTATATATTCAAAATAAATTTCAAATTCCTACAATCAAAATTCATGGTTAGATTTAGAAGTTTAATGATAAAAATTATCAGTCATAATTTGCAAAATATTTTCATAATATTTTAAAATATAATATTTTGTAAATAGATTGAATAGTATATGATAAGGTTTTTACAAAAATTTCAAACCGTTAAACCAAAAATTGCAGGTAATATTAATCATTTTTAGAAAAAATTCTTAGCTATATTTAGCCAAAAAATCAACCAATCCGTTTAAAAATTTAAAAAGTTTAAAGTTTAATTTGTTTAAGTTTAAATTTAGTTTAATATTATCTATTAGATACCTATATTTAATATAAATACATTGGTTGATGGGTTCCTGTCAATCAATATTGGTTTCTATATTATGGTTTTTTTTTTAAAAAAATTATGTGATAAAAAATCTCTTAAATAGTATTACAATAAATTCTGGACATAAACTATCTAGTTAATCATTTCAAAGTTGGTTTTAACTTTTTAACTTTAACTTGATAAATACAGGTATTTAGACGCGTATAAATATTTATGATATATATGATTATTTATAATATTTATTAAATATTAATGCAATTATTATTAAATTTTGGCTTAAAATATATTAAATGTTAAAAAAAAAATCTATATAATAAATATGTACTGAGAGAAATGTGAATTATATATACGAAGTAACATTAAATATTTTATAATATGTTTGAAAATTTGTCAATCTTAATCTTAATCAGATTCGATCTAAACTCAATTTCGGAGATAACGTCTTGGTTGAAATTATATTGAAATTATTCAAGTTCTTCGTGTATCATATAGTCTTCATTGTTTCTCAACGTGAGCGTTAATGAAGGCGATTCTTTTTAAGATTTTATGGTTTACGACTAATTATAATGAAATGATTATTATTTGACTAGCATTTTTAAATAACAGAAATAATCTTTTAAGAGAATATTCTCAAATCTAGAAAATTTTCGGTATGTTTGATTTGTTTCTAGAAAATTTGATGTTAATAGTCTTTAAAAAAATAACAATAAGTTAATCATTTATCATTTCACTCAGAGTTTCATAATATTTAAATTTAATCATGAGTTCATAATTTATAACCATAAATCATAATTATTGGCAATATTTTAATGTAAAACAGTACTGATTATACAGATTATACTCATTCATTTTATCATTCTTATCATTATGATTTTACCATATGATTTAAAATAATTTTCAAAATTCAAACAATGGTAATATTCTATTTTATAGTTATTGACTAATGTATTATAATTTATAAATAGATGCTATGGGAAGTTTATGACCGCTTATACCACCACTAGGTAAATTAGACCACTAATAACAAAATGATTATATTATCACTATACGTTGCCATAATAGAAAAAAATAAATAAAAATGTTGAGAATATTTTTGTCTCATAACACTATGTATAACTGTGTAAATAAGTACACATGCCACAATATCAAGACTTATTAATCATAATAGCTTTTATCTGATCTAGCAATCTGGTATGATCGTTCGGGTATTTTCGAAAGTCGTATACGTCTTCGTACTACTTAAAGTCGATTTTAAATACAAGTTAATGGAGCACGATTAGATTTATATAAATCTAATTGACATGACGTGAAATAAAAAAAATAATAAATAAATAAAAACACTAATCTTTCCTCTCACAATTCATGTTAATTCCTATATTCTTCTTAATAGTAATGTGGAAAATTACGTTTTTACAACTGGTCCATCAATGTGCTCCGATTGTTTGAAATGTTTTAATTTATGTCATAGATCTACGACAAATAATTTTTTCTAACATTAATATTTTAAATATTAATAAAAATATCCTTTTTAAAGATAATTATTTAATTTTTGTGAAATCGTATAATTTATTTGATTATTATAATAATATAATAGGTTATAAATACACACTGTGCCCATTAACTAATCAATCAACCGCTCAATAATTGTTATAGACATAGATCTGCACGGATTTGTTTGGTGTTGATCTCCGTAATTGTATTTTCTTGATTAACAATTGGGTAGGTGTGCATAGTTATTATAATAAATATCATAGTACAATAATATTTGAGATGAGTGAGCATTCCGGACAAATACATGCGCTCAGCTATAGGATTTTAGTACCACTTTTCGGGTATCCTTGGTTATTTACTATTTATCTTAACATTGTCCAATAAACTAGAGTACGCTTTAGTAATTCGCTTTCTCGTTTCCACTCCATCAATCTAGGACTCAACGATTTCTCTTTATGAACATTATGGGCAAAATCCTCGCGATTTTCCGGATCTATTGTTCTTTTGTCCTGCTTTAGATAGTCAAAGGACGTCTTTGAAATTGGCACTATAGATATGTAACGTCTCGATTTTCTCTGGCGGTTCCCAACCTAACTCCACCGTTCGCTCTGAACTCTACTCTCTCGGCAATATTAATGCGATATGATGCATATAATTAACACATTTTACGGTAAGTTATCCTGTTCAAATGAAGTATGTAGTTTTCTGCAGTTGACAAATTATAAGTTTAAATAAGTTTCTGTTTGTATAGTTTATTATTTAATGATGCTATATATAGTTAAATGTTAATGTGAAATGTGATTGCAAACAATTTTAAATCACTTGATGTCTACTTCCTTTTTTTTTTTTTTATACAAAGAAATACATAATATAATAATTATTCAACTTACCAACTTCAGATTGTGCAACATCATATAAAATATCCAACAATTTAATGTCAGGGTTTGGAAAGTCGTTAGGTAGCTCACTCCTAAAAAAATAATAACAAAATTAGATATAATACACAATATTATGCTATTTTAAGTAAATAGTTTATTTTATTTTGTATATGAAACTATATTTTCAGAATATAATTTAAAGTTATTTTGTTAACCTGTTTATAATAAAGGTACGTGCGTATAATATAGCCAATACTATTATGATAATTATTTGATTACCAACGAAATATATATTTCAAGTCAAATTTTAAATTGTCACTTACTAAAATATTTTTTAAGAATATATTTATTTTCGTATTTATTATTATGAATGGGAAATACTTGACAATTTTTATCACATAAAACAAATCAATAGCTTTATTAAATTAAAATAAATACCATTGGCGCAAACAGGATTTTTATTCGGGGGAGGGAGGAGGGGTTGTGCTTATAATAATTTCCTAAAGAGAAGAATTTTGTAGAATATGCAGTGATATAGTATAATCTTTTATAATACCATACATAGTATATTTATGGTATATTTTCACACTGTAAATATGTCACTATGGGTTTCGTTGCATGAACGTATGCTGGATTTTGAATCCAAATTGAATGAAGTTAAAGATTTCGGTGTGGAGGATCGTGACCCCTTAACCCCCCCCCCCCTTATGTGCGCATCACTGTCAAATACCTATAACAATCTATTGCTATAATTATTGGTATATACGTTTTCTTTTCTCTCTCTAAAGTCAGTTTAAGATAAACAGAAATTGCAGGTTGCATTGAAATTACTATAATATGTGACTGGTGATTCTATACAGTGTATACCTGTACCATGGCAGAATATTTTTCAAAAATAAATGGTGAACAAGGACCAAGAGAATACATTAATCATTGTCAAAGACCCGGTGTTTCTTTTATCTCGTTCGTCTCACTCTATTCTTTTTTTAGTCACCTACTCGTGTTGTCATTCTATATACTCTAAAATTTTACAACAAACATTATATAATATAATATTTTCCAAGACATTCAGTACACAAGTAAATTGTGTAGTAGTGATGTAAATGAAATTACTATAAAAGATGCTTTCTGTTTCATTCTTTTTTTCATTAATTGTTTTTTTTCTTTTTTTTTGTAACTATTTCTTTTCATTTTTAATTAACGAATAATTAATCATAACTGTGTGACAGTGTTTTCAGCTGATAAACAAAACATGTCATGAAGTACCTCCTCCTCCTCCTCAAAAAAAAAAATAATAATAATAAAAATAACAAAACCACGATGGTGTTATACAATTACGGATAATATGATAGAGATAATAACTAAATACTCGTATACGAGTATACAAACAATGTGGTGATTATATAAAGTAATTAAAAATTACAAAATAATAATTTAACACAAAATATAGACTTTGATAATATAATAGCTATTTATCTTTATATTTGCATTTATTTTACTATCATTAAAAAAAAATCAATTTACATTAACTCATTTATAAAATATGTAGTTAAATTTATTTAGTAAATGTACCATTTAAAATTTAATTTAATACCTAAACGATTATTGATACATATGTATACATCTGATGATTAATCTATTTTGTTGTTAAGCATATATTATTTCGGATATAGTATGCTTTCAAAAACAATTTAAACTAAAATTTTGGATAATACGAATCTTATCAAATACACGTTTCTTACAAATAATACTTAATAATTTTTAATTTTATTAAATTTAAAACGTGTAGGTATTTGAAATACCTTAGATATAATATAGTTTCGGGCCTTAGGGTCTTAAAATAATTGGACAAGAAATCGAGTTACTTCCTGAATCAAATGAAGAAAAAAAAATTTTATCTCTTCAAATCACATAAATAAAATCCCAAAGGAATAGTTCCATATATTCCTACCGTGGTTTTAGAAAAATAACAACATTGAAACAATGAAAAGTCTTCAATTTTCTATCTTAAATATTAAAAAACATTTTATTGAATTTTACGATATAGTTTAAACACTCTAACCTATGTTAATTAATTTGAAATTATTTATCATACAACGCTTTAGATTTTCGTCGGTTTGGGTTCAAATCTCTTTCGTTCGGTGAATATCGGAGAGAATAATTTTGTCTTGGACAAATATTGTAATAAGGTGATAATATAATGTACTTAGTATGATTAATTTTAAGATATCAATGCAATAGTTACTGTTTGTATTAATTTTAAATAATATAATTTATAATTGGTCTTAATTTATAGTGTTCTCAATATAAGTATTATTTATAAAATAAATATTATTTATCCATTAAATATCCCTTTGTAAAACTTTTATTTTTCATACGACATTGTACTTATATATCTAATAGATCAGAGGTTCTCAAACTTTTTATGGTACTACCCATTTTAGAAATGATTTAAATTTTAGCGACATAATCAATGGCCTTATTTTTGCTATTTCGTGGATCAGTTGCTTACAACAAAAAATTAATATAATTTTGAACATCAACGAAAATAATTAAAACACGGAATTTAGTAACAAATGTCTAAAAAAAACGTATTATTCAAAAATATAACGCGACCCACAGTTTTAAAACCTCTGTAATCGATACTATGCAATATATATATAATAATGAATTGTTAAATCTTTTGGTAAGAATAATAAAAACAGTTGGTAATCAATAATATTTGAATTCTAAATACCAAATTTTGTGACTTTAGAATTACATAACGTTGAGCTCAGAGATCATATTATTTATTATTTAATTTATACCTAGGTATTACACTTTTTTTTTAACTATAGTACACATTTTTTGCTTCTAAAATTGCTTTTTTACAATTTTTTTTTAGCTTCTCATATAAAAATCTTCATGGGTGGTTAAACAGGATTTAGTTTACGTAAAGATTTATTATCACTTTCTCCGTACGTTAAAATGAGTACAGTACTATTTAGAAAAAAGGTAGATAACGTTTTATTTAATAACATAATTTATATACATATAATGACGCGATACAAAAAAAGAGTTTGTGGTTATAATATTTAAATTAAAAAGCTACAATAAAATATAATTTTATTTATTTATAAAATTATAAAAATATGTTAAATTTCTATATGATATGTAAGTAGTTAAAAAATAGCATTATCCTAAAGATTATACATATGTTCATAAGCTTCAGACATTTTCGAAATTATACTTAATAATTTAATCCTGGTACAAATTTAATTTACGATTACGACTTTTAAATTCGAGTATTTATTATATTATTATCTACCTGTATTTATGATGATAAGTAAGTATAAACATTCGTATTTGGTCATGTGTTATGCAGTCTTCATGTACTCATGTAATATACATGTATTTAAAAATATACTATAATTTAAAATATTGTTATAAATTTAGAGTAGGTTCATTATCTTAAAAAAATTGAATTTGTCTAAAAATATATAACACATTTTTTTTATTAAATATTATCATACGCGTAGCATGGGAATGGCTAGGTGGACTTTCGTCCCCTTAGAATATCTAGAAGCCCCCATTTAAAACGCATCAAGTACTTTATATTTCCTTAGTTTTTTTCTATTATTCTATTCTATTTTTCTATATCCCCTCATCTAAATATTATGTTTTGTAATTTAGTATAATGAATTGAAAATTCGTGTTACGAAAATGATGCTATTTGCTTATGTTTCTAATTTTTGTCGTTATTTTTGCTACACAATATTCCATATTCTTCAATATTCTATCTAATAATAAAATATACCTATTAAGCTATATATTTTGATAAAAATTCTTACTACACTTTTTTATTATACCTACATTAAAATTATACACATAAACTTGGGATAGGCCACTTTCCATATTTTTAAAATTGAAATTAATTATCAAATATCAAATAATATAAATAATTATATCAATTATTAATTGTGTATTATTTTTTGAACAATATTAATAACTAAAACTAAATTGTTGTATATAAGTATTTAGAACTGTACTACGCTACTTACATCTATTATGCACATTTACTATATTGGATTACACTGTTTGTGTGGAGTTCACTAAAAAATAGTGTCTGGTATAAGGTCGTGTTTACTATTCATATAACTAATCTAATCGTTTTATTATTAATATTCATAGGCATATTCAATGATTGAATTTTTTTTTTATTGCGGTGTTAAACAATTATTAGACGTTTAACATTTATCAGTTATCAGTTTTGATTCTATTTTATAAATATTGAATAACATAATATTGTATTATATACATTTCGATTGAAATCATAATTCTTCATAAATTATGAGAACATTTTACTTACTATACTACATAAAGTGATAAAATTAAGAAAAAAACAATTTTTTTTATTAAATTTCAAATTGAGAATTAGAAAATTTATATTTTAATTTTAATAAAAATAATTATGTAGGAAATCTTCTTCCTCTTTGTTTTAAATTGGCGCCAAACTCATTAATAATTTGATCAAAATTAATTTTTAATGCCTTCTCAATATATAAAATAGCTATATTACTTAGTCTTTCTTGACTAATAGTATTTCTGGTAAAAGTTTTAAGGTATTATAATGATGGAAATGAACGTTTTCTAGAAGCAGAGCTCATTAGAATTCACAAAAAAAATTTGAAAATCATATATATATATATATATGATTTTCAAAATACACAGAACTAACATAAACTATTTTCTTAAGTTTAAATTGTTTTCTATATAATTTAAAGATATATTATAATTTTTAAAACAATTTATAAAATTAGGAGGGACAATACCCCTCTGAATTTTTCTTAAGAGGCGGTTGCCCCTCTTCGCCCTCCACAGTTTACGCCTATGCGTCCAATCGTAAAATTACTCGAACACACATTACACAACACATTTGGTATTTTGTCTAATCATTTTCATGCCAAGATTGTGTCGAGGTCACGTAGCCGAATATACACACTAAGTATTACGTTCGATCGTAGAAAACAAATAAATTATGTAAGTCGTCGAAACGTAATCTAAACATCTATTCAATATTTCAATGTGACGTGGATTAGTTTGAACGATGTTACTTTATTTATAATAGTCAATAGATCATGATATTATACCGTGTGACAACAGTTTTCATTTTAAAGTTCATTCAGACTTTAATCGCATATAATACAGGATTATCATAGTTGTTGAATTAAAATATATCTATTTATAAAATATGCGTTATCCGAATCCAATGTCAAAATTAACTCTGATTGCCATTTAAAAAAAATAAAATAAAAATGTTGTAATCATACGAGAAATTAATCTATATAAAATTATTATAGGTAATTATTTAAATAAGTGTATTAATTAGTTGATTCTTATAATTATTTTATTAACTTCCAATGTTCAAATTGCTTTTAACTCGGAGTATCTTTTCAATTGAAAATTATGAAAAAAAAATAATAATAATAAGGTAGGTTACCATTAAAAAATGTAATTGTTTTGCTCTTGAGCGTATTAAAATGAATGAAATATTTTAAATTATAAGCCTTGCTACCTCAAAGCTATTCCAATTAACTGTTTTAAAATTCGTAATAATCATACTTAGATAATAAGTATACTGTTACCTATAAAACTAGATATACTCATATCGATAAGTTTTTGTAATTTTAAATTTCAATCTAAATACACGTACCATAATAATGTATTTATATTAGTATATTACCCATATCAAACATTTTCTATCTCTATAAAAGCCGGTATCGATCTACGCTAATATATTACGACCAATTGTTCTCTTGTCATTTTTCCAGAAACACTGACCGTTTTTCGACCGTATTCGCAGAAGACATCAAATATACCAACGTCAATATTATCAAATACGAAGAATAACATAAATCATAATTATACGTATTATGTGTAATACCAGCAGGTGATTTTATGAAATTATTTTGTAGGGCATAACGTCGTTATTAACGTTTAGAGTGTATATAATGATTAATGACCAATCATTTGGCTACCAGAGAATCCCTCAATAATACACGGCATAAATACGTGGTCCCGCACAAAGCTGATACCATAAACTTAATACCGAATGCAAAATCAGTAGGATGTTTGATAAACAAATTACCCAAACATTGTGGAAAACGTTTACGTAATTTAAAAACGCTTCATCATCCTAGATCCAATTTAATTGTATTATCACAAATGGTTAGTGGTTATGGATTTATAGCACAGAATAACCAGAAGGGACACTCAATGAGAACTCGAAAAGAGAAAATAATTAAAAATTCTCTGCGCTTACAAAAATTGATTGTAAACAAACCGTTGTAATCCAACATGTTTATTTTTTCGTGACTATAAAGGTGTCATTACGTTTACACATCTATCGTGTATCGTAATAAATTCATCGTGTTGTATTTTTTATCATGTGATGTTGGTAGAAAATTGTATCTAGCGAATGTAAACATTGAAAATCGGTATGGCAGCATGGTAAAGTGGCGGCTCATAACAGTAGTTTATTATAAAATAAAATCATTTTGAATTTTTATTTTTCTAAAGTATGTTTTATGTTGAATTCAGTTGGAAGTATTGGCAATCGACATTACCACAGACCACAGCTGTTCATAATATTATTACACGACAAACGATATTTTATCGATAATATATGAATTATATATACACGAAAACTCTACAATATTAAAAGAAGGAAAAAAAGGTTCAACCTAAAAATCTGATGTCCCCAATTACAGACGACATAGACTACCTACTGTGAATCTGTGTTTAATGGTTAATATAGTATTGAACATCGTGTGTGTATAGGGATCATAGCCCATAGGCATAATTCGGGTAAACATTTTGGGTGAGCTAGATTTTCGTTATTTTTTTAATTATGCACGATATAATAATATACCAAATTATAATTTATATTTTAATAATTAAAAACATATGAAAATTTTTTTAAAAAAAATTAGAGGTGCTATGCATCCCCAGCATCCACCAATAAGCGCCTATTACAGGTATTTATTTATAATATAATCATTTTATATTATATTGATGAAGCGAAACGTATTAGTAATATATCAGATAAAATAATACTATTGTAACAAACGTTTATAATATTGACTGACAAATGACAATGAGTTTTATATACCTACGCATATGTTATTTGATCGTAAACATTCGATTAGATAAATCACAATCGGAAATAACAAAATAATAAATGATATTATTATTAATTTACTTAACAGACACTAGTAGGTGTATAATTTAAATTACCAATTATATCTTAGGACCGTTTGTGTATTTATACTAACAGGGAATCGTTTATTTTTTGTCGAAAAATATTCGGACCCCTAACTACGTGTACGTGTTACGAGTCCCAATAGGTACACGCTGTGAATATTAATGTTATTGAGTTTAAAATGACATGATCAATATTATGTTTTATATTCATTAAATCAGT
This sequence comes from Eriosoma lanigerum, assembly GCA_013282895.1. Taxonomy (NCBI): domain Eukaryota; kingdom Metazoa; phylum Arthropoda; class Insecta; order Hemiptera; family Aphididae; genus Eriosoma; species Eriosoma lanigerum. The sequence continues at coordinate 4,321,686 of CM023360.1, read as the reverse complement.
TTTGTCGAAATATACATTTTTGTTTTTCATACAAGTTGGGTTAAAACTATAATATCATTTTTATCATATTTATCGTTTTCTATCTCTGATAAAATATCTAACGTATCGATGTATTAATCGTTCGACTGGTTCCTGTTGGAGCAATTATATATTATTTACAATTCGTATATTATTGACACGTTGTTGGCTACAAACAAAAACTGAAAGAAAAATACATTTTTTTTTTTTTTTAATTTAAAAAAAAAACCCCAAAAAGAAGGCAATCATTAAATATGATAATAATTTGAGGTAGGTATAATATGTATTCTATTATGAAGTGCGAAATATTTGTATTGGTTTTCCATAAAATCTGTAGATATGATTGTTTCATATGAAATTATTAAAATTATAAAAATAAATATATGTTGCGGATAAAGTTGACGGATGAAATATCGGAAAAGTATTATAATGTTAAATCCAATTGTCCAATCAAATGGAAATCAAATATTTTACCTGAACGTTGTTTGAAGGAATTTGAAAATTGTACAATATCGCCAACTTGCATATTTTAAGGAAATACCTAAACGGTAAACAGTAAATTGCCCATTTAGCTGAAACGTAAGCAGTTTACACCCAGAATGTATGAAAAAGGTACGTGATAATCATATTATAAGTACCTACATGCGATTTTCGTTACTTTAGATTTTTAGATTTGTTTAATTTAATTTTTATTATCAAACAATAAAAAATAATGTATTTTTTCTCGTTATATTAATATAACATTATGTATAGTTAGCAGTTTTTCTTTAAACTTTTCAAGTGTAATCTATGGTACAAGAACGTAATGACCAAAATGAGTAAACGAGAAAATTTATGACTTCAATTAGTTGTGAAAATGTGATAAATTACAACTACTGAGCTAAGCAAGACATATATAATAACAATATAAGACTAGCATTTTATTCTCTGTGTGGAGCATGAATCGAAAATTAAAAATATAATAACAGTATCAACGAAAAAAAAAATTATAATCAAACCTTTTGAAATAAAATCTAATATTTTCTAATAGTAAGTAACCATTAATTTTCCAATAAAACATTAAAATGATATTACTTTCTAAAATATACTTGCAAACAAGTGTTGATAAAGCAGGTAGTATTTGATTTAGAAGCCACTTACGAATACAATGAAAAATAAATACTAATACTAAAATCTAATCTAATCCTATAGAAAGTATATATATATATATATATATATATATAATGCTTATAGTATAGATTATTATATTTAGATAATACTTATATAATGACAATACATTAAGGTAACCTAGATTATTTTAAGTTCATAACCAGATTTTGTCTAACCCTTACTAATTAATCTCATAATTAGATAAAATATACGTATAATACCACAGTGTAGCTTAACTTAATAGCGCTATGTAAAATATTTATGTTTTAAATCATTTTGGTTAAATGCAAACACAAACAAACGAAAATTATTATGCATATAACTTCGAGTTATATAATTATTTGCAAGCTACTCAAAATATAAACGATACATAATATTAATTTACCAAATTATGTTGTCGTACACAATAATGATGTGTCTTAACGTGTATGTCTCAAGATACAGTGGTTTAAAACATTATAATAGATATTTGATAGTATTATTATATTATTATATTTTTAATATAAGTATAGACATTTTATAATGATACGAGTTTATATTTAATTATTCCATGTGAACGATTTTTTTTTTTTAAATATTATTGAAGAAAACCAATCGGCTTAAACAAAAATAATATAATATTTAATTATATAAATACAAATGTTGCGGATCTGTTTATTTAACATTATTTTTACATATTTCGATATCTTGCGATCGTATATTTTATAATAAAAATAAACGGAACAATGTAATTTTTGAAAGAAATGCGATTATTACTGTTAAATACAATTTAATTTTGAATGTCTGATTGAATTTTATAAGCAGTCTTCTTTTCCCCAGGGATGTTTGTCGAAGGCTGCTAAACCACATCATCAATAGTCACCCTTCTTTTTCGATGTTAGTATTCTAACATCAAATTTCCATTGGTTTTTCATTTATAATCCATTTGAGACATTTTAATTCAAAAATCCGGATGTTTAAAACCGAAGAATGTGCTTCGATTTCGTATAATTTTAAATTCTATCTCACAGATTATATTTAACCTTATCCTAAAAACTTTATACAAATACAAAAGTCAAGTAAATACTTTGCAGTATTTTGCATATATGCTATAGAACTGTTAGTATTTGTAAAGTTATTAAATTTATATTCCAGAAGATGCAAAATCTAAAAAAATTCTGCGTTTAAAACTTAAAAAAATGACCATTTTAATATTTATAAAGAAAACTGTAATAAAAAGTAGCTATAAAAATGTAATAAAATATGAATGTACTTTTCTTGCGACTAAATGATGTAAGTATCTAATATGTTATTTTTTTTAGTAATATACGAAATATCAAAAATTATTAAAATGCTTTTAATTAATTTTTCGAATTGATATTTTCATAAACTGAATGAAAATATATCTATTTATAAATTATATACAAACGAATATAGTGTCCAGTTAAAATTTAAATTAAACATATTACGATATATAAATACAGCAATAATTTAGTTAACATGAAATTACTCAAAACAAAGACATTATGAACATTATGAAGCTATAAAAAATGCTAAATTTTATTAAATAAATTCGAAAGAATCTGAGTTATCAATACACATTTAATTAAGGTTAGTAGAATAATTTTTATTGGAAATTAAAAGTTTATAAGAAGTTTGAGTTAAAATTTAATTTGAAATCCTAGTGCAATATGTATTTATTTTATAAGTGATAATAGTTCAGGGAGATCTATATAACCATTTACCAGATATTAGATTAAGTAGAAATTTAAATCGTAGATAAGATCCTTTTGTACTAAGTAGAGAAGAAATATTATATTAAACTTACATAAAATACCTAAATCTCATATTAAGTACTTAAAAAATAAAATTTAATAAAAAAATTATGTAACGAATTGAACTACTTATTTTGGGGAGTAATTAACAAATACAAATTATTTATTTATGCAAAACAATAAATTATAATATTTTATGATTTCTTCTGTGTGCTGTGTAAGTATGCAATATGTTTTGCACATGACATATTAAAATAATATAGTGTAATAATTATATCGTTGTTTTAATGAATATAAAAAACTCTATGCATAATACAAAATTAATTAAGTATCTTTATTTTTAATTCTAAATATTATAATTGATTAAAAATATGTTTGATGTTGTTTTATTAAACATATAAAATATTTTGCTTAATAAACAATGAATTTGCTTAAAAGATTAATTATGACTTTGTAAGTAACGGTGTACTATTTAATTATTTAAAACAATGAAAAATAATAAACATAAAATCTACTATAAATTTAAAACTTTGAAGGTACCTACCAGTTGTATTATAGTTACATAAAAAATATCAGGGGGATAATACGATTTGTTATTTGAATATAATTCAATCGGGATTATACAAATGTACTTAAAAATATTTAAAATTTAATTTAAAAATTGACCATTGTTCCTAAAATAGTTGCAGTTTCGAAGGCGATAAAATTACTATTTTGATTCATTTTAATGTTTATAGAAGGGGTGGCAAAACTTGTTTTAGTCAAGATCTACTATGAACATATTTTTACTATCAATATAAGTTAGGGATCAACTTCCATAAAAAAAAAATTATTATCAGTATTTATAATGTTGTGATTTATCTACTAAATGTATTAAAATACATTCGAACAATGGAAGATTGACTTTGACATCACTCGCGATCAACTGTTTGACTACCCCTAGTCTATAGACATTCTATTCAAATTCATTTTCTATACTGAATGGTCTATAGATATTTTACTACAGGATGTAATATTAAGACTTGACATTTAATGTGCTTGTTTGGATGACATTTATAGTGAAAACATACAATCTATTGTCTTTTTAAAAGGAAATTTCTTTGTGTCTACAAATATGAATTACTAAAAATTATTACACTGTTTTTAAATAAGGTCAACAGATACTAGAGTTTCCTTCTGGTATTAAATATTAAATATCAGAGGAAATTGTTAAGAGAAAATTAATGAAATGAATAAGAAAATACCAGTTGAAGTAGTCGATAAATAATCCGAAAAAATCGACAAAGATTTCGAATTGTTCAATTTGATAACGTAAATTAGTATCTGTTGTAGTCAATCATGAGTATTATAATATTTTTATGGTATTATAAATGAGGAAATTGCGTCCGGATTTGTAGCAACTAATTAATGTTTCCATTATTTCAGCATCCCAAATCTTTACTTTTGTTAAGATAAGTTTAAAACTAAGAAACATTATTGTATTATACAGTTTATGATATTGTATCTATACAGTTAGCCTTTTTTGGCGTATAAATATTGAAATATATAAAATTAATTTTTTAACGATTGATGTCTTACGAACATATCTACAAGTTATATAAAATCATAAGAAAACTAATGTTTAAACGAGAGAATATAAATTTAATTTATTATGTAAAAATTGAGTTAAATAAGTACTTGTTATGGGTTCTTTAAAAATATGTTGCTCATAAATTATATACTTACGTAATGTTTCAAGTTAGTTTTAAGTTAATAAAATAGAGATATTTTACAAATAGTCGTTAATATGTAAGACGCTTTAATGGAGTTTTGTGACAAATATTGAAGTGCAGTTGAAGGCTAGATAATAATACTACGGTTGTCGTTTTATTTGTTGCTGTTCTATTAAATTGGAAGTTCTCATTTGGTTTTATTTTATGACCGGTCTAAGCGACTTACCGCCGAGTCACAAACCATCAATGTGATCTATACGATTTTATAGGCTAAGAGTGCTCAAATTTTTTCACCTCACGGCTCCTCTAGAAAATTTGCTTATCCATTGTTATTTTTAGCTTAATTATCAAAAATACATTATCAACTGTAACTTTTCCTTGTTCCAATTTTCACATTAAGGATTATCTAGAAATGTATTGCGTTTTTACTAAAACTATTTTTTTAACGAAATATTTTAATTAACTTTACATAGGTTACGGAGAACAATGAGTAAATATTAACGCGTATCTTTATTTTTACGATAGGAATATAATTATTATTTTATTTGCTTCAGAACTTTTTTAGTGTTTTAAATTATATTTGACTTCATTCCTTACACCCAATGATGGACGTGATGATATTTTCTCACAATATCTTCAACCGTATGGATGTCTGGAATTTGTGATAATTGTTCAGGCCGATATTTAAAGATTAAAAGATCACTATAATGGAACGAACATTTTTTTTTTATTAAAACACATTCTAATATTATATTATAGAAAATACTTAGTCATTGTCATTACTAATATTAATAGTGCATTATTATTACTGATTAAAGATAGATATTATAGATAGCATTGTAGAAATGCAGCATGTTAAAAATGTATAAAAATAGGTTATTAATGTTTTATATATATACAAACTGTGAATTCAGTAGTATTATAATATTTAAGTATTAATAAGTAATACTTATATGGTAACTAAAAACAAAACGAAATATAATTAGTACATTGAGGTTTCCCATTCATTTGTGTACTGATCGTGCGTATGGTAAGAATCACTATTTAATATTATAATAAAAGACACCGGAAAACTGTGTTAAGTTTTTATCTAACACCTTCTTGAAATAAACGGATATAATTATTAGTGACATTCTAAAGTTGACCTACTTACGTTTTATCCAATTTATATATTATGTAGGCATAATAACTGAATACATATTATAGTGTTAGTGTCCCATCCTATTTGTACGCGTCAACGAATTTATTTTTTATTTTTAAAAATCGATTTTTAACAAATAAATGGAATATAAATAAAATTATGTCAATTATTTAATTTTAACAATTTATTTTTATTTTATAAGCTCGTATAGCATTTATAATATTAAATTGTTGATTTTCTTCCTAAAAGGAGAATAGTTATTAGGTAAAATTACATTTATTTTTATTTAAACATATTATAGTTATAATTATTGATTTTTTAATAAGTAGACAATAGTATGTCATTATACCGCCACAGACCACCTGCCTAAATTTAAAAAAAAAAAATCATTAAGGGTACGTAAATAAATAAACAAAACTAATTTTTTTAATGAAAATAATGATTTAAAATAATTGAAAATATGCTAATTAGCATGCTTATGGAATTGTCATTAAATTTTGATAACTGTGCGGCTATTACAATAATAAGCATTATACTGAAATATTTTCTAAAAACAATATGACGTTTTCCTTTAAAAAAACACACCTTTAATCTCCACATGTATAATTCATGAATGCACTACAGGGTATCCATTAGTTCAGTAGACGGTGATTGTTGACCTGCTTGTCTAAAATATGAAAAATGTTGGATGGTCTACGTATAAAGTTCATTTCGAAGAGTTAGGGCAAATAAATGTAAACATATATAGAGGGTTTATGTATAAGAAGAGTAAATAATTTTAGAAAAAATATTTCCTGGTATTCAGACAGATAAATTGTTAATCATAACAATAATATACCTACTTCTAGATAAAATGTGTTTTTTTATTCAGTGGGTATATGCACTTTCTATGTTTGAGTTTGATATTTTTAAAGACGATTACTGTAACGGGAAAAAATACATTAAATATAAAAGCATAATATTAATCAAAATAATTTTTTTTTTTTTTGAGGTTTGTCCATTTTATTTGGGTAGGATTGCGATTTCAAAATCCAGAAACAAGTTAATGGACACTTATTCTTATATTTGTTTATTTATGTTTTAGATATTTATTTACATAACAGATTTAACATTTATTTAATATAAATTATAGTTAAGAACTATTAAATATTTATTATAATATATTAATATGTTTGTATTCTATTTGTCTATTTTCCATTATATATTTTTATTTAGATTAAACTACCACAGTTTATTTGAAAGAAAATATAAAAACACAAATTAATAAGCCAAAATAGACAAGAGAAAAAAAGAGAGATTGATTTCATTGGATGTTAGAACTGTAGTGGCGGCAAATATCAAATATTTGGTAGAGAAAAAGGCGAAGAGGAAGATAATATTTCGTGAGAAATAATGTTGTACAGACGTGTGTGTGTTATTTTCTTTTCTTTTTATGTCATACGAGCAGAGGCCTTCCAAAACAAGATTTATGTTATTTTGTTTTCGTTTTTACTTTTACTTTTCTACAGTAATGAATTGCCTATTAATCCATCCTATAGCATATCATAATCAGCACACCGACGTCATTCTCTTAACGGACATTGTTCCTGAATGAAAACATAATAACAGAGTAATAATTGTGCTTACATGAATATTACAATATTATACAGAGGTGTCCCTAGACAGTTTTTGGCCAAGAGGGGGCAAATGTGTTTCAACTCAATAATGACATATACAAATTAAAAACTAGTAAGTATGTTTTTTTTTACATATTGTGTAATTCTATTTAAAATTTTAGGAATACGTGTATACTTGTAAACATTGGAAAGTAGGTACAAGTTATACTATATAGATTCTGCATAAAAATAAACATATTTTAGTATTGTGTACTGTTATAGTGAAACCTTTATAAACGCTTCTTTTTTGTTAAGAAATCATTTGTATAATTTATATCGACTTTTATTTGTCTACGCACATGCATTAATGCAAATCTTGTAAATTAACTTTATCGCATTTGATTCCTTCACCGATATTTTAAGTCGATAAGCAATTAGGTGGAAGAAAACATATCATCATACAAAAATTGTTAGATCATTAACATAGTAGGTACTATTATTTATTAGTTATAAAAATTTCTATTGCACCATTTGATCAACCTTAGGGACTATCTGAGTACGATGTGATAGTAATATTATTTGATATATTATATGTGTTTGTAACATATATAATATTAACCTGACTCTTCACTCGATTATAATAGTTTACGATTAATCTCAAACGCGTCAATTTCAAAAATCCCATACTCGATCAAAAAACAAAAATCAAACGAACTTCGCCGACACGTGAAGTTATGTTTCTCTTCTGGAAAGTTGTTATAAATGTTGTATTTTACATTTGTACATGATTACTTAACCGTGTTGCACCCGAAACAAGTACATTTTGGACGAATAAAAAAGGTATGCGCACGAATCCGTTTTATTATTTTTTACCCTAATCTTTATTGACATAAATCATACTCACGTGTTACACTACTTGCTGATATTATAATATGATGAGTGAGTTTAACTACAGTATAATATGATTCGAAATAAACAAAATTCAGTTCCATATTTTAATATAGTCTGGAAGTATAAATTTCCTAACAATTAAGTCTCATCTGATCAAAATGTTATTTAACCAATATTAAGATGGTATATAATTAAATAGTGGTAACCTATTTCGATGAACTTCTTAAATTTACAATGAAATTCATCCGGTTTCTATTAAAATATAATTATAATATATCCTTAAGGGTGAAGCGTCAAACCCCTGATTGGTTCTTAATTAATTTATTATATTGTTTATATACTATATATCTTATATAAACCTAATACTATATTGATATTTTTACTTTGTCTTATTTATTTAAAATAAGTGATTTAAAGTCAAATATAATAAATAGCTTAATTGCAGAGACATTTGAATAATTAAACACAATAATATAGTTAAAAATAATAATAAAGTGACAACAAATTAGAAACAATTAGAGCAAATAGGACTCTGATAAATCGCGTATACATTAAAAATCAACATAATATTATAAAATAATAAATGCAATATTATTCACTAATATCGTGTGATTTAATAGAACGTAATCAAATTGGGTATAATACTATAAAACTAATAATAATTGGGTAATTAATTTTACTAGTATATTAATAGTAATTTAGTAAAATTTAAGTATAAGAAGAAATAAGTCTAAAATATAATATGACTTGTCAAATATTTTCTGTAACGAGATGCAACAAATAATAAGGTAATCTATATTAACACTAAAATTACCTATTTAAATTAATCGTCGAGTTCTGAGGATCGAATTATTCACTTCATAATTGAGTAAATAGTACCCATTCAATCTTTATAACGTCACGAGTTAATACGAGTATATTATTGATTATTCAACAAGTTCGCATGAATACAATTTAATTTTTCGTATATTAATACGCAGAAAGCATTACTGTTCCATTAAGATTTCCTGTGATAAAAATAATTTATCTTTTATTATTTATTATTTTTATTATTACCCATTATACTTATTCAGTCTTCCAGACTGAAAGTAATGTGTGAACAAAATTCTTATATTAAAAAGTAAGTAAAACTTATTACAAAGTCTAATAATTCCTTCTCCCGATGAAATTGTTTAGACTTTCCACTTTTTACACCACAATAATGTAGGTAATTAAACGGACTCCTTGATTTTAAAATACATTTATCCTTCAAGCTATAACAGATTGTCAATAGGATCAGATACTTAAAATAGAGATTAAAATTTAATATGTGAGAATATAATAATAATTTGTTTTTATATTCACAAATAATTTATAATATTTTTAATAGTTAAAATTTCAATGACGATACAAAATATTTAATTTTTATTTTAAATGATATCAACTTTAAATATCAATTAAACTCAAAAATTTCAGGTTTAAAACACATTAATTATAAGTATTTAAATAAGATTTTTTTTTTTTTTTAACCAGTTGTTGTAAGATTGTCAAATTTGTATTCTTAAACATAAATTCAAAAACTTTAAATAATAATATTTTAATACAATAATTTTAACTCTCTATAGTTGAATCCATGGAATATTGGAATGTGGAAAAATGTGGAAAAATGTGGAAAATAATTCTTTACAATTGGTAACATAACAATACATCTTCACAATCACAATGACACTGAAATAAAACAACAAATATATTGTAAAACACGCTAAGACAGACTAAGAAGTATTTTATCTAAATGCATGTTAAGGTGATGTAAACACCTTTACAATTGTATATATTTGTATATTTTTTTTTTAGTACTTGGATCCATTCCACCGTAGCTTACCCATGATCAAAAATGAACAAAGTAATTTTTTTTATGAATTCGTCTTTTTTAAGAATATTTTATCGCGAATTTAATATACCAACGTAAGTATTGTATGAATATGAAATGTGTATGAATACGAACATTTTTTATTGAAACTGTATCAGGTATTTTTAATACATTTTTCTTTTTTCCCTCAATCCAAATATATTATAACATGTCCCACTATACTACCAATGAATAACTTAAATAATATATTATACTTCTCAATTTTGTATTATCTACTCTGAAGTAACGAGTTATACCATGGTTTGAAACCTTAGTTTCAAATTTTAACAATATTTCATTTATTTAATAAGAAATGCAGAACAATGATAACTATATGAATATACAAATGCGGTTGGATGCATTTTTTAAATATATATTTAGTCTTTTTAATGTATTTTTATTATTTTTCTCACAATCAGACTAAATCTATAATATATTATTATATGTCTGCTACTGCAGTTGATAAGCAATTTAAAAAACATACATAGGCACTTCAAATATTTTATTCATATTTTTTGAAGTACAATATGATTTTGATTAGCCTCCAAAACCTATAATATTGTATTGCCTGCGGTGGATATTATGCCGGAAGATAATATTAAATTTATATTTGTGGATAAATAAAGCTTTGCGTAGATAATATGTACATTTTTCAGAATTAAGATTTATCATCCTACTATAACTAAGTATAATAAACTAATTCACAATGTAGTTTATACAGTTCACAATATAAAATTTTGATCATCAGAGTATCTCCGTAAACAGAGAAATTCGAATTTCATATTACAAAAATGGTTGGCATTACATAAAACATACGTTTTCAATGTTATTTTTAATATTTTTATATCTAACATAATATTTTGATCACCCTGTTTTATATTGTATATGTAATACAATTTAAAAGATCGTTTTAACATTCGACATTATCGTTTACGGGTTTAAAAGATATTTCGTCCATATAGTTAAATAGATTCAACGACCATTTTTTTTTTCAACAATTTCGTATTGTTAAAAAAGTATATTCTGATCTTTTGTGCATTTGCTCATGTGAAATAATTTAATTGTAAGTTTTCAACTGGCTATCGTATTAAAAAAAATATATCAATTTAATTGATAAAAAACATTTTAATTACTATTATATTACACTTTTTTCTTCTTGTCACTTTTGTGTTAGAAAACAATAATTTAATTACGTTAATCCATGTCATACGTTTTATTAGGAATAATTATTAAAACATTTTTTTAAAAAGTTCAATTTTGATACATATTGTCCATACATAGCATGTTATGTTCTGAACGGTGCTTAATTAGCAGTTTAAATTTTAATAAATAAAAAAAAATGTGGGTAGAATAATATTATAAATTTATAACAATGAATGATCATTAAATAGCATTTGTAAAAATGAAATAATAATTAAACATTAATTTCTATATGTAATTTTAATAATTTATACTGAAAAGGTGTAGAGTAATTATACAGGTATAAAGGTAAAAAAATTATGTTACATTCAATATTCTTTATGCCACTAAAAACTACCAAATCGTTATAAGGGTAAGTACCCTTTTCTATCTAGAAGCCCAATATTACACTAAATTTAATTTTACAATACAATAATCATAATTTAATAATAATAATTTTTAATAGCATGATATTATGATACAAAAAGGATATAAAAATTATATTATACGTATCGTTTTGTTTTAATTATTACCAAGTGGCATTGGAATTAGTACCTAAATAAATTTTCTGAAATAAACAATGAACATGCATTTCGGGTAAACTTGTATATGGCTTTTTGTATAACAAACAAATTTCAAACATATACATTTAAATATGATTTTATTAAAGTGTTGTGATGTTCTAATATTATTTTAATCTTTCTTTTTTTTAAAATAATGATAACAGATAAATAGGTACATCGATTGGTAATTTGGAATTATTGGTGTTATATAGATTAATAGTGATTTGTTAATATAATCAATAATAACATTAAAAAAAAAGCGGGAAGATAGATTCCAGACGTTCTTCCTTTGTCCTTTTGGTGCTCGGAGAAATTAGTGGTTTATTATAATAAAGACCTTAATGTAATGATATTGCAATCGAAAATACGATGCTGAGCAAAACTCAGACAGATATACAATATTTTATACTGATAATTCGTTCCAAAATTTTACCACGTGTGTAAATATTCAATTTACAATCCCTACGATCAACATAGAATTAGTTATCATAAAATATTTAAAATAAAATTAACGGAAACCGTTATTTCGTCGTTTGCCGATCATTTTTTGGTAGTTTTTCTTTTACCGAGAAAAAACTTTAGGATATTCGAAAAATGAGCTAAATAAAGTATCAAGTGTACACAAAATTCTAACGAAAGCATACCCTACATATGGTAATAAGAATATTATTTCTATCCGAAAAAATGTTTTCAGACTAAAAACAGATTATCTTTGTAAAACCCATACATTCCTCGCTTCGTTGAGAATCTAGAAGTAATATAATATAATAATTTATTGATAAGTGTTGAATAACTTATTAAATATACATAACATAATTAATAACAAGTAATTACAATTATCAATACTTATTTGAAGTTGACATTTTATTTTATCTTTATTTCTCAGATAAAGTGTGTACATTTAGTGACAAAATTGTTTATCAATTATAAAAATTATTTATATATTATATTCATATTTTTATAATATTTGATTGAAATATAATAGTTATTTTCGAAATTATATTTGATTTGTGCATAAATAATTTTATATTGATATATAATCATTACAATACGTCGTCTTTTTTAATTTTGTATGTTTCATATTCATAACGAAAAAAACCTACTATTACAATTTAATTCTCCACATGATATTCATATTATTAATATGATATTATATTATAATATAATATACATCAGAATATTACAGCGATTTGGGTAAAACTCCATTTTACGAAAAATGTAATAAATACGTTATATTATCATCTGTCACAAATCAAGAAGAGAAGAAAAAAAATGGTTCACATACGTTTTAATCGTAAAGTCGAAAAACGTTATGGTATAGTCATATAGGGAATAGCAATCAACAGTATAGTAATAGGAGGTTGTGAAAAAAAACTGCTATAATATTATTTAATATTAAAGGAAAATAACGATAAAATACATGACACAGACAGAAAAATTAAAGCCGAATATAGTAACTTATTTATAAATCCATGTTAAATTATAATACGTGCAGATAGGTTGGTGCATACAAGAAGTATCAACAAGACAATTTATTGTTATTTGTTATATTGTGTTTAAAATAAAAGTAATTTAAAAAATGAACTATATATGATATTATAAATAACATTTTGATGAAAACGTAACATTTTAAATAAATAAACTCATTTACCAACTTAAATTTTCTTCAAAAATAATATATTTCATCTGGATACCAAGTCACGTAGTTACCTCGGGCAATGAGTCCTCCGAAAGTCTCGATTCCTCTGGCAATTTTTTTTTTTATTATTCCTTCTCTTTTAAATATTCCATTTTTAGAGTTTTTTTTTTTACTAGTTCAGAGTAAAGCTATATAAAGATGTCTTGGCTTTTTTAATGAACTTCTCTCCTCTAACACTTTACTGAATTCTAAAGGTCTATTTCTCTTCTATTTTCTATCTACCGTAATTTTGTGAACTCGATCTCCACAGAAATACAATTAATCTAAAATTCTCTCTTCTCCATCATACATGATCACAATCTCTCTCAATCCGCTTGTAACGAAAAATATAATGGTGGTATTTGTTTCCTTACCATTAATCGGTATCTGGTGTTATAATTATTATTATTTTTAATTTTTTTTTTTTACTATCGCGTTTAATATTGTCGAGATACGTTCTAGTATGCGGCGAACAAATCTACGAACTAAGCTATAATATTATGACGCTTTTAGATTTGGTCACGTCACGTCAGGTTAGTTTAGGTTAGTGGGGTATAGATCATTTGTTTGGCGTTTAAATTGTATAAATCGTGAAGTAAAATAAATGATTGTGACTATAGGTTGAAAAGTGCATATGCAAGGTGTTACTACTTATGCTCGATGCCAAATGAAAAAAAAAAAAAAAAATTTAGGTTTGGTTAGACAGGTGTTGTGGTTAATAGTATTATAAATGTAAATGCGTTCGCTTTTTCCGTTCGGTATTGATGGTGTCTAATTGCTGCGATTACCCTAATGAAACTGTTGTAAAGTTTTGTTGACACACGGCGACAGCGAAGGCGATGATCACACCCGCGGTGAATTCGACTGTTTATAACTATACATGTAATTAACCCAAATATTTCGCAGGAGAGATTGAGGCAAAAAGTGTGTGTGTGAGAGAGTGAGAGACCGAAATCTTGGTAGGGAGGGTAACTATGATGGCGGGAGAGAAAAAGTCTAATTGAAAGGGCTCAATAACACGACCGCGTAATTAAGTGAACGCGCTTGAATTTTTCCTGAACGAACAAAACGGTTTTACCGCCAACCGGCAAACTTTAATACTCGTCTTAATCACGTCGCATATTATTCGTACGACGAAGATTGTTTATCGGTATAATAATATATTTTAATTTGTGTTAATTATTATTAATATTTAATAAAACTATACGAACAATACAATAATTATTATTATAAAACAACGTTTTATTGATGTTAAAAAATTAATTATTGTACCCGCTATCTGCGAGAGGTGTGATTTATGTATCTGGTTTTTACGATTTAAAAAAACAAAAGACGAAGAGAAACTATTTCATCATTTACTAATAATAAAGCATCGAAACATTTGAACTTACAAAATTTGTAAGTACTTAATATTAAAAATTCATATTAATTATTTCTAAAATTGCGTCTCAATTTATGATATGTTTATTATAAGTACAAAGAAAGTTTATTTTAAATCATGATGTATAACAATTTCATATGATTACGTATTTTTATATAAGTATTCATTATATCAAATAAAATCAACATCCGCATTTGAAAGATATAATGAGTATTATTTTATAAACTGTTAATTTAATATTAATTTTTTTATAAAATATAGGTAAATACATTTTAAATAATATATATATTGTTTGTCCTTTAATAATTGAATATTCAAATAGTTAATCTTTTAGAAAAATAGAATTTTAAATAATTGTATAAAATTCGGTATAATTTATCCGGCAATTCACAAAATTCTGAATATTATAACCTCAACTTTCTAGAAACACGTCAAAGCGTTATAAAATATTAGTTTTTAATTGGTTGGTTCAGAACAATTTCTAAAAATACCTAATTCAATTTGAAAAATCGTAATTAAATTATAACCTGTGTCGCTTATTGAAATGATTATCAATAGAATTTAAAAACAAATTAAATAAGTATATAAATAATCTGAGACAATAAAAATAATACAATTATTTTTCATTTTTCCAATGATAGATATTTTCTTCCTCTAGTTGGTTAGATTAAGTAGTGTACTTCTGGTTAAGTATAAACATAACAGGAACAAGTTATAAAATAAAATTTTGTAGAGATTTTATAAAACTCATGTATTTAATTAGGTATATTGTATCTCTGTTCATGTAGGTAAATAAAAATATGTATAGGTTTCACTAGATTTTTTTAAAAATGTATTGTATTTAATTTTTATGGAAAAAGTGCTTTAAAATATTGAAATTTGTTGTATATTTATCGTTATAAATTAAATACGTAAAAATATTTTAATCATCACAAAATAATAAAAACAGTTTAAACATAATTCAAAATAAATTTGTAACATTTAAATAATATTATAGGTTTTATTATTATTAGGTTTACAGTGATTTATTATATTGTAAATATTTGTGTGAGTGAAGCGATGAATAAACAATATTGTACTTATTTGAGTAAACAAATGTAGGTATACATTTATTATCGGAACAATGAATTAATATAAAAAAAAAAAATTAAAAAAACATTGACACAAATTATTATTAAAACGTGAATATTTATTGTCATTTTGTAAATAGTAATAAATAAATAATTAAGCAACTAGCAAGTATACCTAATGTCACAATAATATACGTATGACGAAATAGTGGTTTTGTTTCATAATATATAAAAATAATTTTTAATTTTACCTGGCCATCGATTTCAATGCATTTTGCATTATTTTCTAAACCTTACTGGGCGATGCTTGTATTGTTACAAATTCATATTATGTACTTTTGATTGAGATTAAGAAAATTAGTTTGCATATTTTGAATTTTTTGACAACTATTTTTAGGTCATTTTTTTAGTTTTAAGTGAATTAATTTCTTTATAATTTTTTGTGATATTTTAAAACGAAATTTGAATTTGAAATTATATTTTAAGATTTTTTTAATATGATTTTTATATAAATATAACAAACTCTAAAGTAGATATTAGTATTATTCGGATAATAATTATAGTAATGTGATAACGTACATAACAAATAGTTATTGGCGATGTCTACTACAAAACTTGCATGGTTTATTTTTTTATTTAGAGAATAACTATAGATTATTTAACGATATTATTCAGCGCGAGTTTTCTTGTTGTATCATGAATTCATAACATAAGACAAATGATTTTTTATTATTTTTTTATTTTAGTTAATTTTCTTTAATTTTTAAAAAAAATGCTTAAAGTAAGATTATTTTAAGCGTAACTTTTAATACATCATTTAGAATTTTCAAGACATAAAAACATTTTTTAAGTGCATTTTTTAGGATTTAAAGGGTATTATTTTCCCAGACCTATTAATAACATTCAATCGTATTAATAATAATCATGGTATGATATACACTCACAGTATTTTTCGATACGCCAGACAATCGTTCTTTTCGACTATGGACTTGAACGCGGAATAAATGATTTCGTTCTGTAACAAACAACATTAAAAATAATTATTCAACCAGAAGAGTACGGCGTTAAAGTTCACACGTGCAGAATGTAATAAACTAATAACAAATCACAATGGCAAATAAAACGTAACGGGATTACGAATGGTGACAAACGATGTGGCGTAGGTAGCCGGCGATGTGATATAATAACCTCGAGGGTTTCAATTTGTTTAATTAATTTGTTAAAAACGGGTTTCCTAATAGCACTCCATTAGCTTTTGAAATGGACCCGAGCAAAATGGTTTGTGAGAATTAAATAATGACACGTCTATGACAGAGTGTTATAATATATTATATTATCATATACGTATTACTGACCATTAATTGTGTTATCACATCACACGTTATATATATATATATTATTATCGCACGACAATATAGATAATGCATAAAACGTATGGTATGGATCCTTTGTCGTCGGTTTCTGCCTTGAGGTCGTGGAAATAATTCTTAGGAAATAGAAAAAATATCGTGTTTTTTGATTATGTTCAATTAACGTTTTTAAGTTCAACAGAGTTTAGTGGTGAAAAATACATTATAGTTCATTAATTATCTCTATTTCATATATCCACCACGTCTTCGGTAATAATATCAAAATATATACATTTTGTAATATTTTTAAACTAGTTTATAATAATTATAAATTAATAAATACTAATGGAGTAAATATAAATATAATATTAATTTAATTGTTCCAACAGTTATATTTTGTGTCTTATCTACACTTAAAATGTATACGCATTATAAATCTTTATATCGACATAATTGTGTAAAGTTTTTAAAATAAATTATTAATCCCAACGGTGCGATAATTATATACTATTCGAATTATCCGTATTAACTATATAACTCACCGAAAACGTCAAGTATTTAAATGTTAATGGCTACGAGATTTACGCGACTGGCATGTTATTGATAAACTACTCAAAGGTTTTCGAATACATCATGATAGAGTTGGATGTGTACGTGTATTTCCGAACAATACTATAGCGTTACGAGACTAAAATCAATATAAATTGGCTGACCCGCTTGCGATCATTTAATATAACTTTAATATAACTTTGCGATCATATAATATAACGTCCCTAATAGAAACACAATTTTTGAATATTTTCGATGTCCGAAAAGCGAAATGGCAAAATTACATTTATCGATTTACAATAATAAAACATCGTTTAATAATGATTATTATAGCGTTTTTAACTAACCAGTACTGTGCAATGTATGAAAATTCGTAAATCGCAAAATTAAAATAACGATTAAATGATTAAATGACTAAATGATTAAATAGAAAATGATAAAACAAATTATGCTGAAATTATTCGAACTAATTGAATTCTTATGAGAGCTGAGATTATTATAAGCCTCTGGTAAATTGTAAATTTGTTTTATGTACATTTAATTTAGTTGCTGAGTAAAATAAAAAATTATTATTTAGTTTTTTTATGTATGTCATGTTTGTGACAATAATAAAAAGTATAGAGTAGTTCAAAAGTTTTAATGGAACACTTTATTAAAAAAAAAAAAACTTGAGTAATCGCCTGAAAGATATAGATTAGTTTTATTTCTCTATTTTTTCGGAGCATACGTAATACCCGAAAATCATGATAAATCATGAAATATATCATAATATATTATAAGAACAATTAATATAAATCTGACTAAGAGATTCAAATAAATTATGAGTTTTGTGCGTTTACCGACATCTTACTTACAGTTTTTATATGACTGTAATGATCTGACCAATTACGAGAATAATAAATAATCACTATACAGCTTTGTTTAAGCTGGAGACCTAAAATACATCATTAAATACAATTGAAATTGTAATACATTCTAATGTGTAGTGAAATATGCCCAAAATCACATCACCCGCCACCTTGTCATACCTAGTATGTATGTCCTTATTTCGTGCTCTGAAGTTATGTGTTAATTTAATACACATTTATAGTTTATGAACTGAAAGTTTAGGTTAGATCTACATAGTTTCCTATATTGCTCAACAATATATTATTAATAGTTTAAATGTCAAAAGGTATTTAGAATTAGCTGTATGATATATAATCTTGTGTAATTTGTACTTCGAACTTCAGTTCTTCCATAAATAGAACAATATATTATGAATATCAACGAAATCAAAAAATTTGTAATAAAATTAATAAATTGTTGATATATTATGTTTTAAATATTTTTATGTATCATTCTATAATATTTGTATTTAAAAATCACTGTATGCAATAACTGTTTAATAAACAATCAATAAAAATTATCATAGGTACGATAATATGAATAATTTATTACATGATTCGTGTGTATGCGTTTACATTCCCCATTATCGAGAATTGGGATTAAATGTGGATTTTATTTATTAAATGTTATTTATGACTAGTGCATATATATATACGCATTGCAAATGGTTATATAATAATAATAATCTATAATATGGAAATACTATAAATTACATCAGTCATTTAAAAATAACTACATTCGTGTTTTAACATTGCATTGCAAATTATAAAACATGATTTTTTCAAAATGTTTTCTAGTGTGTTTGTATTTTATTATACTCAGTTTTATAGGAGCAAACACGACATTACCACACTCAGATTTAAATGATGAACTGTTTCATAGTAAATCGTGGAATGATAAGAAACCTATAATCCTGGATCATCCGAATTATGGAGATATAAATGAAAAAGGTATAATAAATTATAAATAAACTTATTTATTTTGAACACATTTTCTATTTTAAATTATACCATCAGACATTCCGATATTGTTTAATCGTCTTAAACATGAAATTGACGAAGTTTTGGGACGCCTAAAATACAAAGAATTGGAATGGTGGCAGAAAGGAATTATATATCAAATATACCCGAGATCATTTAAGGACTCAACAGGAAATGGCGTAGGAGATATCCGAGGTAATAATTAATGATAGTAATAATGCACTTATCAAGTCAATAAGACAATATCCAATATAGTTTTAAAATATATTAGAAATTATAATAATGCAATAATTCAAATTATATTGTCTAGTTAGTGAAACTTAACTATATAGGTATACCTAATGAATAAAATAATATTTCAGCTAAATATTCATATTTATTATTCTCATTCGACTGTCTATATTATTAAAATTAGGAATTTGAGGTTTCTATATCAAAAACTAGTTTTATTTAAAAAAAAAAAATACATAGCTGTGTAACTCTAATCATATTAAATAAACTAAATCAAATGCCCAAATTAGAAATAAAAAAAGTGTTTTTCTTTGTATACCTACCTACCTATTGAGTTATAATTTCCATAAACGAATTTTAAATCTATATGGAAAACAATTAAAAAAAACGTGGATTAATATTAGTTGTTACTTATTCGATTTAATTTTTTTTTTTAAACAATTTCTATGCAAAATAATAATAACTTACAAAATTCAGAAAAATATATTACCTAATTATAATATATTATGTTATAAAGTGTGTTAAATTATCTTAGGTGTTATTGAAAAAATACCTTATCTTAAAGAATTAGGAATCGATATAGCCTGGTTAAACCCAATATATCCGTCATCGGGATTCGATGGCGGTTATGATATAATTGATTTCAAAAATATAGACGAATCTTTGGGTTCGATGAAAGATTTTGACGATTTAAAAGAAGAACTCCATAGAAATGGTTTGTATAAAATTGTATTACATATTTACATAATATATTTATACATTACTTATAGATTAATTTAATTTTGAAGGAATCAAAATAATACTTGATTTTGTACCAAACCATACGAGTGATGAACATGAATGGTTTGTTAAATCGGTACAAAAAATAGAACCGTACACAGATTATTACGTTTGGGCTGATGCAAAGTATGTAAATAATACTAGACAAGAACCAAATAATTGGGTAAGACAACAGTTGATATTTCAACATTCATTTGGTATTCAATAAATCATATTTTTGTATAATACCATAATCAAATATGTATAAGTAGGTACCAAGCAAATTAAATTATGGTGCAAACTAATATAAACTAACATAACTAAATAAATATTTAAAAAATATATTATTAATTAAAAATTAATACTATTGTTGAAATAATAAAATAAGTATATTATATTGTTTTGTGATTTATTAATATGATTTTTATTAAAAGTAGTTCTATATTATCGTACTAAATATATTTTTCAAGTTTTATATGTATTTATGGTTTAAAATTTTAAATATGTATAAATAGGTTCTTAATCTCTAATTTTTATATTTACTTTTGTTATAAATAAAATTAAAGAATCTACTATGCTAATATATTTGATGCTGTCTGCTAGATAAAGTTAGACATATGTTTATAAGTTAGTATTAATTTTGTTAAACACGGTTGCAAAATAAAGTTTTTATTAAATTACTTTATTAATAAAACTGAAAAATAAAATAGCAAAACATTCAAAAATCGATTAATGTAATAAATAATAAATAATATATAACTAATTGTATCTATACAATTCATGTGACAACGAGAAAAAATAGACTAAGATGGTTTAACATTATTTTATGAGAAGAGATGATTCAGGATTGTTAGATTGGTCGGGTAAGATGGTGTCTATGCATTTGGGAGTATATGAATCAAGAAAAAAATAGTAAAAAAAGAGGGTGCACAATTATTAATTTTTTTTAAAAATTATAATATAATTTTATAATTTTTTATTTACATTTAATGTATAAAATATTTGTACCCTTAAATTATTTTTTTAGAATTCTGTCATGGGTGGTAGTATGTGGGAATGGAATGAAAAACGACAACAATACTATTTACACCAGTTTTTCAAACAACAACCAGACTTAAATTACTGGAATCCGTTAGTCCAAGAAGCAGTTAAAGTATGTAAAACTAATGTTATCGTGCAATAACAATTCTGTATTGTTCATATTTTTGTTCAGGATATTTTCCGATTCTGGTTGGATAAAGGTGTCGATGGATTTCGAATGGATGCCGTTTCACGCCTTTATGAAAGAAAAGATCTATTAGATGCTCCAGGAGATGCTATGTACCAACAATGGGATGGATACATAACATGCCTCGATGAAACTTTTGAAGAAGTACAAGCTTGGAGAGTCGTTTTAGACGAATACAACAACAAAAATGGCGGATCAAAGTATATACCTCCAATGAATTGTAGCTAAATTTGAATATTAATAATATTCATATATAAACGCAATATTATATTGTTGTTTAGTTAAAATATACATTGTTAATAATTATACAATACAATTAAATTAAATTAATAATTATACTATACAGGCTTATGGTAATTGAGACATATGAGGCTATGGAACATTCAGTAAAGTTTTATGGAAATTTAACACATCCTGGTGCTCATTTTCCACTTAATTTGTTTCTTGGATTCATTGCACACGAACCGGCAAGTTCGTACGTCAATACACTCAGTAAATGGTTGTCAATTATTCCCCCAACAGCATGGCCAAGCTGGGAAGTACGTATATAAATTAATTCAATAATACCATCTAAATGTAAGGTTATCTAAAACTAAATAATATATTTTTTTAACTGTATAAAAACGTTAAATAAAATATTCAAATTTGAAATTAATTATTGAAAAATTAAAACATTATTAAATTGGAAGATATTAAGAAATAAATAAGTCATAAAAGTTTGGTAGAATTACTTCAATTTTAAAAAATAAATAAAAACCTATTGCTTAATCAAATACAGTATTGTTTTTTATTAAAATAATATTTAAGTATTCTAACTTAAAGACATTCTATTTTATAACATGTAATAATGTGCATTGTACGTTAATATTAAATTAACCATCAAAATTATTAAAATTATATAATTGCATTCAATTTCACAATTTTTCTAGAACATAAAAAACAATATTTATGAAAGCATGATTAAAATCATTAGTCTGTCAATTTTTAAACGCTTAAAAGATGTCATGAAATTTAATATCGTTTTTAAGAACTAATATTCTAGGTTATTAACTTAATAAATTAGACAAATTTTTATTTGCTAACTATTAAGTGAAGGCGTACTTCGTACAGATTAAACAATTTAAACATGATATTTGATAATTTTAAGTGTTTATATAATTATTATGTTTTAGATTGGTAACCATGATATGCTTCCTCGTCCAGCCGCGAGATTTGGTGAGGAGTTAATAGATGGTATCCATATGATACAAATGCTCTTACCTGGAACACCTGTTATTTATATGGCTGACGAATTGGGAATGTCAGATACATATTTAAGATATGATCAGCTCATTGATAATTGGTCTAAAAAGTTTGGTTACTCGGTGGCTCGAGAAAGAAATCGTACACCATTCCCTTGGGACGCAACAGCTCAAGCTGGCTTTTCAACGAATAAAACAACATGGATACCGGTAAATCCAAATTATGTTACTTTAAACGTTGAATATGAAAGAACGGCTACCCGTAGTCACTTAAAGATATTCAAAGATTTAGTAAATCTAAGACAGTTGGAAATTTTCCGTTCGGGAGATGTACAATTTTACGAAATATCAGAATACGTGTTTGCGTTCTCAAGGTATAATATTTTTATAATTTATAAACATTAAAATCTTTATTATATCATATGATATATGATAGTTGTTATATCACATCATTGTTGATATTTTTAGAAGCAAAAGAGTTTTTAAATCACACATCCATGACATATACTTTATCGTCGTAAATCTCGGAAATGAAATGGAAAATATTAATTTATTGAAATTTAATGATAAATTAATTCCTAAAATGATTGTAAACATTGCTAGTATGAATGCAGAACAATATGCTGGGTTTGTGTTATATATTTACTTTATGAATAACAATTAATTTATATAGTTTAATAAAGTCAATAATGTTATTATAAACTTAATTTTACAGAGACATTATCGATGCAAATTCATTTAATTTAAGACCTAATGGAGCCCTAGTTTTGGAGTCAATATTTTAAACTGATCATCATTTATAAATTTTTATTCAAATAAAGACAATTATATTATACAATACTAAATTATAAATGAATATGTATATGCTAGTCAATCACTAAATCTTGTGGTACTAAATCAGCAAATAAATTGATATAATTGTTTTAAAATAATCTTATTATTTTAATACCATGTGATACTATTTTTAAATTATCACACAATTTTAGTTGCAGGAGAAAAAAATTATTTTATTTCTGAATTATTCTACATAATTATTCATAATGAGAATATTAGTATAACCAAACAAAATCTTACATTGAAAAACATATTTTTTAACAGAATTGTTTGTAACGAAATATTGAAAAAAAATACTTTATTTACAATCGTTATTCGTGTTATCAAATTAACTATTGTTTCGGAAAATATTTTTCAAATTTAAAATACACGTCTTTTTAAATATTCGTTATTTTTAAAATAGAATCGATAAGTAATTGCCCTAATATATATGTAACATAAAATAATATTATATCATGAATTTATTTATTTTTAAATAGTATAGTACTTGAAAATATTAGTACTAATTTACTATTTAATATTAGTTTTAAAGTGTATATTATTATTATTTATATTATATTTTTATATCAAAAATATTAAGTCAAAATAAATATAATAAATATAATTATTATAGACATTCACTAAAAGTATTGTTAAAAAAGTATTCTATTTGGCAACTGACTTATTTAAACGTATATAAAATTACTCTCAGTTCTATAGTACTAACCATAAACTTAGAAGATTTTTTTTATATTATATTGCTCCATTTTTGTAATAAAAAATAAATTATAAAAGAAAAGTTTTTTTTATGTTAAAAATAGAATCAATGTACAATACAGTTTCAAGATTTTTATAACAAACTTTCGTGTTGATATTAAAATAATAATAAAACATATTAGAAAACAAGTATTCAAATTTTCCATTGTTTCATTTTTTTTATATAATATGTAATATCTAATATATATTATTAAAAGTCTTTTTACAAGTACATAATATTATATATTAGAGTTATTTTTAACAAGTGCATATAAAGACTAAATGATAAATTATAAACCTAAGACAAAAATACAATTTTGAAAAAATGAACATTTTATATATACCACTTAAAATTAACTCTTAATTTATTTGTTATCTTCAATAACTTAATTTCTTACAAATCATGTTTACTTCCCCTCTACCATATTCATTTTAAATCACATAGAAATGAATTTAAGTCTTGATGAAAATATTATTTACGAAAATAACATGTACTGTTTTTATACACAAGTAGACTAGATTTTGTTACTGAGGATTATTAACACCAAGGTAAATTTTCGATATTTTACGAAAACTCATTTTTACACTAAACAATTAAACTCCTAAATTGTAGAGTTTAAAATATGTTTCTTTTTTTAATAATAATATCTATTTACCTGAGAGTTTCTTTTTAGACACTCATTGCATGATATAACACACAATAACTTAATTTACAATACAGAGAATTAATGGTATTAAAAATACAATATGTTCTAATTTAAACATTAAACTTGTGGTTTTTCGAATATCTTGTCAGTGTGTACTGTCATTTAGGTAATTTTTACTACATTTATTCGACGTTAACAAATAAGTTTGATTTTTAATAAAACAATCATCGAAAACATGTACTCAACAAATAATATAACAAACGTAGCAAATCGGTCATTTTTAGTATTCTTTTATTTAAGTTTTACAATATTATGTAGGGAAAACAAACATATTGTCTAGTTACTCAATCAATAATAGTAATAAAAAAAAAAAATATCACAATAAATCTTCAATTTAACATTAGTAATACAGAAACCTTATAGTAAACTAACTTAAATACGAAAAAACGTACAATACGCAGGTAGTCGCTTGAGAACTTTGAGGATTATAATCATATTGTGTACTCAAATCTAAACGATTATCTCGAATGTTCAATAAAAGATTCAATATTGTTTACAAGTGCAATTGTACCACTTAAATGACTAATGACCAATTTTTAATTATAAATATTTAAAAAAGACAGAAAAATTATTTTTTACAAAAATATTTAGGTATCTCTTATTTTTTATTCTATAATATAATTATGTTTATGTTCATTCCTGAATTTATGTAAGGTCATTATTCTAAAAAAAAAATATTAAAATTGTTTATAAGAAATACTTATCATACTGAGTACATATATAATATAAATTAAAAAGTGCAATTGACCATTATTCGTCTAAATGATGTCATTAATTTACTATTAGATGGGTACATTATTTAAATTTATGTGATGTCATAAAACACATATAAAGATGTATTATAATTAAAATATCTAGTTTTAATAATTTTATGTTTATTAAAGCTAAAACATATACAATCACAATATTCACCTAAATAAACTAATTGTTACGTAAATTTCGTTGATAATAAGAGAAATGCTTTGCAATTTGAAAATAAATCTACGATCAAAATTTATCTATACAATAATATATCCTAAAAACATAAAAATAAATAACTAAACAACCGCTTTGACTTTTACTACAAAAAAAAAAAATAAACTATAAGCTATAAAGTAACGTATTAATGTGACAGTGTCGTTTTTCATTTTAAAGTGCTCTATTTATATAAAAAAGTTTAATCTTTATTAATATTTAAGGAAACTCATAATTACATCTTATATATACATATATAAATTTATATTGAGTATTTGGTATTTTATTAAAAAAAAATCAATAAACTATATTCAAATATTATATTATATACAATAGATAGTATTAAAATCAGATAATATAATAACATTGAAATATTATTTAGTCCTTACATATTATATTAAGACGTATTTAAAACCATTTAAATTATTTGTAGTATAAAATAAACATGATTTAGAATTATGTATAGAAAACATAAAAAATATATAGATAAATATACATTTAATTTAATCAAAAGTTGGATAAAAAAGTATTAAAATTAAATTACTTTTTAATCCATCTCATCTAAAATTATACATATTATGCTGTAGGTACATATTGTATTTTAAATTTTTTACTGCTGGTTATTGTACATAAAACATTTAATTAATGTGTATATTATAGTTTAATACCTATAATAATTAAACGTATATACTCATATAAATTCCATAATATATTATGATAAACATAAATTATAGATATTCAATAATTATAAAAAAATTCCAATAAAAAAAGTAAACTATTGTCATATAGTATTTTTAATTACGTACATAATTTATTATTTTACTCTATATGATTAATAGTAATACATTTTACTGTCAAATAAACTCAATTATTAAATTTATGTCTTATTTTCATAATTTAAAAATTTACTAAAATCATTTTCAAACGAATTGATTTTATTTTTAAAATGTATTATGTTTTATGACTGTAGTCTGTAATAAAAATATAAAATTTTAATAGAATTTTCAAATGTTTTCAAACTAAATAAATATTATATAGAATGTACTAGAAGAAATAAAATAATGTGCACTAAATACATAGATAAACATTGGTTGATATCATAATCATTAATTATTATATTATTATAAACTTTTTATGCATTTATATATTTTTATTAACTAGTTTAAAAAATAGCTAAAATATATTTGGAATATTTTAAATATTTTGCATATTTTCGCATTTTTCCAAAGTACGATAATGATTTTATTAATAATATAATTGAAAAATATCATTGAACTAGAAATACTATTAACAACGAACTGCCAATTATATTTATCGATATAATCAGTTTAAATTTTATAGATAATATTTTAGTTTATAACTTATAGGCATTTTATTTTAATTATTTTATTAAATTTAGTTTTTATATTTTTTTTAAAATTTTTTCCAATTGAATTAACATGAATATTTTACATTGCATATTTCATATATTTTTAGTGTATATAAATCTGGGCCCTTAGTTTATATATAACAGCAAACACTTCTATAATTATTACTTATTTGGCATACTACTATTAAACCAGTAAGATTCAGCCTACAGAGAGAATAATAATTGTTCCTTAATAAATCAACGATATCTTTGAGAAGTTTAGTTTAGGCAACGTGGCATTGGCATCTATGATGAATCTTTTTCTATAAAATATTATTTATCTAGGCTCTCTAACGTATATGTTTTGAAAAATGTGCTTCTCCTAGAAATTAATAGTTTACAACATGTATAAGCTAGGTAGGTATTATCAACTTGTTCGTACATTTCGAATGGATTCGTGTCATATCATAATAATAATTCGAGAAATATTATGAAATTATATAACAATATATTATATAATATATAGATAAACCTATCGGAAGATCGGAGTTTTCTCTAGGGACTCTCACCCGTATGAACATTCATTTTGGGTCTTAGGGTACATTGCTATCGTTCTACGTTAATTATGACGTGTTATATACAATATTCGGTATATAAATTAATAATTTATCATAATTAATTAACATACGATTAAGTAATATTACAATATATTTATATAATAATAACAATTCAGGATCTACTGTATTATATTTAAGACAGTTGGGTAACAAATTATTTATTAATTAGTAGATTGCAAAACGGAATATTGCGAAGTAGGAAACCGGACATCCAACATGGAATTTATTACGACTTGCTATTGTAAAGGTCCTTAGTTTTACACTTCTTAAAATATTTATATATGTGTGTGTGTGTGTGTGTGTGTGTGTGTGTGTGTGTGTGTGTGTGTGTGTGTGTGTGTGTGTGTGTGTGTGTTTAGAAAACATTAAACAACTATGTTTAAACATTTGCATATGCCTATCATATTTCATATGTATCAAGACATCAAATACATGAAAATTGTAGATTTTATAAATTACATTATCACAAGATATTTTGCAAAAAACAAAAATGTTTACCTGAGATTAAAAACCGAATTGATCACGCTGAATATTTCAAATCGGGACCTTTCTTAACCTTTAATTAGGCATGTAATGTGTTTTAACTATACTACAAGCTATTAATTAAAATATTATACAAAAAACTTAAAATCTACTCTCCAAAACAATTTTAGTAGCATAAAAGTAAAACACATTTACTCAATTTATATAGATTTCATAATTTCGTTTAAAAATATTTGTCAACAATAATTATCAGTTTTAGTTTAACACTCAAATAAAATAAAATAAAGTATTCTTTGGTATGGTAATAAAACAGAAAAAACAACAAAATTAAATTACCAAATAATATCAGAAGATTTATTATCAGATTTTTCTTTTTTCTTACAGAGTAAAAAGTATATTCGCTCATAAGTATAATATGTTTATCATTTTACTAGAAAAATAATGCGCATTATCAGAATGTTTAATTGCAATTATAATTATGTATGTTTTTGATATCCTTACACAATAATACGAACGGTAATTGTATTACCTAAGCTCCTTTATCTATAACTATAATTTTTTTATTTTTTAAATTTATTAATTCGTTCTTGAACCGAAATCTTTGAATAATATCGAATAATGATGATGTCAGGTGACATATAACTGATATTTGAACTTTCGACATTTTTTTCTTTCGTTTTACATTTACAGCGCAATATTCGTCGGTTCATGTCGGAGAGAAAGAAAACCGAAAACCCATCATAATTTACAATAATCAATGATTTATTGCACGTTTAGTACTGACGAATAAGTTTAGTTGACTGGAAGAACGGATGCTGCGAAGGCACTAAAAGGTCGAATATCAATTGTCAATATAACAGGCTTGTTGTTTATAGGTCGGCTTAGGCTTACAGGAATATGTCGTTTTACAACTATCGGTCGTTCGTTAAAACCATTTACCTAGGTAGTCTGTTATTCACCGACATAAAAATGGCACATTCTTCTAATTTCGTCGAGACGGCGTTCGACCCATATAATGTCATTGTCTACAATAGTTGTCGAACATTGATTTTCGTGTTTTTTTTTTTTTTTTTTAATTAATAGTCTATACATTATTTTTTTTTACCATAAATTAAATGAATCCCCTTGTTACCAATATTGTGTACCAATAAAATTATATTAAGTTATTTTCGATTAAAGTTGTTCGTTTAAATAGCTGTAGTAAAATTATCACTTAGATTTCATTAAAAATACAAATATAGTAATTTTCTTGAACTTCATAATTAATTTGTTTGTGTTAAAAGTTCTTTAAAAAACAAATTTACTTTAGATGATAAGTTTACTGTTACTAATTCTTTATTAAACTTATTTCCGTAATCAGTATTATTTTAATTATATTTAAAAATAAAACACAATTATAGAAATTGCATAATTTATACATTAAAAAAATAAAAATAAAAAAAATAATTAAAGTTTAATAAATAATTAACCGATTGGATCATAATAAGTTATTCATCAAATTAAATTAAAATACTTAGATGAACTTAAGAAATTATAGAAATTTAAAACCAATACATTCCTAAATCTCATAATCTAAAATAATAAATAAACATTTAAATTTTACCAGACAAACAAATTAGATAATTTTCAACAATTGTTTATTCTGGGATGTATAAAATATATAATATTCCTAGTCCACGAAAATCATATATTAAAAAATACTGATTATCACCAATAATTATTATTAAACTATTAAATAATTTATCAAATGAGCATTGTTGTGCGTTATCTAGATAAAATTATAAAATTATAAAATATAGTTATCTTTTTATCTTGTCTAGATAAATAAATAGGCTATCTGAAAATAATCATCTAGATAATTATTCAATCAATGATTTCAAAAATTTCGATACAAAATTATTTTAAACCGCAATCTGTAAACACTATTTATAGTTTTATATCTGGAGCATCAGATAGTTTATAATTAATAATAATAATATTTACAAACTAATCATGATTATAACAACTATGGAGTACGAACGTTAGATCTACAATATTAAATATTAATTATCTGTTTTTTTATCTAGACAAAATTGGTTATCTTTTATCCCTTATCTAGATAAAAAAATGAAGTGTTATCTATTTATCTCATCTAGATAAATTATGGGTTATATTTGTACAACACTGCAAATGAGTAACACCAGTTACAGCTGACCACCGGGTAGTATCATGTAACTGCAGTCCAACTATATATATTCGAAGTTACTGTAATTAAAATTTATCGACTTATTGTTTTCGTCGAACTCCAGATAACAGCATATTATGTGATAATAATTATAGTAACGTTTTTCAATATTGATAACAACGAAATTCGATAAGAACATTTATGATATTGAACGAGAATGCTTTCAGAACGCTTTTCTAAAAAGAACGCGTGCGTGAATGACCGTAAAATTATCGAAGATATGTACGATCTATTTTTATACTTGTGCTTGTACTTAATTTTATGTAACTCAGTTCGTCGACCGTTTTCGGTTCGGAAATGTTTTATCAAACTAGTCACGTTCTCCGTGGCCGTAGCAACGTCAACTGTTTTACCTGAACCTCATATTATTTTATGGCATATAATATGATTACCAAAATTACTAATCATTATTATTATTATTATTATTTTAACCGTTACTGACCATCAGATACACCCGCGCACTATTATACCCATCATAATATTCGTATACGCGTAGTAGAAACATGCGTCATTTTGATATCATAGTGGTTCTGAGTAATTTTGGACATGGCGACTTGACGTCAGTTTGCGTAAAATATAACATCGCGCGGTGTAAGTACTTATTATAATTCAATATTTTAGCAAAGTTGCGGTACGACAAACGCAAACTAACGCTATTATAGAGCTATAATGTAAATATTGGAAACTAAAATATATCGTCGCCAAACAACTACCACGACCACGGTTATTAACTTATTGTAATAATAATATCTCTTTTGTGCCATAACGCTTCCCTTCCATCCCCCTACCCGTATCACAAGTTTCCGTAATGATTTTTGAGAAACCCTGTTTCACCGTTCAGTGTTCGTCCGATCCACGAAAATAATAATCGAATAACGGTAGGTATAGATATAACAACTGTATAATTCTTAGCTTCGTGAGAAATTCTATCTAAACGATATTTTCATATATAGACGTGCACATGTTTTTAATTCAGAACCCTGCTTTCTCGTCAACCATTTTTTTTTTTTTAGATTCAATTATTTATAATTTTATACTTATTGAATTTTTCGTATTGAATCTTAAATTAGATACAACTAAAACTTAATAAAATAGTAGGAGGAAAAATTATTATTTTAAATATTTTAATTATACTTATTCTTATTTATCTACCTTACACTCATGATTAGATGGGGTCGATCACCCTAGTAGTAGTCTAGTAGTAAATCTCGTTCACTCTTCATTCACACAAGCTATCTTCACATCACTCTATTCTATTAATCCAACTCATATTTGGTTTTTCTTATCTACAATCTACATCCATATTCATTTCCATAACAACTCTACCTCCTACCTAACAATTCTCTACTATTGCAAATAAAGTTTTTTATTTTTATTAATTTACATTATAAATAGTACATATAGATACCTTAATACATTTAATTTAACTATTAATCGATTTTTGTTTTTAAATTACAAATTTATTCAAAATCAAACTATTACATTATCGTTAAACAAGCCTTTTAAAGACATATGCCTTTTAGATTTTAATAGAATATAAAGGTTAAATATTACAATAATAAATACGCAACGATAGATAATCAATCCCAAAATTTCCCAACAATCGATAGACAACACTGAAACAAACGATAATATTACTATTATATTTGCATAGAATATTTTGTTTACGTTTTAAACTCTTGTCACATTACCTACCAATTTCCTGATGAACAAACATGGCATTACCGAAGCATCACTATACAGAAATCCATAGAGTTCTAACTAAAATAATATCAGTGACAACCTACTGACAAAGTGACAAGTGGTGGTATGATAAGAATAATAATAATAATTATACAAAATAAATATAATATCAGTAATAATATTATATATCATTATAAAGTAATACAATAAAATAATGTTGTTGAGAATACTTTCTAAAAAAGTGGATAACTTTAGACTACACGCGGAAATGGACTGGATATAGATTTATGATTTATCTATCTTACAAATTAACTTAATAGACTTGTAAATTATATAATATAATATACATAGTGACATACGTTTTAAATGTTTTTTTCATTATATTTGTAATATAAAGTTATGATCACTCTGTATGAATTACTTATATATATATAAATATGAAAAATAATATATAACTAAAAAAATAAAATAATAATAATAATCGTTTAAGTGTTGCAATTTTCGTACTACAAATAATATTTAAAAAAAAAATTACAAAAATCAAGATTTGATAAGTAACTTCCGAGTAATGAAATTAAAATAGTAATAATAATGTCCTGCAGTGGCAAGCAGAAACGGCCAATCTGAACTGTGTGTGGGCATTGTTTGGTTACGGTTACGGTATAGAAATCATTATCGTCAAATGTTTCGCAAACAAAACAAAAACCGTACCAGCTAGCTCAACGAATATTAATGCTTGTATAATATGTTCAGCCT
Organism: Eriosoma lanigerum; assembly: GCA_013282895.1. Classification (NCBI taxonomy): domain Eukaryota; kingdom Metazoa; phylum Arthropoda; class Insecta; order Hemiptera; family Aphididae; genus Eriosoma; species Eriosoma lanigerum. Next base: position 4,288,101 of record CM023360.1, on the reverse strand, counting down.
GTGTATATATACTGTTTGTATAGCACCAGATGTGAAAAGGCCTGAACAATGGAATACCGAAACATAAGAATAAAAGAGGTGACTAACAATACGGCTTACGAAATGATTTTTTTTATTTAAATATCTAGGATATTGTTCTATATCAGGGCTACCTATTTTATTATTATAATATCAAAGATATTCTTTTAATTGTTATTTTACATTAATTAATATGACATACAATGTTTTTCCTATTTTAAAATGCATGTTTTGATGTGTTGTTTTCTATGCGACACGTGAAATATAAATAAAATTTATCACTACAAACTTAAGGTTTTATTCTATCTAAATCTACAAATGTTTAGCAAAGTATGAGTAAATTAGCTCGTATTTCATAGATCTAGATAAATTCATAAGTTTTACCGGTTTAGGGGTTGAATGATTCAAAAATGCAACATATAGACCATTTATATGAATCTAATAATAATAAGTTGGTTTTTATTCAAAATTTAACTAAGTATATTTTGATATAACTACTAACTTTGGTACCGAAATATTATATTCAATCTATAGGAGTGACTAACACTGAGATTAGAAGTAAAAAAAAAATGATCAAAAATAATTTATTATACGATACCAGAAAATATAACATAATGAAATAAATAAGGATTGGAAGTGAACATCATCACTTAATTATCATTAAACATTTGATGTATAGCAAAATATTTTATTAACCAAAATAGTATCATAAAAAATTTCAATGAAATTAATTTTTCCAGGAAACATTGAATATAAAATAATAACAATAATATAATGTACAGAAAGAAAATAAATTAAATGACAGAGCAACTTAAATTAATTAAAGTAATTAATGAAAAGAAGGTCAACGAATATTTTGGGAAAACTAAAAGGACTTTGTAGAGTGTCCCGTAAATTTTCAAATATATAAGGAATACAGATCAATAAAAACTAAACAGGGACCATCGATGGAATTCAAAATATTTGCAGAATGGATTGTACTCTAAGGATATATGAGCATTCGCCAAGGTATAATAAAACACAAAAACATGTAACGAACGTTTTCAAACAATACGCCAAAATGAAAGAGAAGTTTCTATGAATATTTTAAGGTAAAAAACACAATTCATACAACTGTATAGTTTATTGTACATCATAAAAACTATACTCAAGTCAAGTAAAACCTTTAAAAAAAAAAAATGAAATAATGAAATAATAATGTATAAGTTGAAATTAATTAAAATTATGATTGTCATAATATTATTGTACCTACAGTGTAGTATATATTTTTTCATCCTGATTTAATAAAAAATAAAGTTCTATATGAAGTTAATAATTATAATAATGTATTATGTATATTGATATATAATTTTTTATTTATATAAAAATAAAATATCTCAAACATAATTTATTCAAAACATTATACAAATAACTTTTATTATTTAAATTATTATTGGTAATAAAAAAAAATAAATATGTTAAATGTCAATTATGTATTTAAAACGTTTATGATATTCATAACTTATTTGCATAAATTGATCTGATGTAATGAATTATGATGGAATAAAAGATAAGATTAAGTTTCAATAAAACCATAATTTTTTTAACAATAATATGCTTAGTTTATAAATAATTATAAAGAGTTGTAAATAATAAAACAATACCCATTGTTTTTCGATCCATACTTTGTTTAGGTTTCAATTTTTCATGTATTCAATTGTTCGCTTTAATGTCCGTGATAAGTTTACTTTAATATTCGTTACCTGCTTACAATTAATAATACAGAGTGCTGAATTATAACGGTATTGAACATGTTTATGGATTGTTTATTTAGATTGTTCTTGAAAATTTGATTACTATTGTGATTAACAACAAGTATAATGTAAATATAACAATATTATAAGACATATATATATATAACATATATATTTATATAAATTAACTAGACATACAAAATTATGCGCCTAAACTAAACAGTGTATACAATATTAATATAACACAGTTTACATAAAGATAAAGTACTACATTGTAAAAATGAAATACCTTCCCTAGTATCGTATTTGGCAAAAGTTAATTCATACATTTTTCAAACAATTTATTTGATTCTTTTTATAATATATATACCGATTTATCAACACAGTTATGAATTTATAATGTTACATTCTTTAAAACAAAAATGTTAAGACATGAGATCAAATGTACAAATTTCTCCACAGAGCATATATCATAAAAATAATTATTTATTTCATGAGAAATTTTCGAAACCGTATTTTTTTCTAGGCGTATAGATGTGCTTGCCTAGAAAAATCAACTATGTTGCCTAAATACAGTGATTAATTTAAACGAATTATAAGTGTTATAACCCTTAATCACATCAGTAAATGTTGCATGTTTTTAATTTTTAATGAACATTTTAGTTATTAGAGACGTCAGTTAAATAAAATACTTATCTCCATCTCAATCAAAATGTGTGTTTTCACGGAATAATTATTGTAGAAAAAAACCTATATTTATTTCCGTGCAAAAATTTAACAAATCGAATTATTGATTATAATTTGTTTCTGGCCCAGAAATAATTATCACTTTAGTAGCATTGAAACGTTATCAAAAGTGCAGTTGCCTTGTCGTTGCACTGACTTTATCTTTTGAACTTTATCGGTGTGTATAAATAATAACATCGTATTTCTCGCCAATGTCGAGGGATTTTATTACGATAAAAATGATAACTAAGTATATTATAGAAAATATATATATTATTATAAATCATAGTTGCACAACTTTACATTGTTTTTGAAAACAATACGAATGTGAGTGCAGTTCTCGACAATTTATAGTGGTAGATTACTGTTAATGGAAGACCACTACGACGACGATCACACCATTAGAATCACGCCCGGGGTCGGTGTGTTGCCGTGGCAGAGTTTATACGATTCTGCACAACCTCTTGTTTCGCCGTGGATTTCGAACCAACCTCGACGCGGACTGACTGATGACCGTTATTACCGCGGTAAAAGCACTAAACAAATCTCAAAGCGGCTGTTCTTACGATGAGTACGACGACGACGACGACGATGATGATGATGATGATGATGATAATAATATGACGTTCTCCGACAGCGTTATATCGTCAGACATCGTTCAAAGAGCACCGTCTGACGCTACCATTAACGGGACCGTAATAAAGCACGATATTTTTAGTGGTAGTAGAGTAGAGAGATGAACCACCCCGATGATTATAGTTGGAGTCGTCCTAACAATATCGTAGTGGAAAAATATAAACAATACGAAGAGAGGGATCCCTCGGCAGTTCGCCGGATTAATAATACGCAAAGATGTACGCGTGTCATGGCCCGCGTAAATTCGCCAGCAGAAATCCCCGCCAGCGAACAACCGCTGATCCGCGCGCTTAGTCATCGCAGTCACGATATATATTATTATTATTATTATTATTATTATAATACGCACATTTATTATATTTTATGCGCACGCGAAATATGAACGCGTTAATAGTTCTCTCGCGTACGCTCGCCGTAAGTTCTGCAGGCGTAACGCGCGTCGTGAAAACCGTCTATTTGATTGCGTCCTATTATTATCGCGGCGGATTATACGAAATCGGCTCATTCGTCGTACGAGATAATAAATATATAAACGGACGTGACGTTATGGCTTATCGTCGACACGGCGTCTATGAATTTGCATACGTTTTAAAATATTGTTGTTAATTTTAAGTTTAATTGAAATAACAACAATCGGACGTAACCTCAACGAACGATTCCATCCATTCGTTCGTTTATCATACTATATATAAATATATAATACTGTTAGCTCACTTTGCGTTATCGTAAAATACGAGTATTCTTCTTCTTTTCGTGTCGTCCGGTAATTTTTTGTCCGGTATATTTTATTCGTCCAGTAAGTTGCCAATTGTACGGCGTTGTCATTAATATCGTCCATATCTTCTTTGCAACACGTCCCTCCAAAGTTAAGACATTCATATATATGTTTATCGTCTTGTATTCTTCCACATTCGCACTTGTCATCTTCTGACAAACCCCATTTGAACAAATTCTTTCTCGTCCGTCCACATTTCGCTTTAATCCGGTTAATTGTTTTCCAAAGGTTCCAAGGAAGAATTTTTCCTTCTATGTAAAGATGTAAAGTCCTTCTTTTGGTTCTATTGTAAAATATAAATACACTTTATCTGAACTATGGTTAAGTAAGGCTGGGGTACAATAATCGTATTAATTTTTATCGTGATTTTAAATTATTGTAATTTTATTTTTTCGTCTTGTCATAGCGTTAAATAATGTACAATAACCTTGTTTTGGTTATATTACACTAAAAGTATGTTTTAATTAACTGCAGTTTATTCAATCAGTAAACACTGTGTTTTTTAGAGAAATTTTTTTAGTCCAATTATTTACTGCATGAATATAATTTATACATGATATAGTAAGTTAGTAACCTGGTTGTCCGTTTTAATAAACATATTATGTTGCCAAGTTAGTGTATATTGGTATTGGTTACTCTTTACCAAAGTCGAAAATGATAAACTTAAAGTGGTAGGTACATATTATTATAGTCAAGTAAATATTTTTCACCAAACATGTCATTTCGGCGAAAGTATCAAACCACAGCAAACAATGCAACAAACTGTTTACTAAAAATTAACTCTTTAAAATACGCCTAATATTTTGTTCTACCCCGGAGTGAGCTGTTATGTGATTTATATCTGTATTATTATTTTTTCCATATAGTTAATCTTAACATTATATAAACATTGTTTATTTCAGCCGGATTGGGTAAATTTGGCCCACCGAGATATCAATATTTTACTGGCCCATATTTTATAATTTTATTTTTTAAACGTAAATATAGCTAAATTGTTTATAGTATTTTTATCAAATTTTATTTCGCAATACAATTAAAGTGTAGCATCAATAACTTATTTTCTTATTATTTTTCAACATATTTCCTATGTATTTTTCTACCGGCCCACCGAAATCTTCTCGGTTGCCAGGCAAATCCTGGTCTGATTACAGTATGGGTATAAAAATAAAATTAAAAAAAAAAAACATGCACTAGATTAACTCTATTGCTTCTAGTTATCAATTTTCAGATTTTCTTAGGCCGAATATAACCTGTAAAACCTGGACAAAGATTAATTGATCTAATTCAGAATTAATTTCTCTCTCATATCGCAAAATATGCTCTTACATACGATTTCCCCAGCATGGTTAGTGCTTTATTCGTAATTTAAATAGGAACTAAATATTCTTTATCTTTCTTTACGTCACCTCGATACTAATGTCAGGTTCTTCTTACTATTTCTCAACTGATGTCGAATTTTAATGCATCTAATTATTTTGATACCCTTCTAAATCTATATGTATAATATATATATATATATATATATATATGTGTGTGTGTGTGTGTTACCCTACTTAGCTATATAAATATTACAATTATATCTTCTGTGTTCTTTTTCATTCCTCTTTTCATCAAAATAAACATCCACTTTATAGAATATAGTACCGTGCAAATAATTAAAAAGTTCAGTGTAAAAATGTGATAAACCATTTTTTAATTTTTTAATTTTTTTTAAATGACATAATCGGCTTTTTATAATGGAAAAAATGACTACTAGGTAGTAAGCAGAATAATGGATTTGCATAATCATTTTAATTTTAGTTTTTTTTTTTTATTCAAATTTTTACTTTGTTATATTAGGTACCTACTACTACTGATAACTTAATGTTTGCATCTGTAAATCAATTATAAGTCCATCCGTTGTTATAGTGACAAGCAAACGCTTTTAACCCTAGCACAAATATTAATTCTATGCATACATATTGTATAGAACTTATAATGAAATTTAAATTTATAACCAAATAGAAGCGATAAAATAAAATTTAATAATATAATATTAGATAAGATAAGTACACAGTTGACAAGGGTACAAATTCTAATACTCAAATTGATCATGTCTAAAAACTGTAACATAATGTTCTATAAATTTTGTTGTAATTACCTATTTTGTTTATTAAATATAATTTTTTAATTAGTTAACAATTATTTTTGTGGAAGAATAGTAAACTTATTATTCAATTATAACTTTAATTTAAATACGAAATATATGTTTAATATGTAACTGTTATCGGCACTATCTGATCAGACTAAACTCTTTGTGTCATGAAGTTCCATTACTGAATTGTACCTTCAATTAAGCGAGCTGTCTCTAAACTGTCTAAACTTACAAATTCCAAAATCATTTGTACATATTTTAAATAATATAATTCAAAATTCAAAACAACAAACAAATAAATAAATACAAAATAAAACATATTATTATCCTTACTTGATCAGAACGATAAATCATTATCTATCACTAATACTATGTATCGCCAATGATAAATTAAAACCAAACTAAGTGACAAAAAATACTTTAAAGTAATAACGAAATCTGGTAAATATTGTACTGACAAAGTTTTACTTAAAAGTAAACGATTAAATTTATTTTACGTTACTGAATATAATACAAGAAAAGCGTCTATGGGATATAAAATGATACTACGCAGTATTTAATGATTACTTGTTAAATTTATAAATTGATAATTATGAATATTATGTTTAGATTTATTCAATGTTATAATATTATAGAAACTGTACTCGAAAATAAATTAAGAAATATATCAAGATGTAAGTATTGGACATTTTAATCAAAATATTGCTATAAGTTTCGAAAGAAATTCTCGAAAGCTTAAACTAAGTAAATCAAAACTAAAACACACATTTTGTAAATTATTATAAATTATAGTCAAACGTTTATGAAAAACTTAACAAACCCAAGTATAAACGAATATTTTAAGGATAAATCTAGTTATAATTTACGAATTTAAATGAAAACATGTAAACAAACTTCTTTATTATGTTTTTTTTTTTTCAATAATTTAATGTGTGTTCAATAAATTAACGTGTATCAGAGAAACACAAGTTATTTAATGAAAACGTATCAACTTACATTATTTATTTTACATTTTTTTAGAATAAAAATCGTTCCTTTATAACTCTTTAGTATTAAAACATTATATAAAATGATATTTATAAATCAGCAAAATTTTATACTACTCGTACTGTTACTATTTCACATTAATAAATGCTAATAAACTATTCCTTTAATAGGTATACAAGAAACCCAAAATTTGTGTAAAAAACATAAATTTATTTTTCAAAAGGTATTAATAAATAATAAATGTATATTGCAAAGATTTCTTCTGCGAAACTTGTTGAGCCGATTAGAATAATATATGTTATGGTTCACGCAAAACTTGCCAATCTACCTACCATATTCTGTTGTGAATATTTTATCTGTGCATTTTTTAAAATTAAATTAAAAAACATACTCGAATAAAGTTTTGTTTATGAAATAATTTAGCTGATGTAAGATTTCCCAATTAATTCCTTATTAACGTTTTAATACTTGACGTGAACAATACAATTTATGAAAATACGTTTTTAGATTAATAATAATTCAAATGTATAATATTATAATTTATAGTATAATGAGATTATATATTTTTTAATTAACTTAATTAAATGAAATACAATATAATATAATATAATCATCGATCATGTAACTTTCTCGGCAAATAAATAACAACTTTATATAATACAGATGCCTTGCTAATTGTGTATTACTGCAGAAGTTACGATACTTGTTTTTTCATATTACAGTCACGTAATGTTTTGAAGTATTGATTAAATTAACCAAGTGGGTATTATGTCTTAATATCACTAGTAACGAGATATACTCGTATGTTTCTGACAATTAATTTTGACCACAACTACAGTAAAAGTTCACAATATTATATTAAATAAAAAATCAGTAAAACGATACAAATATTTTAGATCTTTTATAAATACATATATTGAATTCAACAATAAAAACAAAACTAAAAATGCTCCGTTTGTAATACCTTATAATGTGTACTATTTACATTATCGTAATACTTTAAACAGTGGTTTAAAAATAAATTCAATTATTTGTTCTTCAAAAGAAAAGTCAATTTGTTTTTTGAAAACCTTAGAAAAAATATTCTCTGTATGACTTTTTTATATACAACCTACACAATTTTAATTGTTATCGTGCAAACTATAGCTGACAGGTATCTACATAAAAGCAATATTTCGTTTTATAAATATTATAATTTTTATTTATAACTGAAATTAGCTTTGAGTCAAACAATTTTTAAAATATTATTTTATTGAATAAGTGGTAAAATGAATAATGGTAAAATATTCCTAAAAAAATATTTTATAAATATTAAAGCGATTTAAATACAACGTTAAATGAACACATTTGATACTCAATATTATAGCATACATATCAAAAATTGTTAAGTTATAATCAATTTGTATGCTTATTAATATAATCCTCAATTTAAATGCAATTAAATAGATAGAAACTTACAAATATTATATATTTATTTATTGGATATTTCATCATACATAATTTAATATAAATGTTAATAATATACTTGTATAGTAATTTTATTTTAATAAATACAATAATTTAATATCTTGGACATAAATTACAAAATTTTTAATGAAAAAATGTAATCAATTTCTATAGGTAAATTGCTCATAAGAGTAAAACATTAAATTTCAAATTAAAAGGGTTTGGCGTATATATTTATACTTACCAAACAGAATATTAAAAATAAAAAAAAAAAAAAAAAAAAAAAAACAGTAATATATTTATCATTACAATATACAAGCGCTCCCTTTATAATTTTAACCACACTTTTTATTTTTAAAGTACCACTCTTTTCATTACTAGCACCAAAAAATAATGATATTTTTTTACTATTATTCCTTTATTCTACATTGGTTGTGCACATATCCCCTTTGTTAACACAACAATAACAGACATTTCTGATAAGACCTAACCAAATCCTTAACCCACATATATGTATGGTTAAATTAATGTTTCATGCGATTTATCAATAATATAAAACATGTGAATTATCGCAACTATATTTGCTTACAGGTTACGTGCCCATTTTATATACAATTATTGTACATTAGTATACCTATTATGCAATTATAATTAAATATAAATTATAATAGAATAATAATAGTAATAATAATACCTTGGTGTATACAAAATAATTTTATTGGTTTTGAAAAAAGTAGGAAATACCATCCTGGTATATAAAAATTGTAGTTTAATCAATATTTACGATTATAATAATTGGTAAAATTGATTTTATTTTAATACCAAAACAAATAGCATAGTAGCTATGTTTGAAAATTTGGGTGAATGATTAATAATAAATAGGTAGTAATTATCTGAAAATAATAATTTAATAGTTATTAATTTAGTAGTTTCTAATACGCATTTCTGTTATATTTAAATTCTTTAAAATAAAAGTCCTAAAGTTATAAAAAAAAATATCTTTTTCATAAATTATGATAATTCAAATTACCATATTATGGTAGAACACAATTAAATCGATACATCTAACGAAAAAGGTAGTAACTCAATTTTTTTCGTTTTTGAGTTACGACTTTTAACACAGCATTCTGATTTCTGATAAAGGATTCTTTTCTTATTGACCACGAAAATGATTGTATTTCTATCTATCCCATAGAGATAATAAAATAATATTAAAATAAAAAAAAATAGAATAAGAAATTAACTTTGAATTTTACTTTGCTCCTCCTGAACAATTGACAAAATGGAGTAACTACCTTTTTCGTAGGATGTATCGAAATAACATTGTAATTTAAAATCTGAGCGAAGAGAGATGTATTGGTTTTACAAAAAAATTTTTTATGTCTGAAAAAATTAATTTTTGTAAAAACAATCTTCCGGTTACCACGAATAAGATATGATTTCGGTAAAATGTTTCATCTACTTGGTACTATACTAGGCTCATTTTTCGAATTTCTCAATACTTTTTCTTTGAGATAAGAATTACTATCGAAAAATGAATGAAAAACTCGAAAAAATTCGGAATTTACGAAAACTGTGATTTTGGCGAATTTGATTTTATATATTTTATAATACTAATGTAATTTAGAATATAAGTTCCTTAATTTTTTTTTATGTATTTTCATAGATAGTCTAGATATATGGTAAAATTTTGGAATGGATTATAATTATAATGTATTTCATATCTGACTGAGTTTCGCTTAGAATCGTATTGTCGAATGCAAATTTTCATTCTAATAGACCACTAATTTTTCCGATGAATGAAAGGACGAAGGAGAAACTACCGGTATCATCTTTCCCGTTTTCTTTTAAATATATTGTTACGTTATAAAAAAAAAATCTCAACAAAAAAAATATGAATAATTAATAAATCGGGTAAAGGGCACTAATGGCAATAAACGTATTATGTGCTTCAATAAAATTTATAGCTCGCAATATGTAATAAAGTATACAAACCTACACAAAGTGTATACAAAAATGGAGTCGTGTTATTGGCGGTAAAAATGACATTTGTCATTTGTGTGAATAAATTTATCGATAATATACATTCATATCGACGAATGTTACACATTGGAATATTTTCTTGTTTTTGACGTTTAACGATACGGCGGATATGACTTTGTATAACCAACATATTCGTGATGTAGTGTTAACTATCTTAACAATAACTCGGTGTACACAATTTCCACTACCCGTCAACTCGATTAAGATATTATGACGGGATTCCGCTATTCATGGCAACACTGTACCTAAAAGCTTTTATTGTCTGAAACACAGCGTTGTATATCGTTACGAGTTTCAGAAATTGATACGTTACGGCGAAAACCGTATTTATATGGGCAAAATATTATTTACACTTATTGTTTAAGATGAACATATATAGCTAATTGCATGTTTTCGTTCGGTGTTATCGTGTCAATTACCGCGATGAACGTCACTATATTGTTTATGTTACGTCATTTTTAAGGTAAATATTTTATACGTTCATAAATTATTTACCATTTGTTAAACTAATAATATTGTTTAGGAAAAATTCAAAGATAATACAAAATTTCTTCGAAAATAATATCGTGTTGTTAATAAATAATGAAAATATAATCGAATATAAAAAAGATACTGATTGATTTCAGCTTACAGTAGTGTTATCACTTTATCAGTACGTCATGGTACAGATGACAGTAGTTTAATGAAGAAAACGCCATACGCGCATTTGTTATCTCCGTCTATCCATTAGGTAATATAACGAAATCACCGTCACGTAGAACTTAAATTGTAGCAATTGAGTTAAACTTGTTGAGAAATACTTGTTACCAAATTTAAAGAGTGGAACATTTAGAGGTTCTATCATAGGACTTTGGTAAAATGTCATCTAACAACGAAGTTATAAGTGTTTTAATTTTTTTCATATTATGTTAAATAGTTACAAGATTATGGTTAGATAACATTTTACAAATACCACAAAAGATACCTCGAATAAGTTCCATTCTTTATGTCTGATTATAAGTGTTTAATCTGTAAGTTTAACTTAAATCTCACAGTTCTACGTGTTGACGATTTCGCCATATTTTTTGTTGGCTAAACGGAAAAAAACAAAGCAAGTGTAACGACCTCTAAGGTTCAAAGATTATAAGAAATATAAACATTACTGTTATAGAGTAGAGGCAAAATGAAAAAAAATATTACAAAACAATCTTGCTCAGTAATCAAACCTTAAATTATAATATCCTAAAAATTGGAATTGCATTATGCGGCTAAGACAAAAATGTTAAAATAATATCTGCAATGTCTTAATATATATAAAATACTTGATATTTCTATATACTATTAGATATATATTTTACAAATAGATTTATAAAATTCGTTTTGACTTAATATTAAATAAATTCTTAATTAATACTGAAAACGATGATGTACAATAAATTCGATTTGAAACAAATTCACTTCATCTCGTGTAATTTTTACAACAAAAAAATGAACTATTTTCTATAATTCATAGTTCGTATGATCCATGCGTGTAATAAATAGGTATATATCATTGTTATACTCACTGGTGGTGAGGTGAGAGTTCTGACAGCTTCGCTAAGATGCTTCAAATTCAAAGGTTGTTCTCCTTCAGTTTGTATTACGTTTGCACGAGGCGGTGCACGGGAGCTGAATGGACAGAACATTTTTCCGACTGTATCGATTAAATCTATAGAAACATAATATTTACATTTGATGTTATTATAATTTTTTTTTTTTTTTTTTACAAATGATAGGGTAGGTTTTATACAAATCGTTAAGCATCATGTTTTAATCATTTATTCGTGTATATTAATAGTAATATATATTACGGTTATTTTCTTCGATCAATCTTATAAATTATTTGAGTAAAACAGATTTGAAAAAATATATCCCTCCTGGAAATATATTATTTGATAAAAAATTTACTAAGCTTGTTTAATTTAAATGCAGTAGACTTTATACCAGTAATTAAATTTTCAAAATTATAAACACGGTAACTGTTATAAATATTTGACTTAAGTATTCCAAATGTTTTTTATTTTGTAATCGTGTTTTTCCGACAATATTTAAAATTAAATAAAACATCAGAATCCAATTTACCCTGTGAAAAGACATCCTTTTTCAAATAAAAAAAAAAAATCGGAATCCGGAAATTCTACGAAGCGTGAGTGTTTTTCCTGTAAAGACGTTTTTGCTCATCGAAATGGTGTGGTTGATGATTATGCCTGATTAGAAATCGCCTGAATTGTTCTCCTTAATATCCGACAACCGGGTCCGACAAATACAAATTATTTACAGATAAAAAATAGTTAGATAAAATAATATATATATATATAATATATAAACATAAATATATCTATTAAAATTCGCTTAAACATAATGCTATAAAAAAAAAAAAATGTTCAATAATTAATAAACAAAATATTTTATACACAAAAAAAAATTTAACTAACGTACCTATTATTATAATATGTAGTTTATATAATCAATGTTCATAAGTTGAAAAAATTACAAAAGGAAACTAAATACCAAAAATAACGAATAATTTAGTTAAAAAATAATGTACGTTATTCAATGCTATATTATTATATTAATTATATTATTAATATCGAGTTAATCGTGCATATAGTTTTGTAAAATTTAGTAAAGTAAACTTATTTTTTAAAAAATATTTAATTTGATCTTTGATTTAGTCGTATAATGTGTGTATAATATTTTTCATAGTATATAATATATTATTAAAAACCTATCAAAATTATTAATCTAAAACATTATCATCACTATTTAACAATAGAACACGATGAGATTAATATTATGTTTCATTATATCAGATTACAAAACAATAATTAAATCGTGCATCAAACCTTATACTCAGTGGCGTCGAGTCGGGGTTCAGGTATGGTCATGACCAGACTATAATTTAAGATTAGTGGTTTAATATTTTAATTTTATTGTTTTGGTAAAGAATTATTTATACATTTGACAAAATTATTAAAATTATCATGTAATATAATATGGGTGGTGGTTAAAACTTTGCGTTTTATTACATTGACCAGACTAATTAAAAACAAATTCAGCATCACTACTTATACCGCAAATGTAAACATACCTTATATGTATAAGGTATGTATTCATATTATCATATAAAGGTAAAGGTTCTATCAAGAAGACAGTTTTAATTTATCTAAAATATATCACACCTTTGGGCGGTTTTAACAGTTCGAACAACAAAGCGTTAAAACAAGACGTATATAAATATATGAAATAAACATTAGTTGTCTACAGTGTCTATACAACATATATTATAACATTATAAAAATATCATATTATTTATAAACAATTTAAGTAATTGATAATTAAAACATAAAACCAAACATATGTTTTCTTTCAATAAGATAGCATATTTTTTGAGAAGACAATGTACAAATGAACTATTTTTTTTTAAAATATCATAAACTTGTATTAATTATTAAATTAATGATTAGAACTAGGTACTGATATTATTACCTAATAGAATAATGAACAATAGCAATTTTTAATGCATTGATATTTCTAAATTTTGTAGTCTGTAATTTAAAAAAATATTTTTGGTATATTAGAAACAATTACTGTCACTAAATTGTTGCTAGTCGTTACGTTATTATTAAATTTCAATAAAAAAATTCAATACCAAAATGCGGTATCTGTACAGGATAATATTTTAATGGTATATTCGAAAGTTTTATCACCGAAACACAAGTTTTTGTGCCGTATTACGTATGATTGTGATTAGAACCGAATGACAATTATTATAATTATTATTTATTAAATCCAATAAAAATATATTACTCCCCACAGTCACACACACTCGTATACATGTTCCACCAACAATAATATATGCGTATCGTTTTGCTTAATCGCTATTTGAACTGCATAGAGATTTCCAGTGCTGGCGGTGGTGTAATTTGCATGATTTATGTGTCTGGTGAATATCGTTCTGAGGCCATCGGTGGCGATGGGCAGACTGTAACACATGCGCGCATGCCGGCTAACGATAATTATTATTATTCCAAATTAAATTGTAATACTCGGATAACAAAATATTGTTAACAGTTTTACATAATTCACGGCAATAGAATTATTTTACCTGTAAGAGTAACCTGTACTCGCGAGTAGCCACGGCAACAAAACTAAAACTCATAAATTCTACCCAGGTTCCTAGTACGGATTATGTAAATATTGGCAATACTTCTTTTGCAACTAATTAATTACATTCTAGACCTCGATATTCTTTTACTGGAAAACATACAGTTTCTTGTGTTAAATTCAGCGGCGAATTCTGAAAATCGAACTTGAACTTCAAAAAGACATTATCACTGATTGAATTTTTGATGTTAATTAATAAAGTAGGTACCACAGAAATATCTGTTTGTCACTACAGACGTTCAAATAAAAAAACGCGGGTAATAAAAACTAAATTTTTCAATCAATTGAAAAGCATATTAAAATTATAACAATTTATATTTATATTTGTGGAAATTAATCAATCCATAAATATCAATGTTATCTTTTATATTGTTCCTAATTTAGCGTATAATTATGATTTATAATCTGGACGTATTTTCTAGACATTTTTTTATAAATTAATGAACTAGTACAAAAAAATTAAATAAAATAGAAGTTTGAAAACAAGGAAAACTCTTAGTACCTAGTTTGTTTTATTTAGTTTATAGATATCTATCCTATTCGTATTTTACATTTACTATGATTTTCTCTCACATTTTTTTCTTTTGATTAAATTGAAATAAAATATATTGAATTAAATGTGATAAAAATTTAATTTAATTCAATACTTTATTCAAGTACCTATTTATATATATTTTTTTTTGTAAAGTAGGTAATATGCATTTTATTTCCTTTTAATATATTTCATTCTTTTTATTCCAGTAAATAAAAAATATTTAATTATAATAATTGAAATTAAATAAATATTTGTATTAATATTTTAATCGAAGGCCATTAACGCATTTTAAAACGTTTAGTAATAATGTGATTATATTTTTTTATAAGACATTTATTTCATAATTATTTATTGTGTTACTACACCAGAAATAATTCTAAAAATTAAAATGAGTTGTAACTAATTGCTCTTTATTATTATTGTTTTTTAAAATTTGTACTCAATTTTCGTTTTTGAACATTGTAAAAGTTGGGCAATTTATTGCGTTAAATTTAGGATGATGTTTATTAAATATACTATTCACTTTATCAAATCATGTTTTTGACTCAAATATATTTTATGAATGCATTTATTTGAAATTGAAACATTTAATTATAAAAAAAAGTACATGTAAAGTAACATATGTCATTCACAAATTAAATATTCTGAAAATTATTAAACATTACTTTTTTGTAATTTATGATTTTTAGTGATCTTCCGTTATTGAAAAGTAAACAATGTTCGAAGTATATACACCTGTATAATATTGACGTGTTTCATTATATATATATATATATATATATATACCATAGTGTATTATAAGTATATCATTAGTGATGTACAATATTAATATTAAAAATATGACATTTTACTTTTTTTCATCGTGTTTTTAATGGACTACCCACAGTTATTTTAGTAAAGCCACAGGTGTATGATTAAAATAATCTCTAGTATACAAATGAGTATTGATTAAAAAAAGAAAAATGACAAATCTATATTTATAGTTGACAGCCTTATAATATATTTCTTACAGTAAAATATAATATACAAAAAATAATAATAATTAACCCTCGTCGTTATAAATTTTAATTTCGTATAATGTCATCAGTAATATAATTACGTAATAGTCAAAATATTAATTGGTTAAATTAAATGATATTATATGGTAATTGCAGTTGGTTTACCAACTTAGTATGTATTACAACATAAAAATACAAGATATCTGGTATTGTATTATTATTAATTTGTATATTACAATCATACTTCAAAAATAAATGGGCTTCATGTATTAATCCAAATGTGTTAAGCATAATAATTTATTGAGGTCCAATTTTTAAAAAAAAAGATTTAAATTTTAATAAAATTTACCAAAATTATTAAAAAAAAACAATTATTATTTTAGAATTATCCAAATCAATATTCCCAATAAGATTAATTAAATTAAACAAATAAGTAGATAATCCTTGATAATTATTAATTTCTAACGATTATAGTTATTTCATTATACAACATTATACAATATTACTGAAATAAATAATCATGTAAGTTTTAAAATAATTTTCATCAGATTTCTATAACTACTTATTTATTATTTTTTAATTTTAATATTTATTCATTTATTTATTTGATTACATGCTTATAGTATATTGTATTTGATAAAAATATTGAACTCAATCAAACAAATAAATTAGGTGCATTTGTATATATATATAATATAGACGCGCGCCGCCGAGTGGAGAAAAAATAACTAAATAGACGATCTTATATTTAGTTTAAGTAAATCCGCTGATTATCAGGCGCGGATCAACAAATTATAAATAGTGTAGAAGAGCTCGATCTAAAGTCTGATGGAACGATTATAGATCATTTATTTAAAACAATATTTTAAATTTTACTTATAATTAACGTTCGTAAGGCTCTAGCACATTAACACCTCTATCGACGCTGTAGTGTTATTGAAAATATAAATATGTGTATATGAGAATTCATAGAGTTTGGTAAAAACGATAAACGAATTACGTAGTTATCAAAAATACGCGATTGAATCGTGACAATACAAGATAGGTTCGTAAAACCGCAAATAAATCGATATTGTGCTGTAATATATTTAAATTTTATTTTATTTTATTAAAAATCAACAACGTTGTGATACAACGATATTCGAATTTACCTGTACGACTTTTGGGGTTTCACGAGTGACCATGCGTCAATGACGATAGCGGATGATCGAACCGAGACCAACGGACTGTATACGACCGTACATGAACCATTCTGCAGCACACTAGCTTGTTTATTCGACTCGTCGTCGCGAAACGCCGGCGGCCCGTGCCGACAGTGGTCGACTTGCCCCGATCCCCTGCACCACCCTGTGATGTCGTCGTGGCGTATACTCGCATGTGTGCGTGCTCGTTCGTCCGAATGGTCGTTGGGTCCACACATATATATATATATAAATTTATTTTAATCGTATTATTCTCTAATCCTTATCGTCATACTGCAGTTACGTCATAATACTGTATGGATGTGTCTCTAAAAAAGTATAGTAAGTATTCAGTAACCATAACCGTGGTATAATAATACTAGCTATTATTATAATGATATCGGTAACGACTCTACTAACCGGAAGGCAGATTTTCATTTTTTTTTTTTTTTTCATTTTACACGATAACGTATCTGACTCACGTCAGCATAAATATGCGTTTCAGAAACATCGGTAAACGTATTTCATTCCAGTAGCAAAATATTGTTTTTCTGCGAAAACGTTTATTTTTTCCACATTATGATAATATAATGTGTATAACGATTTATATAATATCGTTGTACGTATCGAATAAATAACAATTGTAAAATTAGTGTCAACGTGCTTTAACTACATTACATCGAATCGTTGAAGACGATTACCAAAGTAACAGTTGCTACCAAGTTGATAACGGTTAGAAAAATTAAAGTACCTATGTAGTTGTTTATTTTGTTGTTGTTTTGTCAACTGTGCTTATTTGATAATTATACTTTTATCGAAATTATTGATACTTTATTCATAAATTCAAATAATCAAATTAATCACACGTGTATTATTCTTATAATTATACAATCGAAAATGATCATAACTGATTTTAAAATAATTTCAGTTTAAGTCTGGTATTACTTTTAAGCCAAATGGTTTACCGATTACACTTTCACACGTCTAAATAATTTTTAACCAAATTTAGTCATATCGATTAATATTACAGACAATTCAAATAAATTTCAACAATAAATTGTTTATATCTTTGATAATAGCATGTGGATTATATATTATTAAAAATGGTTGGCATTATTTAGAAAATTTTAAAAGTTATCAAAAGCATCTTGAATTTGTCATGAAAATTATGTCTTATAAAAATGTATTTATTTAAGCTATTATAATTTATTTATGATATAGCTGTAAATACGAATACCAAATCGAAATAATGAAGTATTTACTGAAATATAATAATATACCTAATATCTAATTGCAATTTAAATTCTTATTTAACTGTAATAACTGAATTTGTTTAAAGTCAAATCGAGTAAGTAGAAAATCAGACAGAATAAAATTTTGTATTGATCAAAAGATCTTTAGTAATATTTTCAAATGAACAGCATTTTTTATAATAATTAAAAATTTAAAACTTCGAGTATAGTCATTATGATTATTATAATACACACGGTTATAATATCATCCTATACAGTAATGTATCAATATTGCCTATACAATACGCCGTGTTAAAGATATATTGAATTATTATTTTATAAACAATATTTGGTTTATTCATTTCTGTAATTTAATTATGCTACGATATATTATACAATAATGTTAATTTAAAATTATATTTATTTATGTGTGTTTTTTTTTTATATCTGAAGGTTAGTTTACGTTAGGTATAAGTTAGAATCGGTTAGAAATAGAATTACTAAAGTCAGATAATATAATGTGAAATGTATAAAAAAATATATATTATTATTATTACTTACATTATATATTAGTTATATTTCATACAATCATTATTCGCTACAAAACAAATAGTAATATTTTTATTTTTATTATTTACCACTTGAATTAAAAAAGCGTTGAAGTTGTTTTACTATTTTATATTTACTTGCGTAATATTTATAAATTTATACAAGTATAGAGATTTAAAACAAAATACTATACTAATCGTTCAATTATGTTATAACAAATATACTAATAAAATTATTTTGTTTTTAAATCACATTCAAAGTTTCTGATAGAATTAACTATTATCTATTTAATCTTATGACTCCTAAAAAGTTGAATAGTAAAATAAAAAATAAGCTTAAAAATATATACGAAATCATTGCTTTAGAAATGTTCTAGATATAAAGTTTAAATATAAAAATAATTTATATTTACAAAAAATTGTATCCGTAATATATAGTCCTAAAGATAATTTTTATCAATATTTATTGCACAATAACCTCTCGTTCCTAAAACGACATTTTTTTGGTATCGTTAGATTTTACAGATTTGAAATAACAAATATAATGAATAAAACTCATTGTTATTATTTTTTTGTTTTAAATCCTAACTGTGAATTTTCCTTTATTTATTGTATTTCTTTGGATTTGTGTTCTCTTTTGTATTTTTGAAAATAAAATTGAATACCTACACATAAACATATTTAAAATATTATGTACCATTTTGCATTATAATATTGTTGATTGAACAATAGTAACATTTAGTTTAAATTTAAATTATACAATTTAAAATGGATGGCACAAGTTATGTATTAATATTTTTATATTTTTTTTATAGAAAACGAATATTTTAATATTTGGATTATGCATTATATTAATATAAAAACTAATAATTATTTTGTAAAATTAATTAAATTTCTTTAAACATGTAACATAATAATTTATAAAAATATATACTTTATAAAATTAAACTCCCGAAAAATAATTAGCTTTAGTCGTACATTTTTATAAATTAATTATATGTAACGTAAATGACGTTAAAAATACTAGGTACTATAATATATTTTGAGTAGTGGCTAGATGGAAAAATTCAGCTTTAATGCACAAGTGAATATTTCTGTACTTAAATAAAATATAATATAGGTAACCTAAATATAACATTTCGTTATACGGTCTTGACATTTTATACTGGATAACTAAGTATAGAAGATTTCATTTAAATGGTCAGCTCGTGCTTTTCACCTAAAACCCCAATTAAGGCGATAAATTTTTGATTTTTTAATTTTTCATTGTCATACGATTCATTGAAAATTATAATTTATACAAAAATACGATTATTTTAAATGTTCAAATTATATCCGTATATGCATTTTTATTATTTTGGATATTATTTTTATTAAGTGAAATTTCATGCAAAACCAACATTAAATTATAATACATTAATTTTAAACATTTTAATTATGGAAAATATTTTTTAATAGTGTCATTTTAATTATTTACATATTTTATAATTATATATACTTAATCTTTAAGTATATTTCTTAAATTAAAAGCAGACATGTCATCAAGCAGCAATGTCTGACATGCCTATATTTAATAACTGTGCCATGTACTTTATCTTTTTTTTGTCTGTGTAGAAATTATAGTCACATAATACTATAGTAGTTACTCCGGCTACTGATACAATTACTATTTCTACTAAAAATAGCTAAACGTTACATTATAATATTATAATAAAATATGAAATATTTTTATCACGTCTACGCATTTTAAAGTTATCTAAGTCAAAGCTGTAATGATTAATTTTTTTAAAAATTGTTTATAATATATAGTACTTAAGTTATATAACAAGTGAGACCCGAATGATGAAAGAATTGATAATGATGACATTCAACCATATATATATGCTTATATGTTGGTATAAAAAATATATTTCTTTGAGCTTAAGTCGTTTACAAAAAAAAATATAAAAAATATAAACATTAAAATGCAATATTATAAAACGGGATGAAAAAAAGAGTAATGAATATAAAAAAACATGCCGGATCATTTGATTAAAGAATATCAGCTTAAGTTTAGGAAAAATAATAAAAAGAAAAAACCTTAATTGATACCTGCTGAGCCATAAAAAATAGTAATAGACTGTAATAAAGATTAAACACAAAAATTAGTAAGACAGCAGATATCGACAACATGGAGAAATAATGATATTTATACAAGACTCATATTGATAAGCAACACGACTCAATAATAAAAACATAAAATTAAAAAATTGAAAAGACTCAATAACGATTGTTTACCTGTGCACCACGTATAAATTGGTTGGAAGATTAAATTTCATAATAACCGTACTAGTGAATCTTAAAAATGACAAAAAAACTATGCGCGGATTAAGCCATTACGCACTAATGTGATAGAAAGCTTGACAAAAACTATAGAAACAAGCAGAAAAAATACAAACTATAATAAGACTTAAGACTACACGTTTAGTCTAGTAGAACGGATGTTAATCTGTTTTCGTCTTCTTAAAAAAAAATGTTACTAAATAAATTAGTAATTTGATCTTTGAAAATAATAGATGGTTGAAATAGATTCAAATAGGTATATATTATATCTCTTTCTTAAATCGATTATCAGAATCATATATTATTATATTATATTACTATTATATTGTTTATTATGGTCCAGTCCATGGCTCTTGGAAACAGTGGTCAATAAACAGTCAGACAATAAAATATATACAGACTACAATTCAAATTATATTACGTAGCAAAGAAAGCATTATAACTTATTCTTAAGGGCACGTCATACCCATGTTTTTAAATGTTGCTGACTCTGTCTATCTAACGGGCAATATAGCAAAGTCACAGCAACGTATCATTTAATAAATATCGTATTTCTTATAACACTGTTCCAAATATTATTCATTTTAAACAAACGAAATATATTTAAAATGTTGAGATACTGTACAATGATCATATGATGTTAACTGACTATGAAAAATTAAAAAAAAAAATTATGGATTGAAATTTAAAGGATAACAATCTCGATCTTTTTACCAATTTAAAATCATATATTATCAATTAGGTTTAAAATAGTAAGAATGTTATTTTCAACATGTCACGGTAAACATATTCTTTTTAATTACATAGTTACGATTGACCTGTGTCATTATTTTAGACATCATGGTAGGTACTAAAAATATATAAGCACTTTTTTTTATACATAATTCTCTGTTATGAAGAGTCCTTATTTCATAAACTATGTAAAATAAAATCGGAGCTTCAGTCAGTAATTTGAAGACCGTTCATTAATTTAATCACTTACTAAACTGTAAACGCATCAGACCACTCAACGTATATAATATTATGTTATACGTATGTATAACGATGTTATAAATAATTGGAGTTTTATCAAGTTCTTAAAAGTGTGTATACAAACTTTACTAACACGTTTTGAAAATCGTGAAATAAATATCAAACGTTATTTTCAAAACAGACAACTAAAAATTTGATTAGTCTAGTCTAACCTAACCTTACCTAAACTATAAAATTACGTGTGCAAGTCGGGATCTATAGTTACGACTAACGGAGTTTTACGGGAATGTGATTAAAATAAGATACCAGAAAGCCTGTGTTTACAGCACTATCATCGAGAATGTGATTTACACGCACGAGACAACGATCATACGAATACTAGCTGAGAACTCGCTGGTTTATAAAAGTTCATTTTCGTGTTCGTCTGAAAACACCATAACATTGTCTCCATCTATAGAACTGAGGGTGATAACCGTTTTATATCGACCAGTAAAATCGATTATTTATACTCATCTTAATCCATTATCCGTCTAAGAAAACCAACTAGCTATAAGGTGGTAAATTTTTCTAATTAAATATAAATAATATAAAAATATTAACATAATATAAAATATTCGACTAGTACTAGACAAGAATATAATATCAATTTTGAATAGTTTTTTTTCGTTAACAACTATAGTAACTAAAATATAACCAGTCGAAGAATTGTATATGAAATACGTATACAAAATTATTTATCAAGATTACAAAAATTGTTTAATTTATTCAGAGTGATCCTGTATAAATAAAGTTCTGAATTCTAAAGAATATTGATAAAGTGTAACATAAGAATAACAATTCTTATTATCAATTTATAGTATTAAATTAAGTTGTGCAATGACTTATGTAGTCATGTTGCGTAACTATGTGCGTTGGAACTTTAACGTAAACTAAATTAGATATTATTCGATGGGTAGTAAAAATAATGTCAGTAATATTATAGTCCGTAAGATTTTTGAGTTTTAAAATCGTATCATTATCAATCTTAGTTACGAAATCTAATATTATATTACCTTTATTAAGTTAATATTTTATCATTTGTACAAAGTTTTGTTAAAAAAAAAAAAAAAAATTGATATATCTAAGGTAAAAGGTAACAAATTTCAAATCTACAAAAATAATATTTATCTTTACCAATAAGTATACACGGGAAGATTATATTTCTTTTTTACTAATTATTATGTTCGTTCATACATACAAATATTTCAAAAATACAGCATAACTCACGCCAATGGCAATTTCGTATGTATTTTTGAAAATCATTCACGATAGTAAATAAACGTTTTTTATCATTATTCGAATAAGTGATCACCGTTCAGATTAATTTGTAAAAGCCGTGTTTATATGCGGCAAACGACATTGTGTTTAATTAGATTATTTTATCTATTATGAAATGTTTCATATTATAATGTATAGAATTTTTAAAATGAAAGCAATTTATTTTGGATTCCAGTCTAGCTGACAGAAATTGACCAAATCGATAAAATATAATCATACCCCTATACCTCATCATAAAGTACATTTTGAAGAATTATAAATTAGATCTCGGTACTAAGGATATTGACAAGATAACAAAGGCTTTTTCGTTATTTGATTCTTTTAAAAATGTTGTCAGCATCTGCCAATGTCAATAATTGTTACATTCGAAAACAATGCTTTATACATTTTCCCTTTAGCAAATCGGTGTACAACAACATAAAATCGATAACTAATTATTATTTTTTCCACTGATATATAGGAAACTGAGAGTGATATATCAACAAAATAATAAACAGAGTAAAAAATAACTAAAAACAAAATTAACCAGAACAATATATATTAATTACAATAATACGAATAACAATACTATTTTTTTTACAGACCTACAATGTGTAATGCAGATAAAAATGCATAAGTCTCTTATTACCGATGACAACGATAATAATGTTTATTCGTAATCATTTGCAAAATAACAATAATATCATCTATATACTACTATATTATCGATTAATATCGATTAAAGATAATAAGCTATAATAATGATAATAAAGTTAATAGATACCTACATTAAAATTGTAATATGTATCTGATCATTTATTAGTATTATATATTATCAAAATTAATTGTATTATGAAAACGATCAATACGGATATAAAAAAAGGTAAACATAATAAACTTGTATATATTATATTGAAAAAAACCTAGGAAAACTTTTTTTTTTAAATTATTAATAGAAAATAAAATATTAAACGACATACAAGTAATTTGTATTCACTTCATTTTTTTTTTTTTTTTTTTTACACGAAAATGTAAAAGGTTGTTTAAGTACATATTTTTATTTAAAATAAACAATCATATGCAGAGTAGTTATTTTTAAGCAGTTTTTCCATTTTCGAGTTATACAGAAAACAAATTTGGAAATATATTTCATATTAGTCTTACACAGCTTATAGAATACCAGAATAATAATATACAATTTAAATTTAAATTATAATTGAAACTTTATTTTCGTCTGAATAATACGTTAAAAAATAAAATAATAAAAAAATGAAACAAAAATAGGAAAAATATTAAATTCATGAATAATAAATAATTTGAATGTGTTATATATTATACGTTTTATCCTTTATTGGATGGTTTTAAACTTGTATCATTACTGTGTATGCTTATATACATATTTAATATTAGTTTTACTTATTAGAAAGAGTCTAGAAACATATAAATATATACGTATTGATCACAGAATATAAATTTACGTATATAAAATTAGTAAGATATATGAAAATTGATTTATTCATCATATAATTAGTTATTTTTAATAATAAACACAATATGTATTATGCGAAATTAATATGGTAAAATAATACTAGTTTACAATTGCAAAACCGACTTCTGAACATACCGATACAAAAAATTAATTTAAATTCAAATTTATTTCTTGTACTCGATATATTTTAGATAACATTTCTATTTTTATAAACCGCTATATATGATGTTATCATCAAACCGAATAAACTGATATGATTTTTTCGAATGATTTTGTTATATGTATTAAATTAAAAAAAAAAAACTTGAATTCACTGAAACAGACACACGTTATCACTAAACAAAAAAACATTTTAGTTAAATTGCACATGGATATACTAATTTTGGTCACGGATGTAATAATAATATTATCCACTGGTATAATAATTTAGACTATCCCCCGAGGTTACCTCGCTAGTTTAATTACTGTTTCACTTTTTCCCCTATGTTCGTATTTTTAACAAAACGGGTCGCAGCTCTCAGTGCGTGTCTGGCGGTTGTGTTCCGTTCTGTTTTACGGCGAGAGAGCATGCTACCTGCACCAACAATATCCATTTTACACAATCCCGAAATAATTACTCATAATGTTTTACTAATATCAAAGGAAATTCGTAATATAATATTTTCAGTGTTGGTTAGATAGACTAAAGTATAGAAAATATTCATCGTATCGATCCAACAAAATGAGCAAATACTTTATGAACAGCAATCAATATCGCCAAAAATTCATATTTCTAAATCTATTTCGTCGAAATAAACGTTTTATGTAAAAAAAAAAAAAAAAAAAAAAAATGAATATGGAACATACGTACACCATTTACGCAAAGAAAATGTTTTATTTCATACAATTTATTTTCAATTGTTGTGTCAATATAAGTAAACATGTTTCGCCTAGCTGTTTTCTATGAATAAGCTGTTTTGAGAACTTATTCATATACAAAACAATACTTTAATAAAAAAAAAGTAGTACAATAACCAAAAACTTCCAAGTTTTCTATTCAAATCACGTAGACCAGGATATTTACTAGAAAAATATATAAATCTCGATTTTTGTTTTATTTAAAAAAAACAATTTTTATCACTACAGGATACATGTGTGTACATATGTACACAGTGATTATATGTTATAAGTAAATTTCGAAATAAAAATATACGTAATCAAGTTAAGACATTAGGTAGAATCACCCTGGTGACTCTTCATCCTGTTTAATATTATTAATTTTTACAATATATCAATCGCCGTTCGACAAAATTAAATAATTAATTACCGACACAATCAAATACCTACGTTATATTTTCCTACATTATACTATGCAAAATAAATCTATATTTCTATATTGTTTTATATTAATTATCCATCTTCGACAAGCATTTTAAAGAGATGAATACTACCCATTAGGATATATAGACACGTAGACAAATGCCAACAGTAACCCTGCGTTAAGGGATATCGTCGGTGCGGTTGCTCTAGGTATATACCACATATACACGTACCGTAGATACCTGACATATTATTTATACAGAGTGTGTCGCCGCATTTGTGGAGATAAATAAATCAATAAATGCTTACTTATTTCATATCTATTGAAAATTATTCGAATACAGATGAAGAGTCACGTTTTTGTTTTAGTTTGTAAACCATAAATTTATAAATAATCTAAATCAAAATTGTTATGTCTGTCCATTTAAACTGAATATGTAAGTATTGAAAATCATATTTGGTTTCGGTTTTGGTTTTCATTTTTTATTTTAATTAAACCCTATAAAATTATGTTTAAAAAGAGTCAGACGTGACTCTAACTTGTCCATTATATTATTATTTTATACGAGTAATTTTTAAAATCGCTATCGATTAAGTTTTCGATGTAGACGACAAACACGTTGGCAAAACTCTGTATACCATAAATTATTATGCACAATACCATCGTAAATTACATTCAAGTTGGACTAAACGTCGATGGAATGATGATGATAGGATATTCCGTATGGGCAAGCCAATCGTTTATGGAGAAATTTACTATGAACGGACCCGACGTGTACACCTATCTTGGTCGCCGGACAATTTTGGATCGATAGCATACTGTGGAATGTTTCTACTGAAGAATTCGGTTTGGCAAGCAGCTTAATTAATCGAATAACTGTGGTGGCTGAAATGGTGCCACGAAGGAAACGTTTTGATGCGAGAGGCCCGTCGCCGCACGCGTACACAGAAATGTCTTTATTGAATTACCACAACCGCGGTAGGCAAGCAAACCAAATCCTTTTGCAACAAATTAAATTAGAGTCCGTCACACTTACCACTGTTTATCTCTAAGATGAGCGATGAAAAATGGAAAATTTCCTGTTTTTTTTTTTTTTTTAGACTTTATATTTTAACATCTTACATTTTCTTTTCCTTTATAGGCAAACAACATTAACAAATTTTACCTTAAATTTTGGATTATTTATTTATTTTGAGTGATTGAATTTAGATGAAAGTAAATTTGGTTAGTAAGAAGCAAACATTTAATTTAATTTTTAAAATTATAACAAAACACTAAATTTTTGAAATTATAAAAAAACACAATATTTTAAAATTTACATTATACTAATCAAACATATTAATAAAAATTGAATAATTATATATTTATTCAACTGATATAAAAACTAAAAAATTGATAATACATTTTTTTACCCTTGAAAATTTTAATAAAATATGTAACGTAAAATCCAAACAAGGAGGAAACTTCCACCACCAAAGTCCCGACGGTATCATTTAATTATAATTAATAATTTTATTAATCATGTTTTAATTGAATAAGTAAACGTATGCATAATATTATTATGGAAGATAATTAAAATAATTAAAAATAAAATAGGATGTACATTTTTTTATAACAGATCTAGATTGTAGATATATATTTTTTCCAATTTATAATATTTTTGTGTCATTATGGTTAGGTGTTTTTATTAGCTATAGCGTGATGCAAAATTGAATTTTTATAATTAAAGTTATACAGGAATTTATTATTATAACTAATATTTCATACATATTTATGTTTAGGGGTGAAATCAATCAATACTTCCCCTCCATAGCCTTGACATTTCTAAATTTCCATTCTTACAAAAAATCATATTTACCAATTTTATTAATATTACATATACAGGATGTCCCAAATTTCATATAACGAACTCGTATGTATCTACACAGTTTCAGAAGGTGAAAATAAAATATTTTGACGGTCATGCTTAGGAGTCTTGATATTGTCGATTAATGTTTTTTTATGTATAATAAAAACTGTTCTGCCTATTCAATTCGCACACACACAGTGGAACTTTAGATAGTTAAATGACAAAACCTATTTTTTTTTTCATATTAATTTTACTCATATTTTTTTAAACATATTTGATTAAGATCTTAATAATAGTTCTGTGAAAAAATCGACGAATTAGAATATTTGATTTTCAAATAAATGACGAAATAATATAGAAACAATTTCACATTGTGTCTATATAAATATATATATATATATATGAATACTCATTCAAAGTCTAAATATCTTGAAATATTCATGTATAAGTAATAAAGATACATTATGTTATTCAATTTGTAATCAAACCAAAGATCATTATGGTTTTTCAATAATAAGATATAATTATAAAATCAATCAACTTAGATATATAAAAACTCTAATTAAAATTAGCTTTAAATGTAATATATATATATATATATATGTGTTATTTAAAAAAAAGCTTACCTATTTATTAATATTATTTAATGACTATTCTTATTTAATTGAATTTAAATAATACCTTAAAATATAATAACATATGAATGAGTTTTGTTTTTTTAAATAATTCTTAATGAATTTTGATATCTCAATTTTAAATCTAGCAAATTATAAAGACAACGAGTTTATTTTTAATCTTAAAGAACACTTTATTCTGCAATGTGACACCGAATTTAAATAACGTTTTGCATATTATTCAGTTTTAATTTACATTTTTATATAACTATATATTTGTATAGGTTGTTATAGATTTATATAGTGTTTTCACCGGATTTAAAAATAATGATTTGAACATTTTAGTTGAAATATGTATTGTGGTTATCATAATCTCCTAAACTTTTCCATTAAATAACATTAATCTTATTAAAAACGCATGGTTTTATATTATTAATTTAAGTAGTTATATATTTTGTTTATTTCATACGATATTTTACAATATATTTCTTTATGAATCAATAACACATAATTATAACATATAATTTATGTATAATCAATGTACTGTTTGTAGATATATAATATTGAATATTACAAATTATCTTTTAATTTAAAACCTTAAACTGTTAGCTAAAAATATTTATTAATATAATTATATAGGTAGTTATAGTATTAGTGTAATAAATTTGAATGTATTTACAAGTACATTTTATTATTATACTGTCAGAAATAATTATTTCCGTTATTTATAGTTATTTATTATAATAGTATACAAACGTTTTCAGTTCGTGTGAAGAAATAACAATAGCTAAGAACACATTATTTATTAGGAAGAACTACTCACGAATCTCCATTTCCTTAATCTAAATTTCATGACAAAAATAATGCAATTATTTTAACAACAAATGTCCCATTATAACAGTAATTTAAATATGTAATAGATAACACTTTATGAATAAACGAAGAATAATTAACTTCATTTTAATTTTCTACCAATGCACTTTGTCTAATTTAATTATATTTATGTAATAAAACTGAAACAATGGTTTATAATTTTTAACTAGAATATATCATTTGTAATAGATCCATTTACATAACGATCAAACATATAATATAGGTACCTATAGTTAATAGTTTATAATTCAATTACAAAATAATATTTTAACCACCATTATAGAAATGGAAATAAATAAATAATTGCATAAAAATTAAATTAGATGATTTTAAATATTTTGTGATAACTAATTCTGTTTTGATCATAGGGCATTGACAATTTTTTTTTATTAATTTCATAAATAATTTACACACGTGTTAAAATTTTGGAATAGATTATCAATAGTATAACTATTGTTTATCTGACTGAGTTTCGCTCAAAATCGTATTTTCGAATGTAATACCGTTGCATTCAAATCTTAATTATAATAAACAACTAATTTCTCCGATGACCAAAAGAACAAAGGAGAAACATCTGGAATCGACCTTTCCGCTATTTAATTTTAATTACGAATTATATATTATGTTATTGTTACTGTTCTATAATATTATAATAATACGTTAACCTCGTTTTTATTATTTATCCATTTATATTACTCAGAGACATACGTAAATACCGATATTTATTTATGCTTTGATGTTTTTTTTTCGTCAACAGATTATATTGCACTTAAATAAATAACTATGTAAGAAACTTGTACACACATTGTAGCCATGAAGGTACACTGTAAATAAAGAATGTGTACATATATTATTATAAATTATAATATACAAATGGCATTTAAAAGCAAGGCTGGGCAAATTAATGAAATTTTTTAACCGAGTTAAGATAATCGACATAAAATGGAAAAAGTTTACAGTTAATAGTTAATGAAATATTTTATGAACTCAGTTAAGTTAATAGTTAAGTACATAAAAAAATAACTTATTAACTTAAGTTAAGTTAATTTTTTTTTTTTTCTAAACAAAATTATATTAATTTAATTAGGCTTAAGTAGTATGTTTTTAGAATAGTAAGGGCAACAATATTACCGTTATAGCTATATTCAGTGACAGCAATAGAACATTTGGTTCGGGTAACACCGACCACACTACACTGAGGTAGTGAGGTTAGAACAATTAAAACAATGAAAACAAACAAAATATAAAATTAATAATTAATATAGATTTGTTTTTGATTCAAATGATTCAATTTCACGATTATAATCACATTTTTAAATCTTGTTTATGATCATTTTCAAAATATCACATGAATTGAATTATATTTTTCGGTCGAAAACTTAGGCAATTATTACGAAAAACGTGTGGGAGATTTACGCCCGTTCACACGTACCTATTATACTTATATAACTAAATTAAAATCAATAATATGATACCAAATACAAATAGCAATAACAATCCAAAGCAATAATTATTATTAATATAAATATTATTGTAATTTTGTAATTATAGATTTTCTAGGTAGAATACTAAATAATAAATACACCTTTAATATATATATATATATATATATATATATATATATATATAATTATATATTATAAAATATAGATATAATGATTAATTTCATGTGGGTTTAAAATGTTTCAATAAAAGTATAAATTGCATTTAAAATGAAAACAAGATAATTATTTATTATTTTATTATTATAACATAACAATAGATAATAGTCGATAACAGGAATTTAAAATAGTATTATTTATTACTATTTCACATGAAAAATAAACTTGTTTTGTTGAATTGTCTAAATATATAGTGGCATAAAAAAAATTCAAAACAAATTATATTTTAAAAAAAAAATTTTTAGTATATTAATTGAACTTAAAACATATTAACTTAACTTGAATTTTAAGAAAATTAACTCTTTATTTATTAAGTTAATACGTAATAAAAAAAGTTAAAATACAAATTAAATTTACGAATATTCAAATATTAAAAGTTAAGTTAAAAAGTTAAAATTAACTGAACTTTTAACTTAACTTATAACTTTTTAACTCATTAATACCCAGCTTTGTTTAAAAGTAATATATTTGCAATAGTAAAGCTATAAAGTGGAACATTTAAAAATACAATGACACACGTAAAACACAAAAAAATGTTTAATACTATAGCGTATAGTATTTAGTTTCTACATTATTTGAAATAAACACTTTTATAGATATTTTCAGATTGTAGAATTCGCGTTTTATTCTGTGTGTTTATGTAATTTATGTAACATATTAAACATTCAAAACAAAACTAACAATTTAAGCTTCTGTCCATCATATTAACATTTTCAATAAATAATTCATGAAATCCTTCAGTTTGTATAAAATATTTAAATAAAACTATTCAATGAATAAGAATTGGCATGCATTTTTGTTATTATAATATTATAATAATTATTGTACATTTGTTAAGGAAAAGTAATTCAGATTGTTAAGCAATATTTCAGTAAGCTATAAAGAATATTAAATATAAAATAATAAAGAATGAATAAAGTATCAAACAGCAAAAACAAGAAAAATTGTAATTTAAAGTAAACTTTTAACAGAATGTTACCAATATTTTAAAGCTTTAATAACACATTTAAATCTTCAAACGTGAAAATTGGTTTAAAAGTTTTCGAATCGTTTCCATTATATAATGTAATTATATATTGATGAAATAAAATTAAAACATCA
The DNA here is from genome assembly GCA_013282895.1 of Eriosoma lanigerum. Classification (NCBI taxonomy): domain Eukaryota; kingdom Metazoa; phylum Arthropoda; class Insecta; order Hemiptera; family Aphididae; genus Eriosoma; species Eriosoma lanigerum. The sequence goes on along the minus strand of CM023360.1, from coordinate 4,255,447 downwards.
AATATAATGATAATATATACATTTGATTCTAATTTATGTATACTTATTATTTTATAAAAAAATATACACTTTGAAAACAAATATGTATAATACCAATCAGACACTAAAAAAGTAATTTATTTTTAATTCATTGTATCATAATTAGGTATATTAATGATTATTATGTTTAAAAGTCGTTTTAATTTACCAATAATATTTAAATTGCTCCTTTTTAATTCCAATATTCCTAATGTATATGGTACAATAATAAAAGTAAAGTGAATTGAAGTGTATATGGTTTCAGTATCTCGACTTAATTTTTCATAAGTCCCTTTTACGTCATATACTCATAAATGACTACTCATTTTTTTCACTATGAACATGATTCGATGTAATGCATCGAAAGTTCTGCTTCCTAATATCACTTTTGATTTCTTGGTTTAATTTTGTTCATCACTAACATGTAATAGCTGAGTGTTTGTTTTGCTATTCACTGTTAGATTAAATGTATAAATGTTTTATGTACCTTTAGAGTAATTGCCGTCAAACCATTATTTCATTTATACAAATAACCAACTCCGCACGATACTTTTATATTTAGTACTCATTTTCATTTCGCTGTTTAAATGACAAATTGATTGAACACGGTGTGTTTTGACTCCTAATTGTTGAAAGGAAAATAATTATAATATATTATGTCAAATTAATCAATTCTGTATTATAATAATTAATTTGTATACATATATTACTCTATTACTTTTTTTTTACAGTTTATGAATTAACATATTATGTTAATAAAAATAAATACCTAATTATAATAAATATTATATATACGATTTAGTTTTCTAATATATCTTAATATTTGTAATTCTACTTGTGTTACATATTCGTACAAAATATTATCTCCACGTGCACATTTAATATAATAATGTACAAATAGTACTGGAAGTTTTAAAAACACTTTAAGTAACAACCGATTCCATATCGGCCATTCACTCGAAAAGAATTATCCATCATTGCTCATACTTTTATCATTTTAGAATTAAATATTGAAAGTAATAAAACATAACATCGGCCGACTCAAAACCAACTAATGTACCTACGATGTATACAAAATATATGTGCGTTTTCTATAAGTACAGATACCTATATATTCTAAATGAATTTACTTGGATGTTTTTCTTATTGAATTTATTCTGAACAGCTGATATTTGCAGTATATTTGTATCCAATATTGATGAATCTGATGGGAGCGGATATTCCGACTAGACGGATTATTAGTTATTAATTTATAAATCATTGACTGTGTTATCCGCCGAAATGTTTCATACAATAAATTTCATAAATCTGTGTTTACTTCACGGGAATTTATTATATAAATTTCGTCGGGAAAATCAGAGTACATCTAGATACATCAGATTATCTAGTTGCGTAACGATAACAAATCGTTGTGGAATTTTTTAGACGACGGCGACAACCGATTTGATCGATATAATAGGTCACGTCTGATGCGACGACCAGCGGTTACCACGGTTGTATCTGCAGAGAACGAAATAGTAAGAGAGAGAGAGAGAGAGAGAGAGAGAGAGAGTGTGTGTGTGTGTGTGTTTGTGTTTGTGTGCACCAGTATACGACTAAACAGATTTTGATAGGTCATTGCTTCTACACACAGGTGTTTGGCGCGTGCAAATTAACCCCGAACGATTAGGGTGCTCACTCTCCCCAGAGACCCCGAATAGTGCGGATGGGTTTGCGTAAAAGTTGCAAATTTCGCAATATCGGAATAAACGTGTCGGATTTCTATCCATCGTGAATGCTTGACACGCAAATATTTCGCTTTGAATACTGAGAGAGAGAGAGAGAGATTTAGAAAAAAATCTGTCACCTACTCACTGAGCATAATATAACGTCGTAGAATATTATTATACATTGTATCGTATTATGTGTTTACCATCTCCGTCGAATCTCGAGTATGCGGCTCACGAATCGCTAAAACCATCACTGCGCGCCGTTTCGAGATCCAACAAAAACATTCTGTTATTGTATTCAACAACAACAACAATGGCGGCAAAGGCGGTAATAAAATATACGTGCGCCTGAATATCGATAATATTGCATCGAACGTGATTACCATGATAGTGGTCAAAACCTCGCAGCGGTCTGTTTCCGATTTCGGTTTAATAAAAATACTACAAAACGCCGGTTCGATCGATTAAAACAACAGTGCAAAGTTTAATGTGGAAATATACAATTTAATGGATATTTTGTACCTATGTAAGTCAATCAGTTTTTAAAATAAGAGTTCATAATCACAGTAGAGCACGATATTGCAAAGGATATGCTTTTTTCAGAACAAAATTGTGGTTTGATAAATTAAGTACATTTGAACGATTCATTGGTCAATAAATAAAATAATATGTAGGTATATAATATTGTTATATAAAACATATTTAAAATATTTCTGATTTGTAAACACAAGTCTGTAAATAAAATATTATAAATATTAATTTTTAAAAATGTAAAATAATTAATTGGTATATGTTAGAAATATTACTCAAATATTTTACAATGTTTAGGTTAATTTTATATTAATTACAACATGATTTAATGTAAATGTCTAATATAAATATTGTATATCAAAATCGAAAATAAGTATTTATGGTCAAATGCAAATACTTGGGGTCGAATTTACCCTACGTATATAATTACTATGATGCAATATTTCACAGGTTAAACGTAATAACAAAACTTACGTAATCATGTTTTACCCATTATTAGTTCTAATAAGTCTCTGGGAACAAAAACGATTCTTTTAATTTGGGTTTTAAGTGCTTTGACCTCTAATCATGGTTAATTGTTATATTTATTGTCAGATTTTACATCAAACTCAAATTCTTGTTATTCTTGTTGATGTTAGTTCAATATTATAATAACAATGTGTTTAATATCTTGTAATTATTTATTATTTCTCTCTGCCCCGCTTTGGAAGAGTGAATCTACGTGAAACACTGAAACATCCATGTATTAATAGTTTGACTTAGTCATATAATAAAACAATTGAACTAATCCGAAACTATAGGTCTATACATAACCATTATAACCCTTGTAGAGAAACTATCATGAAATGTGAATTTTATTGAATAAATTTTAAAATTGTTCAATTTTCTATTTGATTTGTAAATAATAATTTAGATCAATTGACAAAATGTTTTATTAAAATTAAATGGTTATAAAATAACTACATAATCAGTATATATTGAATTCAAGTAATAAATATTTTGCGTAACATTCAAGTATAAAATGTGGATAGAAATAAACTATATAAGTATATTTTATTTTGTTGTTTTACCTATATTATTTATTATTTCGTAATTGTCATATACGTTGGATATCTTTACTGCAATAGATGATTTATCTCTGAAGTAATAAAATAAATAAAGACTATTATAAAGATTATTCCGATATTAAACTATGCGTATATTTTTCTTCTGAAAGTAAGTCAGATAATATCGACACCCACAATAATAAATAGAAAGTTAGAACTCAAATGATCAAAACAAAAGAGGGCAAAACATTGTATAGAAAAATACGACAGGTGTACCACGTATTTTTAAAATATGTTTTTTTTTATTTGTATATCAAATATCCCTTACATACACTCACATTATAATATAATATATATTTGGAATATATTACACAACCGACTTTCCGTCAGTTAAAATAGATGCTCTAGATTCTTAGATATTTTTTCATGGTTTCGAATACTTTACATATTTTTTAAATGATTAAGTTAATAACATAATAATTCAAAAAGTTTAATAATGATAACGTTGTGGATTATCTTCAAACTATGGAATAATTATTATTTCGATGGTTTTAATTTGATTTGCGCTATATATAATTGGAAATTTTTTAATACACATTTAGTAAAATATATAAAACAAATAAATTTATATTATCTATTTCTATAATCCTAAACAGTCGAGATATTAAGTTAAATTCGTATTGAATGTACAAAAAAAAATTATACTACTTTAAATGTATTGTTAATCTATAAAATGATTGTATAAAATTTGAGGGTTTTATGTTTTAGGATTTTATTTTATTTGAATGTTAAATATAATTCATGAAGATTAAATATTTTAAAACAAACTTAATATTAATAATTACAATCATATTATATGTATATATTTTTGATAACCATATGTCTCAAAATTATCAACAATGTTCAGCTTTAAGCAACAATCATTTTTAAATATTTAATTTATAATTTTGTAATATTATATTTTTTATGGACTAAGAATAATTTAATGATTTATGATATAGCTAGTTTCAATTAGCACATTTAATTAATTTTACAATATTACTGTCATTTTAAAATTATGTAACCATAATGGAAATATTGTTATAATTATGGTACCTTTACAATTTTAGTTAAAATTGATTATGCGCGTGTTGCAAAAAAAATTAATTAAAATGTACTTTAATCAATATATTTTTAAAATAAAAAGCTTGTATATAAAAATAAAAATTGATATAAATTTTATATAAAGCTCTTTGTAGGTATATTATGTTTTGATAGCAAATTATACTATACATCGAAATATGTATTATTATTTTTTAATACATATTTTTCAAAATGCCTTTATTAGATTTATAAATTCAATTTAATAAAAAAATATTTCTAAATTCTTCAGTCACATTATTTTTAAAAGGCTTGTAAATTTAAAATTTAGGTAAAACTTATGACAATAAATTAATTTATATTATATGTTTATGCAAAAAAATATTAATTTTCAACAGGCAAACCTGAATATTAAGTTAGTTTTATAATATCTTCTAGGTAGACAGTAAACACATAGGTATAAAATTACTTAAAAATCGGTTATCTTAATATTTTTTTTATCGCCATTAACAATTTAATTTTGATACACATTATTTTCCTTTACAATAAGTATTGTAGCAAAGTGATATAATATACCTATTCATATCCATATTCATTATCTACATGAATTCGTACTATATTAAATATAATAAACATTTCAAATTTCAATACGCTAACCTAAAAATGGTATGTTTATTTTATAACGCACGTTTTATTTCAACAACAATAGGTATACACATTATCTGAGTAATTGGAACGCACAATATTTTTAATAAATCATCAAAACTATAATGTTCAATAAAATATAATATTGTGGTATACAAGATTTCGTCTTTAATATAAATGGATAATTTATCGTTAATGCATCATTAATACAAATATGAAATCTATAGATTTGCGTTAAACATTTTTTTTTTTTTTATTATATTAAACTAATATATGTATTTAGAATTAGTTTGAATTTAAAAATTGAAACATTAATTAAAAATGCGTTTGTAAATACGATTATTAGGTACCTAGTCATCTCTTTAAACCTTAGTAAAATTTATCACAACACTATCATTCCATAAAAATTATCTGGTCTAGACATACATTATCCTTTACGAAAACCTAAAGGTAGAAATATTTTATTTCGTTTTTAATAATATTAAAATAATATTTAAAATCTATATAATAGACATATATAACGAGAAAATATGAGGTCACATCTTACATTTAACTTAATTTTTGTAAACAACCTTATACAACTTGTATTTTGTAATACATGTACTAGTTTATAAAAATATAAACCTATATTATTTTATTAAACATTTATTATAAAATTAATCAAAATGTATAATGTTTATATTAAATCAAATTGTACATACTATTATAGTATGGATAATTTATACTATTAGCTTGTTTAATATTATCACAGTTTGTAATAACCCAACACCAAATACCTACACCAAAGGTTTATTTGAACTCATCACTCATTGCCCATCGGGTACCATTAGTCACGTCAATACTAAATAGATATAGATGCGCTTTTATAAATAATTTATACCGTTGGTATAGTAGAAAATGGAAAAAGGAATTTTATAGTAAACCACACATTTTTGGATTTATATATCATTATTCAATAGACGTATAATATTATTTTTTAGTTTCAATATTATGTTATATAATTTTTGTATTCAAAATAAAAGATTTATATTATAATAATCATTGAATTTTTATTATATTTGTATATGTATGTTATTAATTTAATATCTTATTATCTACAAATATCTGTTTAATATCTAACTTTTTTTAAAAAAAATAAATCTTTTGAATTTCTACCATAAAAAAAAGCTTTCAGTCTCAATCACACAACCACAAATATATTTTTATAAAACTAAACACAATAATACAATATGCATTATTTGATTTTGTAAAAAAGCCGGATGGTTAGTTCTAGACGTTCCTCATTTGTCCATTCGGTCAATCGGTCATCGTAGATATTAGTAGTGGAATGTTATTGTGTTATATTATAATTAAGAACGAAAAAACGATCGTGAACAAGGCTCAGTCAGGTGTACAATATACTAACAATACGTATATTTTTCTTATTTTATTTATTTGTCTATCAAATAATGTGCAACAGAAAAAAATTAGTTATAAATTAATTAAATTAAAGTGTACCAAAAATGTAGATTCCCCTTTTTTTTAAATTTTTCTTATTCCAATTAAAAAACTTTGAGAAATTTGAAAAATGAGTTAAATAAAGTACCATATAGATGAAATTGTCTTTCGCGAGCATACTCTTCTTATGGTTATCGAATCATTATTTCTACACAAAAATTGTCCTTTTATGTATAGAAAATAATACATATAATTATTGCAAAACCAATAGATTTCTCGCTTCACTCAAAATTTAAAATGTATATTTAACAGAGTATTGTTCACTTTCATAATTTATATAAATTACCGCATGGTACCTATACATAAATTATAATTTATAAATAATAATTAGAATGTTATTGATAAATTATTGGGAATTATAAATTAAAATTATATAAATAATTTTAACTTCATTTTACACCTAATACTATAGTTAGTTTATTATCAAAATCACGGTAGAATTTTCTTATTTTATTATGAGTTTATCAAAACCTAATATATAATATATACCTATACCTAATCGGATTGCTATTTTAAGAGCATTTCTGTTTAAGCCACTGTTTCCTGGAAAAAGGTTAACAAACAGGCTAAAACGTTCACTTTTCTGCCCAACTTATATATTATTAATACATATTTAACCCAAATATATCTTCCTTAAATGTACATTATATTTTATAGCAAAACCTCAACAGTTTATCCTAATCTGAAGTGAAAGTAAAATAATATCAATATTTCATATATATGCATTTCGTCAGTAAACTTTTATGAAAAATTGTATTATCAATAAATTACTGATAATGAATATTTATGAACACGGAAATATATCTGTTTATGGTATCTCCTGTATATTTTTTATGCCTATTGTAAATTGTAATTATAATGTATAGTTGTATGTACATGTTTTGTTTTTTGAACATTGAATTAAATATTTAAATAAACTATTTTTTAATTTTACAAAGGTATGGTAATTTTTATAATTTACTACTTTATTTTTTTCGGATTTACCAATTCCTTCAATACGCGAATAAACTTTATTTTTCTAATTTTATACGAATACATAAATTTTTATGCATGAATCGATCAAGTTTTTACGATATTATTACAATAAAAACAATACAATAGATATTTTAGATTTAAACAGATAGACATAGTAAAATATTAAAATTGTTTCTATATTGAATGTCGATTTCGAGTTACTTAAATAATGAACTTAGACATTTTTATAACTAAAAGCTTTAACCCTTTGTGTTTACACGTAAACCGCTAATATAAAATCGCTACTAGATTATATTATTATCTTCTCAGAAATACAAAAAAAAAGAGAAACTTCAAACCCTACATTTACAGTAACTAGGTACTAAGTCCGTCATTTCAATTATTTATGATGCATTAATGCCGTTAGAAGACATTAAATTTATTTAAGTATACATTATTAAAATGTATTTAAATTCTTACCAAAACAAAAGAATTAACTAAACATTTAATTAAATTATTATATTATAATTATCGTTCAAGATAGTTTTGTTGAATAAAGTAAGAAATAAAAATTAATAGTATTCATGTTATGATCAAATAATAGTTGAATAATTATACTTTACGTTCGAAATAATTAAGATTGTTTTAAAGTTTTAAAATTGCAACGAATTAAACATTATTAGAAACAAAAATGTTATTTCCTTATTGGCTATTTCGTTGATGTGTTATTTATTATAATTGGTGAACTTCAATTTTTGTCGATAATATAAATGGTATAAATTATATTTTATCGGTCTCTGATTAATAAAATATCGATGGAGTACTTTTATATTTCAGTTATCAAAAAGCATATTTTTCTTATATCATATTTAAATATTTTGAAAGAGTTTATTTAATAAATGTATTTTTTAGTAAACAAACGTATAGACCAGCGTATTATTAACACATTATTATTATCATATTATTTAATTATATTGAAATAAAATTTATCGATTTTATATACCTACATACGATATTATAATTTAAATTTACAGATTAATAAGTTTATTAATTTTGTTAACGTAATACAAAAATGTCGTTAATATATTTAATAAATTCATTCATAAATAAACAGATACACATTCGAGTAAAATAAAAATGTTTGTAAGTTATATCTATTCAACATATACATATTCAACATATTAAATTAGGTGGGAAGAAGTGCTGATGAAATAGATCACTGAATATTTGTTTTTGTATACTGTAAGTGTACCTAACGTATATCAAATTAATTCCGTAAATGTCCGAAATATAAATAAAATGTAATTAAAAAAATAATTAAAATTGTAAAAAAAAAAATGTTTAGATACAATTTTTAGTTAAAATTGTATCGTTATTAAATAAAAAAATGTTTAATACAATTATTGTAGTCACTAAAGCGTAGTTTACACGGTGCTAGTTTACCAGTAACTAGTAAGCTAGTTCACTATCTGATAGTAAAAAATCATTGTGTAACAGTTGAGTGTGCTAGTTAGGTTAGGTTAAATAGCAAACTATTTTGATAGTAAACTAGTTTACGAATAAAATAGAAACATTTCAACTTTACTAGTAAACTAGTACGCTATTTTATCCGATGCGAGTAAAAATAGTATCATGTAATTGAGCACTAGTTGTTTATTTTGAACTAGTAACTTGTATTTCTCCGGCAGTTGAATTTGTGAAAACGGTACCGAATATTCATTGAATTAATCTCCCGTTGCTAAAAAACGTAATGTTATTTCAAGTTTTTACTTGGCCGGTAGTGCCATTCGCATATTTGTATCTTGCTTTTGTACCGAAAACAAATGACTATAGATACTAAATTATTTATAAATTTCAATACTCCTTTTATACATGTGCATAATGTTAATAAACAACATTTTTAAGCGCACCTAAATACATAAGCATTTTTTATATATATCCGATCGTTAGGTTAGGTCCTAATACAATCATAAATATATTTTTTAAACTCAAAAGTCTAACGCATCACATGTTTCAAGTCAAATATATAGTAGATTATATAATATTGTTATACTCATGTGTGTCGTATATATGTTTGTGTGCTGATTAGTAAACCCATAGGGATTGTTATTAATCACTTAAGTAGTACATTTCGACTAATTGTATTACAACTTAAAACACACATTGTAGGTAAACCAAATAGGATTTCCTGTGGGACGTTAAAAGTTGTGTTTGACAATTGTTTTTGATTACACTAAATCAAAATGGTTATACCTATTATACTAATAAAATAACAGAAAATTTAAATGATATAGTTTTTATATAATAAATTGATTAAGAAAACTAATAAGTTAATTGATAAATTTAATTAATTAAATATTTACTCAATGAGACGTACATTTTTATTATATAACAATATATGAATTATTAATACATATTGTACTTTTTAAAAAAAAAAAAATGTATGCGTATATTCTTCTATTTCAGAGTTTAGACAGCTAGAGCACAGTTGGTTTTTTATTCGTATTTATAATTCTATAGTGAAAATGCGAAGAAAATAATATGATGAAAAAAAAATACGTTTATTATTCAATTGTTTATATAAGTATATTATTTTAATTTATATTACGTAACAACTTTGATTTAAATAAGAATAACTTATAAAAATAAAAATAAAACTATTTATTTGTACTAAACTTCGCAAGAGCCGTCGTCGTGCCCTCGTTGATGTCAACGGGACAATAATTGAATTATTTATTATTATTATTATTACGTTGTCAATAGTATATTGCGGATCGTATTTATCGTTTAAAAAATATTACTTTATTTCATATCGTATCGGTAAAAACAATCGTTTTTATTCATATTATACGAAAACGTTGACTGGGAGAGGAAAATGCTCATATTTTTGTGTCTATTCATTGTTGGCAGGCTGTCTGTGTAGATAATAGCTACGCATGTGTATTGATAAACGACACAGCAAATGTTTTTATGATATACTCAACACAAAAGGCACGTTTGTAAAAGATTTTAAATATAGATATATTTCTATGACTAAAAGTAATTATGAATAATTTTGAATATATATATATATTTTTTTAAATCAAACATTATACATTCAAGTTTATTATAATTAAAATGTGTCTTATGTCTGTTTTGTATAACATGAAAAATAAAATAATATATTTTATACTTATTGTAAATTTCAAATGAAATGATTGTTACCATAGTAAATTTAGTTACAAATTACAAGTATTTAATTGCAAATGTACAATATATATTTCTAAAAGTTATTTAAAATACGTATTTGAATACTCTTAGTCGGAGACTTTACAGCTCCACAGTGTATTTTTGCGATAATTACCGAAGTGGAAACTGGGAAACTCGCAATAAGAATATTATAAATTAAATAGTAATTGTATCGTGATAATGAATCGTATCGGTTGACGGGCATGAAAGTATAATAACAATAACACGAAATTTAAAATAATGATTATAATATTATAAAAACGTGTTTATAAAGTTTGTATAAAAGATTGCTTTTAAATTTTTCCTGCACACGCTTTAGAAAAAGATATGCAAATATGTCATTTAGAACATAAAATAATACAAGTAAATTATAATTTCATCGAAAATTTTGTTATCTATCTAAAGTCTCCATAGAAACTCTATTCATTTAGAATATTATAACTTCGTGATTTTTTTTTTTCTATACTTAAACTATTGTCCTGGATGATTAGATTTTACACATTTTTCTACATACGAGTATAGTATTTTGAAACATATTATATTGTATTGGATATTGTAATGAGTTTTGAAAATTGTTAAATGAAAATCAATTTTATTCATTAAATTAATGTCATCAATTTAAAAAAGCCGGGAAGTCAATTCTCCGGGTGTTCCTCCTTCGTTCCTTCGGTCCTTGGAAAGGTTAATGGTGGAATGTTATTGTATTATATTATAATTAAGAACAAAAAATTATCGTGGGCGAAGGTCGGTTAATTACTAATTATATTTTTTTTTATACATTTTCTTTATTTATCAAATAATGTGAAACAGAAATATAGCCGTGAATTTTGCAGTTTTTCAGTAGTTTTAAGAAACTTTTAATAAATTCCAAAAACAAGCTAAATAAACTAATTAGATACTACTCTCAACCTATTTGTGGTAATCAGACCATTATTTCTACTCAAAAAAACCAAATAAAATAATAATACAAAAATGATTACAGATATAAATAAAAACGCGCATATCATTGTAAAATCAATACATTCTTCACTTCGTAAAGAATCAAATATTAAAATATTGATAATGTTGGAATGATTTTAAGCATATGGATTTTGGAAAGATGTTTCAACATAAAATTATTAAATACATGTATAATTTTATTATTCAATATATTTACGATTCTTCATTCTTATTAAAATCAGAATGAAACACGCATGTTTATGATAGATAATTGTTTTAAATAATCGAAATTTTGCTGTATTTCTATAATACTAAATAGTAATTACTAAATAATAAATAGTAATTCAAACTAAAAAAAAAAAAAAAACAATTTTTTTAACACCCTAGCCCCTAGGTATGTATAAAGACTATAATCTGATATTCAGTAAAAATGTAAATATTAAAAATATATATATATATATATATATAAAATATAAAATATAAATGAATAATATATGTATATTATACATATTAGTGAATAAATTTTGTGTACATAATTTTTTCCAACCCTGGTTTATATATTAAGTACCTACTTGATTAAAACAGTAGAAAGTTTAATGTATTATTAATAAAATTAATGACAAAAATATTATTTAGGAAATTAATCTGTTGATGTGTTTTTAAGTTCTACAAATTAAATATTATCTTCTTAAATAATAATAATAATAATAATATTATTTTGGATGGTGTTAAAATTAATCACTTGTTCATGGGTAATTATTTAATTTTACGTGAAAAAAAAATGTGTACTTTGATTTTAATTATTTGATTATTATTTTTAACGTAATCATAAAATACGTTCATTGGATTCTAACTCTATTTCTACTTGTCGATGATGTATTTTTTTTTTTTAATATTCGTTTTTAATATTATTTTTGTTTGATATCGTTTTTATTGTTATTTTTACCCTGGTTAACGCCATCTAGCGACGGCAACGGTGTGCCAATGAATCGATGGTCGTACCCCTCGTCAGTGTACGGTCGGCTAACAAACTTGCATGTATGTGTTTCGCTACGGTCCGTCCGCGAATTGTCGATCTTTGGGCGAACTTTTAAAAAAAATCATAAATTAAAAATGGTAAGTGAAATGATACGAATAAAATTTATATAATACAATTTGTTATAGTAGCGATCCTGAGTATTTTTTTTATTATTAATTACCTACGTTAAATGTTCAACATGGAACAAAAAATATTTCAATTTCAGTTTAATAATATCGAAAATCATAAAAATATTTTATATAATATTAGGTACTGTATTTTGTATAGGTATATAAAAATAATCATTAGTGTCTTTATTATGTTTTTAGTACGGATTTGTAAATTATGCTTTAGAGCTTTTAGTGTTGAAACAGTTTGGCGAAGAAACATGGGAAAAAATCAAGTGAGAACTATTGTTATTTAAATTAAATATGAATAGATTTTAAATAAATGAAAAGTGTTAAAAAAATATTTTAAACAATTCACTTAATGTTTATAAATAATTGTTACCACAGAAAAGACGCAGAAGTGACGATGGACGGTCAGTTTTTAGTGCGTCAAATTTACGACGATGAAATCACATACAATTTGGTATCGTCGGCCGCACAAATTCTTAGTAAGTACAATAAATGTGCGATTCAATTACGCATAGTCGATAATTAGGCGGCGTGCTATTAAATGAATAAGTGAAAAATTTAATTAAAAATAGTTTATATAATATATTCATTAAGTGTCAGTTGTGGAATTATATTTTTTTTTCTTACAACAAAATTATTGTATGTTATTTAAATGCATTTTTATTAGATACGCGCGTTTATTTATTTTATTAATAGAAGAATTAATCGATTTTACTAACTGTTGTTTGTGTTTAAATAAAATTATTTTTTATAATAATAATTGCGCTTGCAACTTTGAACATGATTGAAAATTACAATCAAATGTTTTTATTCGAAAATGTATACACGCGATTCGATCCATCACATAAAATGTCTTAATGGAATCTTAATGTAATCGGCAAACATAAAAATACCAGTTTATCGATTATTCACATATATTTAAATATATACATAAAATACAATGATTTAAACTAAGTACAGAAATCATTGGTAAAAAAAAAAAATGTTATATTTATGTAACACACGTACATGACTCGTTATTAATATAATTAATTTAAATTTGATTTTAAACAATTTAAATACATTTCAATGAATTACACAACAATAATATATATTATGTAAATATATTTAAATAGAACTGCCGGCCAGTAGTATATTAGAATTGTTTGGGAAGATGTTTTTCGAGTTTTGTCAGGATTCCGGTTACGATAAAATCCTACAGGTGCTTGGAGCCACACCTCGGGACTTCCTTCAAGTACGTATTGTTCGCAGTTCACGATAAATGTTCACATAAAATGAATTTTTCGTAAGTTTGTCATTTTTTTTTTTTTTTTCTTCTATATCTGTAGAACTTGGATGCCTTGCACGACCACTTGGGTACGTTATATCCGGGCATGAGAGCGCCATCTTTCCGGTGCACAGAAAGGACCGAGGACGGCGCACTCGTCCTACACTACTATTCCGACAGGCCCGGGCTAGAGTACATAGTCATCGGAATCGTTAAGGTTATAAAAATATAAATGATAGATACGCATGGGCGGCCACAGGGAGGGACAGGGGAGGAAGAACCCCCCTTAAATTTGCAGTTTATATGTATTTGAAAATTAAATTAAAGAAAAAATTTTTGTAAGTTATCTTTCAACATGTAGCGTGATAACCACAAAGACACTGTGCATTATAATATATTAATATTACAGATGTTACAATATAACATAATTAGCGAAATTAAAATAATATTCCCCTCCTGAATTTTTAATTATAGGCGCCCCTGTAGATACGTATTATTATGAGTCCTAGACTAAGTCTAGTGCTTAAACATATTTAAACATATTATATGCGTTTATGCGCACGAAAAACAATACAAATATGCTTTGGAAAAATGTTTATTACCTACATTAATTTATAATAGAAATTATGTTTCCGAACATTTATTTGATATTATACACAAATTATAATAAATCTACCGCGTAACATTTTAAACGAACCATTGTAGATTGTTTTTCTTTTGATATATCAAATAAGATATGTTAGAGTACTAGTAAAACTGCAGAAAATACCTTCACACGGGTACATAAAAATGCACGATAATCTCTCGACAAATTATGACGCGCGTTACACCTTGCTTGTAGTATACACGGTCTAGGGTTTTCTTATCGCATAAACTGTTGCGATTGTGTTGAAAAATCATCAAGGAACGGACCCAATAATAAGGGATTGTTCAAAAATGATAAACAATTTAAAATATTAATTACTAAATTTAATTTATCAACATATTCGTATAATATGAATAATTTCAATGATATGGGGTCTGGAATAGGGCTGGGCCGATACCGATAACCGATATTTTTCAGAACCGAAAATAAAACCGATATAATGCGTCGTATTAAATTTGTATTTAATGTATTGACATGTTTAATTAACTATTTTATAATATATTAATTACTAAACTAAAATTATTTTTTAATGTTTTTTACATAATTATTAATTAATAAATTATCTAGAGTAATGGTTTGTTATTTTTTTATTTTAATAAATAACTTTCCAATTTTAAATCTATATTAAATTAAAATAAAAAAATTATAATATAAGATATAATACCTATACTAAAATTTATCGGTTTATATTATCGGATATCGTTTTTTTTTTCTATATATCGGTTCATGGAAACTAGAAAAAATATCGGATATCGAAAAAAGTAGTATCGGCCCAGTGCTAGTCT
Source organism: Eriosoma lanigerum (assembly GCA_013282895.1). Classification (NCBI taxonomy): domain Eukaryota; kingdom Metazoa; phylum Arthropoda; class Insecta; order Hemiptera; family Aphididae; genus Eriosoma; species Eriosoma lanigerum. Next base: position 4,239,947 of record CM023360.1, on the reverse strand, counting down.
GGAATAATCTTCCCCTCTTATGTACGTCTCTGCCCGCATCTATAGTGCAAATTTAAATAATGAATATAATATTGCTTTTACTAAAATTGTATTTTTCGTTACACACAAACAAGATAAAAAATCAAAATAATTTTATTTTACATGACACTTTTATAAATGTGTATAACACAAATATACCTACATTTATACGCAAAATAAAATGTTAAATATAATCTCATGTTATTATGAATCATATGTATAGGTATCACTTAGGTACATCGTTCTGCGACCTTTCTAGATAAATATTAAAAAATCAGAAGTCCTCAGCCTCAAGAGAGTGTTGTAGGTATCGTTACGAGTTTCAATGATGCTGTGACTGTGACAATATCTAACAGAAAATATAACAAAATCATAGCGACGCCAAACATAAATCGTAACGTAAAGATTTCAACTTTTAGTATAAAAATATCTATTAGCAAATTGAAATAAAAGCATATTTTGAAAGGAATTTAATATCTGTTTTTTTTTTTTTTAATATCATCAGACAATAAGTTAAAACTAACTTAACGTCACAATTTGAGTTCTACGCCACTATGATTTTGCTATATTCTCCGTTAAATAGATAGTGACAGAATCAATGAAAATAATTTAACTATAACGATCTTTTAATTATTATTCCAAAACAAAACTAACGACAATCCCAACGAGTCTAAGTTTTATCATGAACAATTGGGGCATTGTTTTATTTTTGTTTCTCACAGACCGTCGCCAGAAAACTCCATAATACCGAAGTTGAGGTGGAAATATTACAAACAAAAGAGGAATGTGATCATGTGCAGTTTCTGATAACCGAGAAAAATACCACAGGCCAGCGTCAAAACGATCAAACTGCAGAAGTTGAAACATTATCGCAAGGTCGTCAATATGAAATATTATTTTATAACTAAAATAATTATTTATTTAGTTTAGAATTGGCTAATTATGCGAATTATTTATACATGGATAATATTATATTATTACAATATTACAATAATGGCATTTGGCCAAAAGGTATTTTAAATCGTTTTTACGGTTGAATCTATTAAAATAAAATATTTAAAAAATAAACACGTCATAATTTAATTTCAGGTTTATTCATTTACGTATAAAATGTTTGAATATAAAAGTCAAAAATCAATTATTTGAAGGTATCATTTAATTCAAAACATTACACATATTTATTTTATCGTTATTCCATTAACCTAGGGATAATACAATCCTTTTTGATTATATAGAATAAATCAAAAATCCGTGTTTAAATAAATACCTCACGAAATAAGTGACAATTTACATAAATTATTAACATTTGGTTATTAAAATAAACCCTCAAATGGTCATGAGTTTGATAATAATATAATTCACAATATGAACGTATCGAATCGTAATAAAAATATGATATAATTTTTATCGACCGGAATAACATGGCCCATGATATTTATTATTTAGTAACAATGATATTATGTGTTATGAAACAATACCATATAATATAATAATATCGTAGTTTTTTGCTAATTTTCTTTCATCATAACTTTTGCCTAACCCACTTGCTAATAAATAAATCCGAAACGATTGCTTAAATCGTTTCCAGTTTTCATTTAGATTACTTTCAAGTTTGAGTTGAATTGGTACCTACATTTCACACTATATCGTATGTCATATAAAATTGTTTGTTCACAAAACCGACTACTACGCCATGTAATGAATTTAATAATAATAAATTATTAAAATACAAAATGAACAATACAGTTAACTTAATATTTATTAAATTTTTATTACTATAGATTAACTTGGGTGTGCGAATTTCAGTGCTGAATTATTTTTCCACTAGAATGTTATCACTCAGTGATAACACCACATGATATATTATGATATTACAATTATTATGTATTTTGTTTTTGCTCTAGAACCGAAAATTAGTCCGGCCACGTTTTGCCAAGTGTTCCCATTCCATCTGATGTTTGACAGAGACTTAAACGTCCTTCAAACCGGTTGCACCATCACCAGAGTAATACCAATGGTACGAGGGTCAGAACCGTGCAAATTAACACAAATCTTATACCCTGTAGGTGTTCACACGTCGTATGCCGGAGTGTAATAAATAATTATTATTAACGTTGACTTAATCTGTTGGGCAGGTAAGACCACATTTGGAATTGACGTTCGACAACATTCTAGCGCACATAAACACCGTGTACGTCTTGAACACTAAACCGGGAATTATGAACGGAGACTCCAACGACGGTTGTTCAATATCACTGCGTTTAAAAGTATAAAAATAAAAGCCGTTAAATCTGTACATTCGATCGATTAGACATTTTGTTTTTAGATTGATAAAAATAATTCGGTAAAATTTAATATCTAATCGATAATACATAGGTAATGTCGGAAACGAACACGCAATTATAATTTTTTTTGTCATTAGGGACAAATGCTGTACGTGCCGGAGACGGATCTCATGTTGTTTTTATGCTACCCAAGTGTAGTGAACCTGGATGATCTAACTAAGTTAATAAAAATCAATTAATATTATGAAACACCGACTATTTATGGACGGTGTTTTATTATTATCAGATAATAATAATCTGTTGTATGTTTTTTTCGTCTCAGACGTGGACTATATATCAGTGATATACCTTTGCACGATGCGACTAGGGATTTGGTGTTGATGTCGGAACAATTCGAAGCCGATTACAAACTGACCAGAGATTTGGAATTCTTAACTGACAAACTCCAACAGACATATAGGGAGCTAGAGAGTGAAAAACAAAAAACCGACAGGTATTATAATCTTTAATAATAATTACTAATCTTCGGACTAAATAAACTCAATGTATTGTATGTGAATTTTAATTTTAGAAACTTATAAAAAAAAATTGTCACCTACAATTTTCTAAATATTTTGTGAAAAAATTAAGTATTATATGATTATATTCAGTCCGATTAACCAAAAATTGCAGGAAATATTAAACATTTTTGGAAAAAGTTAAAAACTCTATACTTGGACAAAAAATCGACCAATCCATTCCAAAATTATATCACACATGTATACCACCTATGTTAATACTTAAAAAAATGTTCAAGTCCCTACGATTAAAACTCAATTAATTATCACGAAATTAAAAAATGTTAAATAACAGAAACCGTAATTTTGCCGATTTTCGGCCTTCTTTTGAAAAATTCGAAAAATGAGCTTACTAAAGTACCAACTAGACGCGATTCGCTACCGAAAACACCCTATTCATGGTAATCGGACCATTATGTCAACCCGAAAAATTTTTTTCATACATCAAAAAGAAAAAAAAAATAAATAACATCTTTGTAAAACCAATAGATTCCTTGCTTCGCTCACAATCTAAAATTAAAAACTAAACTGAGGATTTTGAGAAGTTCCAATACCTATCAAATAGTGTACGGTCATTGAATTCTGCACATAAACGAGATAAAAAATATAAGTTAATTTAAACTTTTGTTATGAAAACTAATTACTATATAATTTTAGACGTATTTATACTTTCTTATCAACTTGGTAAAATATTATGAGTTACCTTTTATAATTTGTCGGCTAAATTAATTTTATGTATATTTTCGTACATTATTTTATATAATATAATTAAAAATCGTTTTAAACCATATTATTATTTTGATATCCCCATTCGAAAATTTGTCTAACGCGTCAATTTTAATTATTTTCCTGCAGATTATAATTCCCTACACAAACAAACTTTACTCGAGTTGATAACACGATTAATATTAACTATTATACCTAACTCTAAACTTTTTCAACTAACTCGTAACCGAGGATAAACATATCTAATTATTATTTGTACCGATCGTTACGGTGAAAGTTTTATTTGAAATTCCGTCGAAGTTTGTTTTATGTGATATAAACCCGGTATTATTATTATTCTTATTATTTGTATTGTTTTTATGTTGTTATAACGACGAACGCATACCACGTTTCAGGTTACTTTATTCTGTGCTGCCGATTAGCGTGGCGACGGAACTGAGACACGAGCGACCGGTTCCGCCGAAAAGGTTCGAGTGCGTGACGCTGCTGTTTTCTGGCATAGTCGGCTTCAGCGACTATTGTGCCGGTCACGCGGACTCGAAAGGAGCGATGAAAATCGTTCGGATGCTCAACCAGCTCTACACGGCTTTCGACGTGCTCACCGACCCGAAGAAAAATCCCAACGTTTACAAGGTATAACGACGAAATAATTAATCCCTACCCAGTCGCCGCCATACTATAAAACCGAACGTTAAAAACGTAAAAAACATGTATCCTGATCCTGAACCGACCTAACCAAACCTAAATATAACTAACCTAATCCTAACCTTTCCTAACCGCAGCAAATACACTTTGCCTGGTGAGCGATTGAATATTGCCTTTCCGGTACCTATATATCATTACGATCATTGTCTGTTATACCGACCAGGTACGATAGACATTTTTGTCAAATATCGATTCAATTCAAGTAATTTAATTATATTATTAGAATTATATTTAGCGCGACATTTCATAATCCGATATAATATATTTATACCGTCGATCTGCTAAACGGAGACGGAGATTAAAAGTAAAAATTAATTGAACACCGGCAAATCATATATGTAAAGATCAGCAAAATAAACGCCATAAATCCGTCGTACTAAGCGTTTATTAAAATAAATACAGAAACGTGTAATTGTTCGTACATTTCAAACATTCAGTATATAATATAGCACTACCAGTTACCGTAACACAACGACATCCATTTAAAAAAATTTGATGTTAACAAGACAATACGTAAAATGTAAATATCGCATAGTGCTGGCAAATCGATTCGAACTCCGCTGTTTAAACTTTAAACCTATGTACAAAACAATAATATTTACATGGGACAATAAATGCATAGACAGGTACCGTAGACTTGTTTTTACAAACAATTTTATACCACGATGATTTATTCCGTTGTAATATTTTGGGTCTTCATAATTTTTTAATAATTATTTGGACTATAATATAATTATAAAAAACAATTAAAAAAAAATATATAGTAAAATACGTTTATAGAACTAAACTAATTAGAAATATCGGAATTTTATTAAAAATAAATTAGTATAATGTATGTATAAACACGATATTATAATATAATATTTTAGTTACCTAATTTTAAAAAACTAAAAATCAAATTATAAATGTGACATATCAACGTTTTTACTAAATTCTATTCTTTAAATTGGCTTTATTCAAATGCTAAAACACGATAATATTGTAATATTGATATCCTATTATGAAAATTAAAGACAACAACATTTCACATTCTTTAAAAAAAGTTTTCATGCAAAACTTTCTTTATTCTAAGTATAATCCAAAATCCAAAAATATGTTTGTACTATATACATAATTAAAGAAACATTTAAAAAATATAAATGGAAAAAAAATAATTTAAAAAATAAGTATTAACATTTCCCGGTAATATTATAAAATTATCTTTAGTTCCACTAAACTTTTAAAAATAAAAACTATTCTTATTTTAAATGTCACTCTTTTTATTTCTAGAAATACATTTTAAAAATAATTTAAAAGAAATGTAAAAGTAAGTTTTAGTATAGTTGTTATGTGTTGTCTAGTGATAAAACTTTTACACTCTTCAACCTTTAAAAACTTTAAAGATTATAAACATTTGTCAAATGTTATATCTTATATGCAATGTACATTAAACATTTTAAACAATTTCGATTAAAACAAATGATATAAATTAAATAGTTTTATATATTATCCAACAAAGTAAATATATTATAAGAAGGTACTTAAAACATAATAAATAATTTTTTTTTTAAACTCTTGATTATTATTTAGATTAGGAAATTAAATAAACAATTCAAAAATTCTGAACGAATTTAGGAATATGTATTGGTTTACATAGGTATGTGCTTTTATATTATACCTGAAGGTAAAATTTGGCAAGGTATAATGGTCTATAATGGTCCGATTACTACAAATAGGATATTCATTCGGTAAAAAAATGAATCTAGTTGGAACTTTATTTTTCTAATTTTTCTAATTTCTCAAAATGTTTTCTTCGGATAAAATAAACTACCGAAAACTGAAAAAGTCATGAAAACTGCAGTAATTTTGATGAACTATATTTTAAATACTTTATGATAATTAATGAAATTTTGGACGTAGGGATTTGAAAATTTGTCTGGTACAAGTTATTTCCAAAGTCACTCGCAACCCTCGAAATTACAGTTATTTTTATATATTAAATCTTATCAAACTTAAATATGTTAAAACGTACATATGACGTAAATATTAATAAAATGTAAAAAGTGAAAAGTATTCACATGTAATCGTAGTCAAAGAATTCCGCCAGTATCACAACATCATACACAAACAAATTCAGTGATACATAATATTATTCTAAAAGAAGTTGTATTTCGTTCTATGGTTAATGTGCAATGAGGTCGATTTTTGTTTTGTTTACATTTTTGAGAATGCCATTTGTCTTATAGGAACAAATTTCTTTACTAAATCTTATTTCTTTTGTGTTAAAATTGAATTTTAAAACTCGTAAAATAATAAATATTAATAAAATAAATAATCAATTTTAACCTAGGTGAATAAATGTGTTTAAATATAAAAGCTCTTGGTTTGTCTATTATTAATTTAGTTTCTACTTGGAATATTTGTATTTTTCATTTGAAATACAAATATATAAAAAGTGGGAATGTCGATTGTAGATGTTCTTCCTTTGTCCCTTCGGTCCTCGGAGAAATTAGTGATTTATTATACTTAAGATTTGAATACAATGATATTGCATTAGAAATACGATTCTGCGCGAAACACAATATATTACAATATAATAAACTATTAATTCATTCCAAAATTTTACCTCACTTGTATACTACCTATGTTAATACACAAAAAAATTTTCAAATTCCTACAATTAAAACCTAATTAGTATCACGTAGTTAAAAAATTTAAAATATCAGAAACCATAATTTTGCCGATTTTCGGCCATTTTCGGTAGTTTTTCTCCTCTCAAGGAAAAACTTATGAGAAATTCGAAAAATGAGCTAAATAACATACCAACTTGACGCGATTTTCCACCGAAAGCATTTCCTACTTGTGGTAATCGGACCATTATTTCTACCCAAAAAAGTGTTTTCATACATCAAAAAAAAAAAAAAAAACATCTTTATTAAACCAATACATTCTTTGCTGCGCTCAGAATCTAAAAATATTATCTATCATTATATTTTTCCACTATTTTCTGCGTTAGAATAACTAATAATGGTATAATAATTCTTAACTTACTCGTATATTATGAGTTCTTTATTTCACAGACTATACGAGTACACTGTTAAAATGACAATTAATATAAAATTGAACAGAAATAATAATAATAATTGAAATAATGTTTTGATATTGAGTAATATAAATCAAATATTTTTAGGTTGAGACTGTTGGTGACAAATACATGGCTGTTAGCGGACTTCCGGAACCTTGTGAAGATCATGTCCGGTGCATTGCTCGGCTAGCTTTGGATATGATGGATCTCAGTCACACGGTTGTAGTGGACGGCGTGCCCGTTGTAAGTATAATTATAACTGTTTATTATAAAATATAAATATTATGAACCGTATTATATTTATAACAATAGTGTAAGGTAAGGTTTGGTTAGGTTATATATTCAATGGTAAACATTTATTTTTGTTTTGATTAGTTTTGGACACTTCTCCGTATCATTCATTTACCGATATAAAATACAATGGTAGCGTTGTTATTAGTATAGGTTAGGCTAAATTATATTGTTAGTAATAAACTAAATATTTATGTTATTTTATATATTTAAATCAAAAACATCTAATCAAAAACATTTAACCCAAGTTTTTGTACGAAAAATATTTGTCAGGAAACAAATTTCATACGTTTGATAAAATTTAAATAAATTTGTTTTACCTGTATTTCGTACTTCTCACAGGGCATACTAAACTTCAATGTTCAACATTAGATTTATTGATAAAAAGTATCTATCTATTTATCTATTATTAGAACTTTTTTGACATTATTTGGCGTGGGAATTTTTTTTTTTTTAAAGAAATTTATGCTTATCGATCTCGTCCATTCACACCAGCTAATCAGATCACCATAACTTACAGTTACTTTTTAATACATCAATAAGGACAATTATTATTGACAATATGCAGAATCTTCTTTGCGGTAATTCCAGTTTTTTAATTTTTTCTCTATACTGTGCAAAAAATTAACTATAATTTAAAACAATATTGACGCGATATCATGTTTTCGATATCACATTTTTAAATTCTGATAAACATAAGGATATAAGGGAATTTCTTAGTATTCGGCTTTTATGTTGGCAAAAACCTAACCTCATCAATAGGTAGCATTCTTCCATAGAGAGATGGCTTGAGTACTATATATGAAACAACATTAGAAACAACTCAGTTTGATTACCTTTACAAATATGTATTATTATTTATTATCGACTGAAAAAATACGGTATTTATAGAATAATATTGTATTATATACATTTCAGAGAGTTACTAAATATTAACAAAACTATCCGTTATTTAAAATAATATGATAATAATAATTTGAGCATCTTCAATCCGTAAGATTTTGCACTATTGAAATCACAAACGTCCATGTTCTGCTTCACACTATTCAGGCTTCGAGTTATCTCTATGTACATTATACTTTAAATATTTTGCGAACCTAACCTAACCTAATCTATCTTAACCTATCCTAACCTAGCCTAACTAGAGCCTCTTTTTGGAATGTTATAAAAACGAAATTTTCTCATTAGCGTATAACTATTGGCATACACAGCGGTGAAGTAGTGACTGGAGTAATCGGTCATCGGATGCCCCGGTATTGTTTATTTGGCAACACTGTAAATTTAACTAGCAGAACAGAAACAACAGGCATACCAGGAAAAATCAACGTATCGGAAAACGCATATAAGTATGTATACATTTATTTAATTAAATATATTGCCGCGTCTTACTTAATAATGTAGATATTAATTACCAATTATCTGTTATTGTCAACTATTTATCAATTACGATTAAGTTTTCGCAATAAATCCTTCGACATAATGTTATTAAGATTAGAAAAAAAAATTATTAACATAATAGTTACTCTTATTATCGAAATACAATGTTCTTTATTGATACCCAGTAGGTACCTTTATATAGAAAATTGGAATAATATGCATATAGGTAAAATAATGATTTTAAGACATATTTTTTAAATTTTGAGAAAATTCGTAAAATTGTGAAAATGCATAAAAGTTATAGCATAAAACAATTTGAAAACAACACCACCAAATAAATTGAAAATATTCAATAAACAATAATACTTTACTATTTACTATATAACGCTGCTATCACACTATATCGAATAAATGTTATTATTAATTAATTATGTGTATAAAAAGTTATTATAATATAATATGTTTCTCGATGTCGATATTGAACTTATTTATAATAATATGCCATCATAAAATATAATTAATGCCTACTTTTACGAAAATATTCTTAAAAAATCTCACAATAAATAAATAAATTTATACATTATATTGTATTAGAATAGGTTAAGTTACTCGTGAATATTTTTTTTAAAATAAATTGATATAATATTAATATAGCACTGGTAAATACAAGGCACTTTGTTTAATATAACTAATTTACGATTTCAAATCGTAAAGTGGATGATAAATAGTTAAAATTGTAATTAGTACAATTGTCATATTATACATAATTGGCATTTAAAATGATTTGTTTTTTAGTTTTAAAATTAAAACTATGGCACAGGTACCTATTATAAGAATAAATAAAATACGAATTGTATGATTAAAAATTAAATAAGTACTAGGTATATTATTTTATTTTGAAAATCGATTTCAAAAATAAAGGAGACTCTTAGATTTAACCCTTAAATTTAAAGTGTATAAATAAACAATGTGTGATATGCCACATGCCATGTAGCAATACTTTTTTTTATGACATTTACTAAATGTTTAAGATACCTATACAAGTATACAAGTGGTACCCTTATAAATGGTTAAAACAAAGGCATGAAAATTTATAAATTATCATTATGTCAATTAAATAAAATCATTAGGTTTTATTGTGTAACAATATATGATATGTCCCATTATATTTGTTCTCTACACTAACAATTTACTTATTTCATTAAATCTTATTTTTGAAAATCACTTTTACAAAGAAAAATTGAACTAAATATTTATTTAAAAAAAAATTAATTGGTAGTTAGCCATTTTGTAAAATTGATTTTTCTAAGAAAAAATTAACCTTTAAAGATATTTTGGGAGTTATTGACTCTTTATAATTTGAAAAGTATAGACAGTTTTGGTCTACAAGAGAACGGTAGAAAAGCAAAGAAAAACTCTGTACCTAAACTGACTATATTAATATCAGCTAATATAAATTAATAGTGTTCGAAAAATCAAGTTTAAATACTAACTAATTTGAACTATAACTAAAACAACTAACCTATTCGTATGAAAATCGAATTTCGGGTAAACCATAAAATTGATTAAAAGTAATGAAAAAACCATATACAACATAACCTTACAGCATGCATATTAAAAAATTTTTGAATTTTTATGACTTGTTAATTTTATAATAGTTATCATCGCCATGTCTAAATATTATAATATTAATTCGATTTTGTACAACCGACTTCACGGTCGTTTAACTTCGACAAACAAAGCGACTCTTTGCAATCGCCCCGTGTAAACTGTTTACGATAACGAATTTGAATGAAAAAATTACTAAATTAATCGTATAATAATTGGACACGCAACCATCGTTGTCGTTTAGTGTTCCATGCACGGTAATTATTATTAAATGATGAGCTGTCGCGATATAATAATAAAAATAATATGTAAGACGAAAAAACACGTGGACGGATATGATGCATAAAAATATGTAATCGACGAATGTGCAGAATACTATAATAATAATGATAATGAACTTTGTTTGAGACGAATTTGAAGAAATAAAAACTCATTGTAATTTATAATCTATATATAACTCGTGCGCGGGATGAAATGTTTGGACAACGTTTTTCTGTCACCCTTCTCAGCTCATACCCGCTCACCATTCATCACTGCCGCGCGTATCCGTTTAACGTCCTAAATTGTCACCGAGGTTATCACACTCAATCATCGTTTTTCATTTTATTTTTGCCCACATTACACAGGAGGCACTTATCATTATTATTCGTTATAACCCCAAGAACTATACCGGATGATTCACCAAACGTCGATTTTGCCTGGACTGTGTATAACGTTACAATTGTTTAATTGTTTTTGAATAATAGTTTGCTTTTGTGCAACAAATTATTGAAAATTATCAATTATTACATCATTGGTGAAATTTTATTTTAATATAATCGTTCATTACAGAATATTTAGTTATAAAAACACAATATCTTTTCCAACGATCTGAAATAATTGTTAAGTAGTATTATTTTTTTTAAAACTTTCAAATATTATTTCGCAATAAATATATACTTACAACTAATATTACATTATATTAAGGGAGAAATAATACAAAAAAAGTCATAACGGATTTGCTTACTGTTATTGGGAAACGAATGGATTGTAATATGAATACTCACCGAGATATCTACGCAGGTATTAATATAATTTTTTATTACAACGCTTATAGTCGATGAGAATAAACTATAATCGATTTTTTTTATTCAACAATAGTTCTTAAAAATAGGTGTTTGTGACCCAAATGATAATTTAATGCGTTCGAATTACACATAAATATATATATATATATAATACAACTTAATAACTACGATCGATATCAGCTCACCACAAAAAAATTAAACAAATATAATTGCACGTACACGAAACACTGTTAACTGGTCACTGGTTAACTATATTCAATGTTGAGAAATCTAATATATTTTGTGAAATGTTGCTTGTATTGAAAATAATACTGTGACATCAAGCAGTACGCATTACACAGTATCGTATTACATTTAACCGAATATAATTATCATCAATTACACTCTAGATAATTTTCATCTGAATATCTGATTAATAAAACTACAAGAAGTTCACCTTTTGATATATATATATATATATATATATATAATTGAAAAGTTAAATAATTATAATACGATTCTAATATTAAAACTAATATTTTGCAATATTCGATATTCGATAACGTTGTTACGATTAAAAACTAAAAGTGATGTTACCAACCTTCGTTTTTTGAGGTCGATCCGAAAAATAAAAAATGTAAAATCAAATTATAAATTTAAAGAAATTTTGGTTAAATACAATTATAGGTAATACATCATTAGTAGTACATTTACATTAGTAGACAGGAGTACACTATAATTATAATAGTATAATATAATAGTATTACATATTTGTAATATATTTTGATTTTAATAAATTCATTTATTAACAATATTACAAAATATATAACAAATTAATTTATTCCATAATATACAATACAAATTATAGACTATAAAACAAAAATAATCATTTTTAATATACGTGTAGGTTCATTCCGACAATTGACCATTTTGTAACATCATGTAATTATTTCCGTAATTTATATGAAAATTATTCATATTTTAAACGTTTCAAGATGTTATATTATTTTAAACAATAAACTAATAAAACGGAATATCAATAATTTTATAAAATTGCCAAAATTAACAAATCAAAATAATTTTAAATATTAGAACAAAACATAGGGCGAGGTAGAAGATAAGAATAAAAACAAAGTGCAACTAATGCGTAAAAAATTGTATGGTAAAATAAGATTCCTCTTCTGCGATCATATAGAACAATATTATGTTTACGTACCTAATATAATAGAAACATGTAGGTATGCAGTATAAATGACCGTCAAAAATATTATTTAAAACTAGATCATAAACTTTCACATTAATTACTGCATCTAATTTTGTGGAAAATAATATAAAATATATATTGTATAAAAATTAGTTGGTAATTTTATTATTAACTGACTTGTTTATTATAATAAAATAAAATCTATAAATAACATACTAACAACAATATATTTTAATAATAACAATATATATTAAAATTTACAATACCTGTATAAAAAGTTGTAGGTGATATTAAAATATTATTCATATAATCCGAATATTCTACATTAAATTTTAATGACTAACATAAATGTGTAATAAAATTTTATCTATAACACAACAGTTTTTTAATAACTATAGGCGTTATAAAACTATTGTTAAGAACATGAACCAATATTTTTGAATTGACGCGAAAATGAGAATAAACCAATACATTCGACTACATAAATTATTGTAACTAAATAAATGCATTTTAACCCTTTCATACACTTGTATACATTATAAAATGTTAATTTTAACATATATGTATACAAAAATAAATTGAAAGTTGATACTCAAGGTGTTGAAGCCATTCGAGGACATTACAATTAAAATAATCAATATGATATGTAGTCTTATAGTTTACTCATAATTCATAAAATATATTGTCATTGTAATATGATTATATTATATTGTAATTTGTAATATTAAATTTACTAAATTTACTTAAACACTCCATAGTAGGATGTCAGTATTAAAATTATATTTTAAATAAAGGCGAAAAATCGATAAAGTGTATAATGAATGTCGGATAATGATAGTCAAATATGCATAATGAACTATTATTGATCGCAATCATATACTATGGACTATATAATATGAAATTTTAATAGTTCATTGTTCGAGATCCAAATACGATACCAACGACCGTGGTACCGGTAATTGTGGTATGCCGTGGGGTAGGTAAAAGTTTTCGTGTAACGTTTTGCGAACGGCGTACCTGGCCAGGTGCATTAAGAGTGGCGGCGCCCGAACGACGTTTTCGGCAAAATCAGAGCTGGCGTCGCAATACTCGCAGTCGATTGCCCTGAGCAGGACGTCCAGACAGGGCTGCGCGACAGCGGAACCACAGGAGGCGTCACGAAGATAAGCGATGGCCGCGCGTACCGACTCATCGGCCACGCCGTACTGTAACAACAACTCCACGGTGGCCGCGTTACCGGCGGCCGCGGCCACCACTACCGGCGCTTCGCGGTACGACCGCATCCGGACGTCTTGTAACCGGCGGCCGTCGAGCAACAGTCGCGCGCGTGTCGCTCGGTCCAAGAAAAATCTCAACGCCGTCCGATTTTCCAACGCCGTCGCACCGTAATCCGTTTGACGTCCACTGATCATGCGTGCCACTTTGTTACCAACCACGGCCCCTTCGAACAGCTTTTCTAACGTTTTCTCACATCTGCAACACGTATTTAATTTACATACCTTATAACAAAGTTAAGGTGCTTATCTTCACCTAAACCTAACTTAACCAATGTTTTTTCGTGTTTGAACCGAGAACCGGGAGCGAAACGCTTTCACATTACTTCCTCCCGAAACCTAACCTAACCTATCTTATGCTTACCTGAGAAATGCGGTTGTTATTCAACTGTTACAAAAAATAAATAACAGAAGAAAATTTAAAAAACTTAACCCATAGATATGACTGCTTGAAAGCTGGTTAATAGTTTTCGGGCGGAAACAGAAAGAAAAGCTTCTTATTAAAAACTTGAGAATAAATGACACAGGCCATATTTTTACATGCCCACTATTATCGGATAGGTCAGTTTGGTTAGATGAAGTATAAAAGACAATATTATGACAAAAACATATCAAAACATATCAGACAATGTGATACTAATCGATGTTTACTTAGAGTGGAAGAGAATATAAAATTTAAATGCTAATTATATCCGAATTAAAATAGGAAGCGTAATCGATAATTCAATTTGCAGAAATCGTCGTATTTCAAAGGTAACTGAAAATGACCACTAAACTTATGTATAAATTACATGTGTATAAGAATAAAACCAAAAGATTTTAGCTTTGGACTAAAGTCTCACGAATCAGGCTTGGTAGGAGTCAGTACGAACAATTTCCATTAAATGTTTTAAATGAAAAAGAGAAAATAAACCCAAGAGACATTTGAAATATAGCATTGGAGACGAACTGACTCAGGTCCTGAAGCAAAATATTATAAGTAATACAATAAATTTAAACAAAAATACTATGTGAAAATATTGGATATGTTTTACGACATATGGAAGAACTGAATCTCATAATTGAACGAGCTGTAGAGCAACGAAAAGAAACCGGACGACCAACATAATATATATATATATATATATATTTCACAACTAAAAAAAAGGTTAATGTTAAGCTGAACTTAAAGGTAAGCAGATAATCGTAAGGAATGGAGAAGGAAGTTAAATGTTGTAAATCAACCAAACGGTTGAACACACATACGTACATGCACAGTGCACATATAACATTAAAAATATTATTAACTCGCGTTATATTAATGTGTTATGTCATATAATCAAAACTATAATTTTAATGCGTTTTCACGAATTTTCTAGACAATCTAATTATATAATTATTACACGGACAGTCTTTACCAACATATGTATATTTATAACACAGATTTAAGTGAGATTTCAATTAATCTATATGTTAATATTTTACAAACTTGCAGTGTACCAATAGCTATAAACTATGATATAAACCTTAACGGGTGTGTGTTGTGCTAGTGGGTCAATAGGTGACCGTACATACACAGTGGTCAGCACACCTATTCTAATTATAATACGAAAATTCGAAAACTATTAGCTACTTTAATACTTTGAGGTTGGTTAACCGATTATTAATAATAGTACATACTAAATTATATACTCGTTTGTGTGTGTAATGTGTAGCTATGTAATCGTTATCCTACAAAACAACTTTAAACGAAACCTCAAAAATTATTTAACATTCCGATTTCGTAAACCATATCATTAACATTTTTATTGTCGATATCTTTGAAAATATTTCAATAAATTATTAATATAGTATTATTATTTTATTAAAATAATAAACGTTCATAATGAGTTCATCTAGTTTCAAAAATTTTAATTTAAATATCTATCAAATTATCTTAAAATAATTTAATTTAATTAATCTAAATTTAAAAAAAAAAGATTTGAACATGAATTGGGTACCTATATGCCGGTTTAATTTTATAATTTTAGTAAATTTTAAAAATATTAAAATTAAATATTAATGGGTAGATAATATTTTACAAAAAGTTGATTTACCTAAAGTAAATGGTAAACAGAAATTGTAAATTATATTGATAATACTAGTTTTACATATTTTTCTGTTTCAGTATTCCTTCTTCATGCTTGTTATTAGTGTTATAATATTTATAATATTACCATCAATTTAAAATCTATGATATTACCAAATAATTTATAGGTACTGTGGTGGATTCACGTATTAATTTTTGTTTTATCAAATACATTTTATTGTTAGCCATACCTTTATAATTTATAAATTATAATTTTGTATTTTTCAATACATTTATAATGTGATTTAAATATTTTAAAAATAATTTAAATATAATCTAATTACTATGATAAATCATAAGTTACAACTCTTAACTGCGAAAACTAGTATAGAACATTATATTATAGTCTTCTTCTGGACATTGTAATTTTCAAGGATTTTTTCTTAGACATAAATAATATATGCATTATTAATTAATTACATGAAGAATAGTTGAGTACAATTTTATCATAAATCCAAGGATAGGTACGACTGAAAAGTATGCCAAATTTGATTTTTAAATTAAAAATAAACGCATAAAAATTGAGTAGATGTGATAATATTATAATAAATACTCATTAAACACAAATAGTAAATAATTTTTCTTATAAATAGAATCTGATAAACTATTTAACTAAACGTAAAATATATTCAATAAAATAACCATTTAATAACATTTAAAGTCGCATATTTGTTAAAAAAAAAAAAGTTAATTATGCCTTGCTAGTAAAGTTTTAGAACAACACATACCAAAAATTGTAATAATTAAAACGATTTATACTATAAATGACCTTTTCCAAATAAGAGTAATAATTATTACTATTATTCTACGTATGATAACAAACTGTAAAGCTTAGATTATAAATATGAATTTATTCGTTCATTTAAATAAGAAATATGATTAAATACACTTCAGTAGTCTATAAATAAATTACATATTTTGTATAGTTTACGATCTAATATGTCTTATATTAGTATCCGTACATATTATGCCTATTGGTTCTAATAAGCTAACCAGTTAATCCGGAATATGGAATCGTATAAATGCTATTAAAATTAAAATTGACCTATTTGATTTCTATATAATTTTAATAAAACATTCATACTATTCACTATTAAATATTTCCCAAATGGGAACGAAAGTAAGACCAGTAGAGAATATACTGCAAACATTAATATTTTTATGAAATTGTAGGTCATACAAATGTACTTCCGGACTATTATACGATACAACAGTCTTCTTTACGTTTCGTTCAGGTGTTGGTTTTTGGACATATGTCAACTTGCACTCTTCTATAATTCAATGAATACAATGTGACACAGTTTTCAAGTATTTTCAACATATCAAAATAAATATCCGTAATTGACACATCGAACACAAGATACAGATACGCCACAAAGAATTATTTTTATTTGCACGTTGCATTCCAAAATTTAAATAGTAGTTTAAACCGTTTAATTATAATGCATAATAATGTTTAAAATATGTATCGACTACTTATTGTTTTGATGTTTTTTTTTTAAAAAAAGACGCTCCGACTCCTTAAAAACTTTCGTAAACATAAATATTCGTAAAAAATTTCCTTAATTTCCATATCGCCGTGTTTATACGACAGTTTTTAATATTATATACGTGAGTTGAATATGACTTTTATATTATTATAAAATTTTCACTAAAAATTCTAAGCAATGTGTTGCTCTCTCGATGCACATTTCTCGTAACAAGGCCAACTAATGTTAACTAATGAACTTGCGATCAAAACACATTACTCTCGCATTGTAATTGTGCTCATTATTCTGATTTATTAAGTTGGACCTCACGTAAACTATTTGTCTTATAGGTACTACAACGGAATAACAATAGCTCCGGATATTAATTGATGGCATTCGTGTTGTATGCTCATTGAAATACAAATAGGTACTGTAAGCTAATTATTATAAGATAGTATATTAGGAACAAAATTGTAATTTGATTTTATGTCCAACACTGAAATGGCAGATAAGCAAATACAAAACATTTTGGTAGTGAATTAAAATGGATCATTTATTGACACAAAATTAGTGAAATCTATAGGACTTTTTTTTTTACTGTTAAAAATAATTTTACACTTGCAGTGAATCAATGAAACCCATATCAAATAATATATACACAAATCATTCATAATTATTGTAAAAATTAATTACCAGCTGCATGAGTATTGTGTGTTGATTATAATTTGCATTAAACATTTAATAAAAATTATAATAAAATAATATAATACTTCGCATATATTATACTTATATATTTATATGACTAATTATAATGATATACTCGTAACTCGTAAGGCAAGTGAGATTTTTATGTTTTGAAATATTTTTACCGATAATCTTTTAAATGTAATCGATTTATTCTTCTTGTTTTCATTTTCGATCAATATTAACTCTTTTCCCACGTTTCAAAAAAACTAAACCTCGCAAAAAACTAATAAAATCCGTAATAAACTGTAAGTTTAATACTTGTATCGAATTGTACTTTTTCAGTGTCTCGTCGACTTCGAATCGGGCAAACGATTAAAAAAAATTAAATGTAGTGCAAACACCTATCCTCATAACAAAACATTCTAAAACGTGCAAACTATTATACAATAACATTTCGTATTCGTCACGGTTTTCACAGTATTGCTATCTAATGCTCTTTCAATAAGTCAGACAAATATTCAT
This sequence comes from Eriosoma lanigerum, assembly GCA_013282895.1. Taxonomy (NCBI): domain Eukaryota; kingdom Metazoa; phylum Arthropoda; class Insecta; order Hemiptera; family Aphididae; genus Eriosoma; species Eriosoma lanigerum. The sequence continues at coordinate 4,221,007 of CM023360.1, read as the reverse complement.
AATATAATCTTGAAATCCTTAACATTTTACGACTCATCATCAATCCCTATTTAAAATATCCGAAATAAGTAGACAAATCGAAAATGTAAACATAATATCATATTATAAATTCATATGTATACCTATTTAAGTAAATGGATAACTGTGCAGACAAACGAAATACTATAATGTTACATTCATCACAAAGAATATAACTATTTCATTTAAAAATTATAATAATAATTGTTCTGGTTAGAAAAATAGCAAACCTAATGGTATCGACGTAAACTGCAGAATAATAATGACATGACTGTTTACTCATAGTCATAACGACATAATATGAGTAATATATAAGAATATACGATATTATCTCAAAACTGAATACCTATTTGTAAGTACAAATATTAAAATATAAAAGTAACAATACATAACTGTTCACGGAACACTTTATACTAATATGATACTTAGGTATATAATTTTTTTGTTAATTTTTTGCCATAATATACATAATAACTGTGATTTTAATTTTCGCATTACTCATTTATGCATATATTATAATTTATTTAATATGTAATGCTCGAGTGTTTATTTTTAAGACTTTCGTTTTTTTTTTTTTTTATGGATTTTGTTACTCGTGACAATCTGAGCGAAAATTAATTTTTAATATGTATGACAGAACATAAATATTATACATTTTCTTTAAACCGTAGCACACACACATTAAGTTTAAATGTTAAATTGTATTTCTTTATGTCCAAGTAAATTATAGTAATTTTGTTTAAAGTGTGTGTTTATTATATAAGCACGCATTTTAAATAAACGACATACAATTTTAAATAGGCACGTACTTGCTAAATTAAATATTTTTGTTAATATATTATTAAAAAATGAAAAAGACCTTATACATAATTATTTTCCATACAATTATAATAATATATATATTTACTCGAAAATAAAATATATATTATATTGTCATAAGATTTATAACCGATTTTTTTATTTTTATGCCTAAATATTTAAATTCCAAATAAAAACTTGGTAAAAAAGTAATATAAATACGTTTATGGTTTTTATAAAATATTGTATTCTTATCATTTATGAAAAATTAATTTCGTTCTTAGAATGCAATGATAGGATATTATATTCATGGACACCGTAATATTCTTTTATATTCTTCTAATGAGCTGAAGAAAGTATTTTCTTTCATTATTATTATTCAATTACCAAGATGCTTCTTATCTAATATAACTGAGCATCAGTGTATTTATATTAAATATAGAATCTCAAGTTTAAATAATGGACATTACGAATGTAGTTTATTTTTTTCCCACAATAGTTACTTTTAAGTTATAATAATTTCCTCGTTAAAAACACATGATTTGTAATATTGTTGTTATATTAGTATTTTAATGCACTTTTTTATGTATTTAGTATTGTACTTACAACTATAAATTCATTACCCAGTTATAAAGTAAAATTATTTTAAAAATATGTAACATTAAAATTTCAATGAACTTAATTATAAATTTTAATCTTTAAATTTGTAATAATTTAATGAAAATCTATCACTAATGATTATTATTTCTTTACAAAATAAACAATCAAATTTTATTTAATAATAATATCGTTAAACAAAGATAACTAATGTTTTATCAGTAAAGAAGGTTTTTATGTAGACAACGTTTGAATTTCCTTGAAATTATTAAAAAACTATAAGTAGAAAAAAATTCATAATAATGATTATTTTAATAAAACCTGTACATGATTTTTACTTAAGTGTTTTATCTAATAATTGGACTTCCAAAGTAAAAATTAATTTATTCTAAAAACGTTCGTTTAGGTTTTTAAATAATGTAAATACCAAGTCAGTACAAGTTCTAATCCAATTATGGAAAATATAACAAAGTGTATCGTAAATATTATTATGTATACAATAAATTATAATTGTTCCTCGAAAAACTTTTATTAATATAGTAATATTATTTTATAATATAATTATTTAATACAAATTCAATGTCATAATATTGAAATTGTTTTAAATAATTTGGTTTGAGGTAGAAGAAAGAGAAATGCATGTTTTCTAAATAAAATCGTTGTGACAATATTTAGATTTTTCAATAATTCAACGTTTTTTTGTTAATCACAGTTAAAAATTACGTTGTATCGATAGTTGATCTGTATAGAACTGTAAAGAGTTTCACTGATAGACAGTTGGTATGACTATATAAAACATCATTAACGATAAGATTTCTATTTGCCCGGAAATATTAATTATTAAACTATATATCTTTAAATAAAATTCTTTCACGGATTTAATCGTATTCGTTCTCTTCGATGATGTATATCATACACGAAACTTTAAACGATTCGTCATTATAATGATGATATATTTTATAAAATGAAAATTTATATCGATTGATGATAAACTCGTCAGTGATATTGGGTAGTATACATAATTTAGGATAGATTTCCGACTTTTAACCTGAACCGAATTATAAAATTCTATATACGTAGTAAACATTAAAGTACATTAGTCGAGTAAATATGCGAGAAAATTTTTAAAATAAAACAGGCAATTTCACGGTTACCTATGTTGTTATATTAATAATTATCATTAAATTACCGTAAACCACAACAATTACCTACATAATTTACTTTATCGATAATTGGGATTTCGACGCAATGCCATCTCTTATTCTGTATTTAGGTAATAGGTGCTTATTTTGGGTAATTTTTTTGAGTTATTTTAATGTAATTTTTAGTTATAAATCGTCTGCCTTCTTTTACCTACACAACCCCAGTCCTACATCTCCATAAATCTCGAGTTCTTACTTTTGACATAAACGGTTTAATATAAATTAATTTTCTTCCGAACGTTTTGAATCACAGCCCTAATTGTTATTATTGTTAACAGAACACAGAATAAATGGATAATACTAATATTACAATAACGAGAGTTTATTGTTAATTACGTGTAAATGGCCGTTAATAGGGCAGCCACGGCCTCGGGGCCGGCATCAGCGTCCACAGCGAATCGGGCCATCACGTACAGCATGTCGTGGTGTTTGCCCAATGGACACACGGACCCGTTGTCGCGGACCGCGCGGTCGTGGTGTGCTGCGGCTCGGGCCACAACGGCCTCGGACGCCTGCCGCCGATCTTGGCCACACCACGAGCCGCTCAGGCCGTTTACGACGGTGGCCACGTACTCGCGGTGCAGCGACCGCTTGTACGCCGGTATCAGTTCGTCCCGTTCCAGTCTGGCCACGATCTGCGCGTAAAACTCGTCCAACACCGAATCCATAGACTTTATTATTATAATGATATATTATAACAATAATATATAACCTTGGCGAACTTTGTCCCGTTTACTTTGTAAATACAATAATAATTATAATTTAAACTATAAAACGGTCGTCGTGAATGTTTTTTTTTAAAAAAAAAAACGATGAGTTTTTTATTTTATAATTTCGTTTCGTTTTTTCGCACGTAAAAATCGTTTGAGAATTTAAAAAAAACGAAATACAGACACAGGGTCCAAATGAGGTTCGCCAACCCTGGCCTATAATGTAAAGGTACTGCCAAGTCGCGAACGGAATAATATAATAATATTATAAGTATTAGTGTTGATGGCCAACGACGATTAGTCGCCGCCGACGGAAGCCATATTCCGATTACATGTCCCATTCTACCCGAACAAGATCGATAATATAACAATAATAAAAGGTGTAATAGGTTGTTTTATTGGTTATAGTAATGTGGTAACTGGTATTGCGGTATCATGATATTGTTCCTTGCTGTCGTGTTTACCTCGACGGGTGGGTTCCCTTAAGGCTTAAATGAACCCTCCCTGTAGCATACCCTTATTTTGCCGTTGGTATAGGTATAAAACAAAAATTCCAAAGACCATATACGGAGTATTTTTCTCGAACCGTTTTCTGGCGTCGAGCAACAACCCGCCGGCGCCGTCCCGGTCGCCCAAAATAGTCGTGTCTTACGAATGAGACGAATTGGTTTTTAGATCGTTGTTATTATTAATAATATTGTATTAGAAAATAGAATTTTGAAATTTTTACAAGAACGTAATAATTGAGTACTTACACAAAATTACGTCGATTCTCGATTATAACTTACGATACTAATTTAATATTAGATATTTGTATTGCTAGTATAATATGCATTGTACAACAACTACCACGAATGATTGTCGATAATAACCATAACGATATAATATTATTTTATACAATAATATATTGTCTAGAAATAAATGTTGACATTAATAAGTATGTATCTACACATTGAATTTATAAAATATTAACTATTGTGAAAATACATCGAAAAATAAATAGCTAAATATACAAACTTTGAGTAAAAGTTACTATTTATCGTTTTCAAATAAGAAATGTAAATTTCTTTTTTTCCAAAACATCAATCGTCATATTATTTTAGTGAATCGAGTTTTAAACCTTAAATAAAACGTGTGTTTGACAAATCAGAATAAAATAATACTACTATAACTTAATTAGATATATTATAATTAATATATAAATTCAAATTACATAACCATCCAGTTTAAATATTTCTCTCTACATTTATAATTTAGATATTTTATAATTTATTTATAAACTTTTGCATAATTAAATCGTGTTGGTCCAAATAGGTATAGGATTTATTATATCGATATCTAAAAACCGAAGAGAAAGCTTTGAACGGAAATACTTAAATATCGTATGACTCACAGATGACACGAGTGAAGACTTCGATTAAATGAAAAAAAATTAAAAAAATAATAAATATAAATAGGAAAGAAATAATATAATTTCACCGTATTATTTCGTTTATTTCCACATGCCTTTTAGCTATATAATTTTGTTCTCATACCATATACGCTGTTAACGATAAATGATAATCAATTTTTTAGTTTATTCATACTATATTATGAACCCATACATTGTAAGCAATGCTCAAACTAGGTGAAACAGTATATAATTTCGTCCTATATTTAACATTATATCGAAACGTATAGTATTTAGAAAACGATAATATCTTAATAATAATACTGTCTTCATTATGGTCGAATAAAAAAATAATAATAATGGAACGTTACTGTTTCTGTGTATGCGCGCATATACGATACGAGAATTACGTTCAATTGATCCCGGTGTGGCATTGAACTGAAACAAAGTTTCAATAAAAAATGAAAAAAAAACACAAAAATCTCGTCCGGATGAAAAACAATATTATTTTTCTATTAAAATGAATAATCACAATTTCGACGATAAAGTATATTTTATATACATTGTAACAAGTATAATATGCTTTTGTTTATCTGTCTCTAACAGCGTGCTGAATCAAAGCAACAACTGGGACCCGCAATTCGAGTTCGCTTACCGTGGTCTGGTGCCCATGAAAGGAAAACCGGAGCCCATGAATGTTTGGATTCTATCCAGGAAACGGACATGAGGAGGAACACGCAAGACGTCGGAGGCCCCATAAAACAAAAAAATAGTAAATTTTCTTCTAACTTCCCCGTACAGAACCGTTCGGTCTGTTGTATTAGTGTTGTTATTGCGTTACCTGTATGTGTCGCCAGTGAAAGCAAACCAAAATTTCAACGGAAATATTATTATAATGTATTACGTGTTTCGAAGAAAATATATAAATCGTGTTCGTTTCTTTAATATTATTATATCGTTTGTTTTTTGTTTTTTGTTTTTGTTTTTTTTTTTTTTTTTTTAGGCGCCGTCCTAAGTTCCTCATCTGGGGTCCCTCTTACCGTATGATTACCTACACACACGAATACTTCGGACGAGTGTGAGTAATATTCTTGTCCGAAAGACTGCGTGTAGGAAAATAAAATAAAAAAAGTAGCCCAAGATTAATATCTTCTTGTTTACTGCGTGTTTCCGCCGCCGACTGGTGGGGCGTGTAAAAACTGGTTTGCGCGATCTCGACCATCGAACGGGTTCCAACGGCAGTCTTGTTCTTGGTACATCGCGTCGCGTTCGTGTTGTCGTCTATACATTTTTACCGAAAAAATAAATATATTATTTACGTTCGGTCGTACGTTTTCTCAATCCGTTTGTGTTAATAAGATTTAATTGTAGTGATTATTTGTTTAGTTTTAAGTGAGTTTAGGATACTATCTGAATTTAACGAAAACCATAGTTATACCCGCACGACGATATTTATACCAAGGTATGGGTAATTATTGTTTAAAAAATACAATAGTAGTACACAATTTTTTTCCCTCTTACTGTTGAAAACTCATGCATTTTAAAGGGTTTCTGGTGTTAGGATAAAGAGATTTTTTTTAAAAAACAACTAAAAGACCCGCCAACATTGTGTATTATAGGAATTCATCATCCTTTTTTTCTATTATTTTTTTTGATGGTTGTGATTAATGTTTCTCCGTATAATTACATGTTATTCAACAACCCTATGCTATAAACCTAGTGGAATTAACTTTTTATATATATATAAAAAGTTTATATATATATATGTATAATTTGTTTTATGAAAAAAACAATAAAACATATGCTGTCAAAAATGCAATAAAATAATATTATAATTATTTTTGCTGTTTATTCTGTAAAACCCATTAACAATAACTATTTGACCGTACGTTATGGCTTTTATTATCTATATTAAAAATGTAGGTACATATTAAACGTCGGTATTAAAAGTTAAAACTAATCAATAAACATGAAATAACGACTTATTGGTACTTCGAAAATACAACTCGAATGATATTGATATTCTGACAAATTTATAATAGGAAAATATTTTATTAATTCTTCATTATATTTTTAGGTATATAAATTCAAGTATACAGGTACGTAATAAAACATTATCTACATGTCTTTTATATTTGGTTCATATTTGGGTACGTAAGTAATGGGATTATAAAAAATCGACCAAAACAACGTTATTAGTTATTAATATATTATTATAGTGGTTTATACGCCTATTAAATTATTATAAAATATATACTTACATACGAATCTGACAACCCGAAAATTTGTGTGTAGCAAGCAGGTATATAATATAATAATAATTATAGTTTGAATTGGATATGTTGTTGGCGAGTTTACATGCAGCGGGAAATAATAGTGAATGATTCAAAATCATCTAGAAAAATATATAGAAAATTCCTTTTAAAACTTGCCTAAGGATATCCGAGTTCATAATATATATAGGTATAGAAATAGTTTTCATCGAGATATTATCTCGTATAATATACAGAATAAATGTATTCATTTTCGAAAGAATTCTGATATTTTTACGTTTAAACTACACTGTTTGTAATTTATAAAATACAGAGAGATCTAAGTATAATATTGTCATGATAAACAACCAAAAGTATTGGATTAAATTTGATTTTATATTTGATTTTAATATTAATTTCAATTAAATACTGTAAATGAACTATATGTTTACGTTCAAAATGTAGCGGCGGATAGATTGGCGTAATCACATCGAATGTACTTTATTTCCTATACAAATTACAATACTCAGTTGTTTTTTTATTTCCTTCAAATTTCGCGTTGAAAAGAATAACACAATTATAGGCAATCAAAAAATATTAATCACATTACTTATTTTTGTAAACGTACCTACTATACTTCTAATGCAAATCCCTCGTTGGAAACAGAGCTTATTGATTAAATTCAATATTTAATTAAAAAAGTATGTTTTTAAATCAGTCAAAGCTTATTTCGAAAATTTGTTAGGTATCTATTTTGAACGTCACCCCGTCTGCGAACGTAAGTACACTATTCACATTTTAATTGATGGTAACCAAACATACACCATTGATAATTGCACCATGTCCTGTGCGCGAAATTAATCCACATTTTTCTATAATATTATTTATTATTATCTTTAATAAGTGTCACAGAAACGTTTATAGAACGCGTGGAGAAGTATTAGGTAGATATCCACCAGACCATTTCGAAATAATCGACAGTTACCGAGTGTATCACACGGGATCTTGATTCGCGAACAACGACAATAACGTTAATAATAATAATTATTGTAAAAAATATTACTTGTTATATATATTTTTCATTCTAATTATGTGGTATAATGTATAATTTTTTCTTTGTTTTATTTTTCTAACCTAATCTTTTCTAATCCACACATTTATCATATTTTCATAAGGACAAAATTCTGCCGATATGAAACATAAAATTAATTTTTTACCTATCACACGAAACTCAAAAATAAAAATAATAATCACCCGAAAATCGAATATAATATATCTATCGGCCGTAGTTCGTTAATGCTTTATTATCTATTATCTATACGTCTTTACGATACCTATTATATATGTACGAGTATATCCTTTTCAAAATGACTCATCCGATTTATTGTTTTCTAGCTAGACACACGATCGTTGATGTTTGGACAATCCAAAATAATTTACATTTTTATTACGTCAAAATTACCACTTTTCTTTTTACGTTTCGATTATTGTTGTTCGCTTGTAAATTATTATGACTTAATATGTTTTTCGATTATAAGTTTTTAGATAATGGTGAACTATCTAAAAATATAATTAATTTTGCAAATTTTATACAGATAACTAATTTATTATAATTATCCTCCTAATAATATTCATATTTTTTAAAAAAATAAACTTTAATATCTGGTACTTTAAAATGTAATTTCTTTGATTGATATCGTATAAAATTACAATAATATCTTCTATAATTTTACTTCAATCTTCAAATTCAATTTCTTTGATTTGAACAATATCATTAAATAAAATATACAACGATGGAATACCTCGATGTTATTATATAATAATGTATATGCACTTTATTGTTGAAAGATATAACTTTTCTATAGAAATGAACATATTATATTATGTTTATATTATTCGAAATTCATTATGATTCGCATATTTGCGCGATACGAAAAATTAATTTATAATTTAAATGAAATAGAAGGTATATTTTTTTTCTTATCATTATTTTCGAGCTATCAAGGTCTTTTCTCTCAATATTAACTGCTCTCATTCTTCTCTATCATAAACTAATTTCAATATTCCGCTCAATAATATAGTACGTATAATATAAACAAATACTTTAACGATGTCATATTATTATTACTACATTACTACAATAACAAATTTTCCAAGATTTAATTTTTTGTTTTAATTGTATTAATATCCGATATAAATGTTTGATATTAAAAATATAAACTAACTATACTTACTTATCTATGGAAAATAAATTATTATTAGAATTAAAATAAAATATAATTAGTGCATACTACTATATATATTTGTATTTTGTATATCCTTTTTATGGATCAAAATATTAAATCAAGAAAAATATAAAAATCATTATCGATAATAATAATATTTTAATGCCCATCATTAAATATCTATGGATATTTTTATTAATATAAATTTATTTATTCTAAATAGGTACAAGTTATTAACTGTAAAAAAATGTAGTTTATATTATTTAATATAATAACTCATCTTATCGTAACCCATATCGATGTTCTTCTTATTTAAGTAACAAATGCTCAAGTTAGTAAGTTACAATTTTTCATAGTTACTTCTAATCTTAAAATATTATAACGATTTATCTCCTATACTATAAAGTCCTTTACAGTGATAAATAATTTTATGTTTATAAATTGAAAGTATAAATTTTACATTTTACTGTATTACTATTTATATAAAACGTATAATTTGCGAATGCTTTTAAAAAATCGTTAGTGTTAAAGCATTGGTAGCTGCCTACGAAATATCCTAAAATCGTAAATATTGTTTATATAATGTTTCATAATTTTAACGACATCTGCGTAGTCATTTGTCATATCAAATGAACATTTATCATACTATTTTATGTCGCTTTGTGTCCGTTCTTGGGGAGAATGAATTTGAAAAAAAAATAATTCTTGGTAACTTCGTTGAACCAAATCAATGTTTCATATAGCAAAGACACGCTTTCTAAAGACAATGTCATTTTTATATAGCCTTTTATTGATATTATACTTACGTTGGTATTGAATTTTTCTCTCTTAATCACCGATGCATAAAATAAACTAAAATGGACGTACCTATGCAAAATAATAATTATAATCATAAAACGTAGGTAGGTATGTACGATTATAATATTCTCTTTGCGTTTTTTTTTTTCTCAGACCAACGTTGTGTCACCACCCTGATCATACACTTCACCACATACATACACTCCTCCGAACAATGAAGAAAATCCATTGTTCTATACACGAGTCATGATTCGCACAAATATTATTTTTTTAAAAATTGATTCATTTTTTTTAGTTTCTATTATGAAGATTGTGGAAACTATAATATTTACTACATAATTATTTCTCTCAAAAAGTACTATCCTCAATCGTCGACTATAGATTCCAAAGATTACTGAACCGGATATTATTTAATATTTTACGTTTATGCTGTCCGCCGAAATATTAATTTTTTTTCGTCCGTATAATGTATTTTTTTTATCACACGTAGGTGTAACAATAATTTGATTTTAGAATACTATTCAGCTGCTTTCCTAATGTTTTTAATAAAATTTGAAATATTTATAGTTTGTAGACCTGACTGCTATTTTTTCAAAGTTTTAGAAATAAAAAAATGTCAATTTCCATTAGGTATTCACGTACATAGTCATGAACTTTTAAAAGTTAGATATTACAACGGTAAAAGAGTGAGTATACTATTTTTTATACTGTTTTGAAGACTTCCTGATTAAACTTTAAAAACACATATATTAGTTACATAAAGTACACTCTTCGAGTGTATGTTGAAAAATATGAAGTAGATAAAAAAAAAACTATTGTCCTGTACGTTACACGTATGTAAATAACTTTGAGAGAATAGTACTGAATAAATATGAAAAACAATAATATAGGTATTATTGTTTGCAAGAAACTTTCCAAAACAATTCAAGTTCAACTGATAAAATTGGTAGAAATGAGTGATAAAATTACTTTTTAAAATTATTCTATTATAATGTTTTAACAATCTATAATCGTTACATATAGTAAAAGTATAGCAATAAAAATTACAATAATTATTGTCCAACATTAAATATTACACAAATCCTTGACTATATATAAAACATTGATACGTCTGTTATAATTTATAAACAACTTGGAAACAGAACAATATGTATGCAGCATAGATACTGTTATATAATATTATATAGATAACCTAGATCCCATCTTAATTGTTATTTATACATATTATTATATTATACCTCGACAACTAATCAATGAAAATATATGAAACCGGTTTGGTTGCATTACTGTTAGTAATAATTCCAAATTGCCAAGATTTTTATTTTAAGTTTAAACCTATGATGAAAGATCCGAATATATTTGTAAAATATATTCAATACGTTCACATTGAACTGGAAGTTTGGAAATCAATAAGATTTGTTACATACTGATGTGCGATTATATGAATGTCTTACACATAATAAATTATACGTATTAATATGTACACGGTATTAGACTTTTTTATAAAGAAAATACCTATATGATTTAAATATACTTCCAAGGGCAAGTTTATTATGTTGGAACAATATAATGTCTTATTTATATCCTTAATCCGTACTGAAACTAAGTTCTAGCAATGTTTTTTTCTTTAATACATAATTAATATGTGCATAATATATATCTTTGACCTGTATAATGATGTCGTTGCTATAAAATATTGTATTTATTAGACAAGTGTATAGAGAATCCTACAATTAATGATGTATTTAAATTTATGTTTTAAAAATTGTAATTTTTTTAATTGACTTTATTAATCAAATTGAATTTAATATTCCATAGAATATGGGTTATAATTAATTATCAAAACATTATAAAAAAATTTTAAAATCTAATTTCATGTTATAAATCCCAATTCCATGTTGAAAGTATTTAAATATTAATCATTTATATTGCACTCATACATATTATGTATATTATTTATATGTACCTACATATATTTTAAATAATTAATAAATCATTGACTGTACCAATTGATAGGTACAGTATCAACATTATTTTTATGAAGTATATAAATTAATGTATATTATGTAAATGTAAAACATAATATTAAATATTTCATGGCTTAATAATGTTATATTATTAAATAATATCATTTATATTTTATTATTATATATTATTAAATCAAAACTCACTTAATCAACTTAATTATTAACTGATAATAATTAATAATACGTTATTCAATTTAATTGTATATATACATTTTTTTAAAAAATTTGTCTATTTAATATAGTTTACATCGTGTTATTAAATTGGTTACGACTTGTGAGTTATAAAATATATAGTTAAGTGCATAATAATTCTTAATTGTAGTGTGTCTATATGCGTAAAGCATAACAAAATAATATAATATTAAACGAACTATTTTAAATTTCCGTCACAACTAAAATAGTTTATTATGAATTATACCTACTGTATATGTTTATGTTTATAATAATAATACACATATTTGAAATGAACACTATAATAAATATTTATAATAATATATGCTTAAACATAAAATATATATTTTATATTTTATTTCTCTTTTATTTTTATACAAGACATATTAAGATAAAAATGATTATAATTCCATTTAATCAAAATAATAATTTCAATATCACATGTAAGATCACTCAAGTGTAAAATATAAAATAATTTGACCTTATTAATTATATATTAGGTATACTCATTGTTTGGGTTAAGCAAAAAAGTATTTTATAATTAAAATTAAAAAAAAAAACAATTATAAATATTATAATATAATATTTACCTAATCAAAAATTCGTTTTTCTCTTTTAAGAAAGCAATTCATTAACATAAATTATTGCAAAAAAAAAAAATGTACTTATAGACTAAATAAAAATAAATATTATCATGTTTCAAATAACTATAATTTATTGTTTTTTAAAATCTTACAAGAAAAAGTAAAAATTGATAATAAAAAATTTAAAAACAATTGAACAATTTTAAACACTTAGCTCTTAAAGTTTAATTTATAATTATTGTAAATTAGTATCTACCTTACCTAAAAGATAAGGTAATTTAAATATCAAAATATATGCAATATCCGATAAATATATAATGTGGTAATATTTGTTTATCATTTCTTTTTATGATCTAAGAATAGATTCCAATATTAAACTATTAAGTTTATTCAGTTTTGAGTATGTTAATCTTAATGCACCATCTGTCAATAAATTGTATTTTTGTTATTACCTAACACATCCTGTTTGAAGAGACTTTCTTTGACTTCTTACCCGCACACATTTAAATTATCTGTTTCTAACTCGTACTAATCGTATTATTTACGTATACCTATGTTACCGAAATTTCATGCGAGGTCAGTTCCATATGAAATATAATTTCCGAACGTACAATAATCACCACAAATAATTGTAATCTCTTGTATATTTTTTATAAATAACTATACACACAACACACGCTACGTAACTTTCTCCACCCGTAACTCACAGGTTTATAATGTAATGTATATATATATATATGACGGTATTCTAATATTGTTATAAAATAAACTTAGCTGGAAATTTGTTGACAGAATAAAAAATATATTCTCTAGCTTAACAGCGTGTAGGATTCTATAAAAAATAATTTTTAAGTGAAATTATATTATTATGTTTAGTGCACGACGGCGATATCTGCTATAATAACTATGAAACTTTGCGGTCATGTTAACAAGATACATCATACACCATGTTATTATTATTTAATAATATATTATATTTTGAGAAAATCATGAAATGTTAAAACCCAAAATAGTGTTTAGTTTATACTGATATTTGAACACACTAATCATATATTATGAAAATGTTTGAATAAAAGAGAAAATTTTTTGTGGTACTGTATTATAGGTATATTATAAGAATAACTGCATCAATTTTTTCAATTTTTTAGATTCTGAGCGAAGCGAGGAGTATAGGTATTAATTGGTTTTACAAAGATTTTTTTCTTGATGTCTGAAAACATTTTTTCTGGTAAAAATAATGGTCCGATTATCACAAATAGGGTACTCCTTTTCGTACCAAATTTTATCTAGTTGGTACTTTATTTAGCTCATTTTTCAAATTTCTCAAAAGTATTTTCTTGGGAAAAACTACTAAAAAATGGCGGAAAATCGTGAAAATTACGGTTTCTGTTATTTAATTTTTTTTTTTGTGATAACTAATTCAGTTTTAATCGTAGGGATCTGCAATTTTGTTAGTAATTTCATAGGTAATTTACACGCGTAAAATTTTGGATAGAATTTTTAGTTTAATATATTGTATATCTCACTGAGTTTCACTCAGAATCGTATTTTCTAATGCAATATCATTGCATTCAAATCTTAATTATAATAATATTTCTAATTTCTCCGAGGACCGAAGTAACGAAGGAGGAACGTCCAAAATCGACTCAGTCTTCCCGCCTTTTTGATTAATTTATAGAATTATGTTATAAAATCTTTAATTCGTTTGTCAATCTTTTTTTAAATTAAATTTGTAGAGTTAAATTTTCTAGATTATTACTTAGTGTGTATATATAATATATTATTCTGTATCTAATAATTCTACTAGGTTTTATTTTTATATTCAGTAGAATTAAAATTGATTTTTTTTTGTATGTCATGTATCATGTTATTCATGTTTATTTTCTGTGAAGTGTTATTTGTTACACTAATGTATAAATAATTATATAATAATAGAATATAACTTGCATAAATAAGTATTTATTTTTGACTCTCATTCACTTCTACGATCAATCAACTAATCCATTCGACACAAAACCATCTCTTTTTCTATTTAATACTATCAATAATTACTCGTCTTATATGTTTTATAGTAGACAATAGTTATCCTGGAATAGTGGAATCTATCACTAAACATTAAACAACTTATCAGCATGTCAATTAATCTTTAATTAATCAACTATTTTTCACAAAATTTAATATAAAACCATCAAAATTACTTCCATATTGAATAAAATCTATCTTAAATAATAGACCCTACGATAGAATATCGAAAATATTTCACTCTTATTTGACAATGAGTGTTTAATCTGTAAGCCTAATTCAAATCCCACAATTTAAGTTCTAAGTGACTTTAAATATGCTATATTTCCTGTTGGATAGACGAAAGTGACAAATATTTGTATATCTTATAGACTAGATAATGCGTTCTCTTAATAAATTATAACCAGTGATAAATTTCCGATAATAATATTAATTATATTATAGTATATTATTTCTATGACAAATAATTTGCTTTTATGCACTGTTTGGTTGTCATATCAATAATTAATTAATGTTTTTTTATGTAACTAATTTGTTTGGTTTCTTTGTACTTTCTACAGTTATAGTAATTTGTAAGATAAATAGTTGAAAATAATATGAAATTAATAAAAAAATAATAAGATGATTAATTATTAAATAAATATATTCCACACATCAGATAGGCATAGTTTTAAATAATTATCTGGAGAGAGCTATAGTAGAAAATATTGTAATAGGGATATGCAATAGCAATTAACTGATAACAATTTTAAGGGACTACGAGATGTTCTAAGGTGGCTGTAGGCACCCTGCCACTACCAAACTATGCCTATGGCCATCTATCTTTTTTCCAAATTTGTATTGTATTTATACAATATATATATATATATATATTGTATTTATACAATATATATATATATATGTATTTGTATTATATTGTTAAAATAACTACTTACCAAAACAATTTTATTAAAGGGATTCTGAAATCATTCTGCACCTGAGCCCCCAAATGTATAGTTGTAGTATATTTAGTTATTATGATGTGTGATAATATTAATTTATCTGGTATTTAATTAATTTCATTGTTTAAAACTATTTTAAAATTCGATATCAGCATGACTAACATTTTAATATCTTCAATTCTAAAACCATATCTATAATTGATTTCATTTTTGTGTACCAATAATTGTGTTATTATACATTTTGTTAGTTTACTGGCTTCTTGATCTAATTATCCGATCTCTATGATCTAAATATTATTATTTTTGTTTTATAATATTTATATACAACTTTTAAGTTGTAATAATTTTAGAATTTATAGGTAAAAAAAAGAAGCGTTTTTGCATAACATTTAACATTTAACAGTTATTTTATTCTAACTATTTTATCGCGTTACAGGTGTCACTAGAATCATGTTGGAAACCACAGCGGAAAAGAAAATCCCGCCGCCACTGCCGCCCAAGACCCGCCGAGGATGTCTAAAAAACGGTGACGGCGGCAGTGGCGGCGCAACGATCTTGCAGTCCAACGGTCACGTTGTGAAAATACGTATAGACCCGGTGATGAGCAACGGGAGCAGTGGCGATCGTGCAAACAACGAACAGCCGCGTCGCGAGCACGCTGTAGGCCGCCGATCTAGCACGGTAAAGATAAACATCACTTGCGTAGACCCATTCGTGTTCCGTCGGAACTACGACGAGGACGACGAGGACGACGACGACGAAGACGACCGGCGCTCGTCGTCGGGACACCGTTCGCCGTTGGACAGCGGGACGGGCAGCGACCTGGACACCGGTAGTCGCCGAGACGAGAGCGACGACGGAACGTGCAGCTGCGACTCGTTGACCAGCAGCACGGCTGACGCCGACACCGCGACGGCTACCGCGACGGACGTACCGGCCACGGTAACCACTACGCGCGTGACGGTCCGGCCGCCGGTGGCTGCCGTCTCGTCGTCGGTGACCGCCATTCCGGCAACAGTGTCCACGACGATGGCCGTGGTCGCGGCCGCCGTCGCTACAGTGGTCGAAGAGTTTCCCAAACGATTGTCATCGTCACCGCCGACAACGGTCGTCGAAGAGTTGCCGAAACTGCAGTCGCCGTCGCCTCCGCCATCTACGTCACCAATCGTCCGCGTACAACAGCGGTGCTACGGCGACGTGGACGCCAAAATGGCCACGGCCACACCAGGTCGCGTCATCGACATGGACAACACGGACCAATATTATAGTTTCCACATGAACGAGAACGTGTTCGACGAAGTGGACGCCGCTGCCGCCGCACCGTCGTCGGATGACGCGTCTGCCGGGTGCAAAAACGCGGTCGCGTCGGACACGATACGCAGCTCCAAGGGCACAATCAGAGGGGTAAAAAACCGCGTGAGAGCTAGCATCGCGACGTTCTTGCAACCCAAAACCAACAAGGTAATTGAAACGGTTATACAGGGTGATCAGGGTTTTACGTTGAAGCGATTTGGATTTTACTAAAAACACGTGTTTCTGGCTAGGTGCACGTGGTGGAATATGGACTCTCGAGCATACCCGATAACAGTTTCCCGTAAAAACTTAATCATTAGGGCCTCGGAATAGCCCATGAAAAATCGTTTGAAAATACTAAACTTCCAAATAATTTTATGTTATAAACTTTTGCTATTTCGAACATAAAATCTTGATTACATTGTATATATTGGTTATTTTTCTACGTAATATAAATTTATATTAACGTTAAATTATAAACACTGAACATATTATTATAGTTATCGCATTACAGACGATTATATAACAAATTTTGATTATATTATAGTCTTATATAACTATACGATGATTATTACTCTTCTGATATTACTGTTAGCCTAACATAAATATTTACCTACCTGTAAAGTCCCTCTGTCAAATGCATTACTAAAATCTTATTAAAAAAATAATTTTTTCTAAGACTATTATTATTATTATTATTATTATTTATTAATTCTCGTTAATTGATTGTAAATTACAATATTGTTGAAATCGTATTCAATCGTATATAAATCTCTCTCAAAATATTATGATGTCACACTCGTCCAATTGATCCATCCGAAATTATAACATGACTTACCCAATATGCAAGAAATATTACTTTTTAAATTTAAATTATACAATTTAACTGGTATTTACATTCGTAATTTTTGAATTGGTCCTTTCGACAGAATTCAATATAATATATTTTTAACTAAGTCGTACCCTACATGCGATCGGAGTTTCGTTGTCAATAATATTGCAAAATCTTCTTAGAATCGCTTTTAAACATTTCATTTTATATTATATAACGAACACACGCATACGTTAGCATTAGTTGATTAATAAAAATGACTACTTGCTAATGGAAAAAAACATCATACTTAAATTTATTTCGTAACTATTTCGATAATTTAATATTATTGAAATGAATATAAACATTTAAAGTTTTCTATTTATCAAATAAATGTTATACCTTTAACGAAAATATAATACAAATATTTTATCTAAAAACACACTATAATATTCTTGGTTAGTCAATTATTAGAATTTTTATAAAAATTTCTGAACATGAATCTTTAAAAAATGAAACATTAATAGTTTTATGTTCTTAAATTGAGCAATTGTTTAAAAGTTTATAAAATGTTGCAAGTATAATTAACGATCAGGCGATTAACCAATAATTTTTATAATTCTTCCTCATTATCAGCATTATGAATTAATCGTTAAAAAAGGAAAATATCATGATAATATAAGTATTGTATTAGAACCTGATTGATGCATATCTGTGTTTTTAATTGCACTTGAATTTGTTGATGCAGTTCCATCAGGATTTATAAATCTCAATTAAAAACACTATTGGGGTAGAAATATTACTATCATTATTCTTATACGCTTTGTAAAACTATCAACAATCATCAATTTAACTATTTTCTCTGAGCCACAATTTTTTTTTTTTTTTTAATTTAAAACTTAAGTAGTTTCAATAATTGAAAAATACCGAACATTTAAATTATTACAAATTTTGACTAACCAAGAAGTACAGTAAGTTTAAATAATGTAATAAAATGTAATACTATCATCATCGTTTTGTAATTTCGATTAAAGTTGTTCGACTTTTTCGACATTTTGTTACATAAACATATTTTCATAATTATATAACTAGGTAATAAAATATATTGTGTTCGTGTTCGTGTTTTAATAAATAAATAAATAATATTATTTTATTCTCACGCCGGATGAATAAAAAATCGTCTAGTTGAATAGGTTTAATTTGACAAATCAGATATCCAGAATAAATATTATAAAAGTTTACAACAGTATATATCGAAAAATCAATTTTTTTTCTTTTTACATAATGGTTGTTTAATTATTACAAACTCATTGGGCATAACGTGCAGTATTATTCACGAATATTATGATATTGTATTCGAATCGTTGCACACGATTTACACTGAAAGTGAATCGTCAGATTAATAATATTTTACAACTAGGTGCTAATACAGTAATATCTTCAATTTATATAATATTCGTTGGCCTTCTCTTTTATCATTAGCAATTTAATATTTTTTTTAAAAATTTACTTTTATTAACTAATAAGTACTATAGATTAATTACAGAAATACTCTTACTCTAATGTTTAGTGTTCATAATAATGAAAAAAATTAATAATTTAATTATTATCACTTTTTATTGTTTTACTTATGGCTTAATGTCTGAGAATTTGAGTAAATTTCCTAATCAAAACAATGGACATATGCATTCACATTCTACGAATGTATTTTTCTGCAACCGTATCTACTACAATAAAACATAGGAAATCATTTTGTTAGAATAACCTCTACTAAAATATTTTATAATTATGGGTACAGTTATCATTAATTTCATGTTTTTAATACCCTGTAGTTATACACAATTAGATTTACTTTCTCGAATTTCAAACAAATATATTTTTAAACAATAATTTTATTAAATTACATTTGTTTTTTTTCAAGCCTATTTTACAAATAATATATACTCATGAAATAAATCATTTAATATATGTGTATATTAGATTTGTAAGACTATACAGAACAGTCAATCGATTTAACATTTAAAATTAATTAAATATAATTGTAAAATACTAAAATTAATGAACATTAAACCAACTTTTTATCTTAATATAATTGAAGACAAATTCTGATAATTCATTTTATATATTGGCAAATCATAAATGAAAAATAAATTAATTTAAATGATTAATATTGGTTTTCTGGAAACAATCGCTAAATTACGAATAAATTAATAAGTATTCCTTATTAATTCTCTAAAAAGCAAAATATAAAACGATAAACTTAATTGAAAAAAAGTATGCTAATTTTCTTGTTGTATTATTTAAATATTGGTTCTAAACATGATCAATATTACAATCCGATTTCTTAATATAAAAATATATTTTTAAAAATATTAATTATTTAATATTTTTTTCTTTTTTACTTTATTATATAAATTGCGTTGTTTTCAAGTGTATGATACGGTATTAATATTTCTTTATATAATTTAACATTTTATGAGAATGTACACACATATACCATAAAATTATGTAAAATGTAAATACATATTAATAATTTTATACAACGTGTACGTAGGAATAGTATATGTAATAAATCCTATTTCAACGTATAGTCACGGTTCTCGATAATGTATTTTGTGTGTGTTAATTTTTATATTTTAGTCATTGGTTTAGTAGGTAAGTACCTACCTATATGTGACACCGTTTCATCGTACTGCTCTGTTTGTTCCGTCTGGAAGTGTGTCCTATTACCAGTAGGTACATCTATCGTAACTAAACGATTCACGAGTATAACAATAAAATATTTTATATTATTGTTATTATCGTCATAATGCCATGGTGTAAGCAGTAGTGTTGAACAACAATAATGTAATTTATATATTTATTTTTAAAAATATTATATGATTAAGTCATAAGAGTATAATTTATGATTTTAATTACTGAAATAAGAAAAAGTAGTTTGATCAATATGTTAAAAATTTATTGTAAATTAGTAACTTCGTGAGCGTGTTAAACTTTATGTTATTAAATGTATTATATACAATAAACATAAACTACAATTTTATTATAATCTTATCTTTATTTTTCACTTCTTTACTTCTAATTAAATTATTATTTATTATTTCGGTTTTGATCAAGTAAAAATAAAAATATTTAAATACAACATTTCTGATAATATCTATTATTCCATAGTTTAATCAAACTGATATTGTCTCTTGTAATTATTTGATATACTAACTACGAACGAACACAGCGGGGATATCGCAGGTGTCTGCAATATATTTTAACAAACCAACTTGTTTTAACGGTTTTAAATTTTAATAGGTATTATTAACTGCCTGTTATTAATATAAATGTTTTATGTTATTATTATTTTTCATAAATTCGTTTATAAATAACTTATTATGATTATAAAATCTTACAAACCACGAAACACGTCTATTTCTCTTTAGTTTAAAACTAAAAAAAAGATGTTTTTACCATGTCTGCACTTATATAAAAAAACCATAAAAGATATTTTATTAAATTCCCTAAACATAAAATGTATAAATAAAATATATAATCATGTAATCAATAAAGAATTTGATCAAAGAAGTTTTATAGATATTCATTACTTTAAATCGATGCGGTGTCACGAATTCATGATATGAATAATTAAAAAATGATACAGATATTTAAAAACGATTTTGTTGACCAACGTCTAACACTAAATAGGTATACACGTGAAAATTTGTTGATTTGTAGGTAGATATAGTATTTTTATGAATGGCTCACGAATGTTTCTACTACTCGCGCTTTTTTATCTGCGCATTATGAATTATTATTTTTTTATGCAGGTACCTGTATAATGTATACTTATTATTAAGGATACGATGTTATAAATTTTGCTTTTGTTCCTATTCAATTAGCAAAATGTATTTTTCATATTATAATATTAAAATATTTTCAAAGATTATGCATATAAGTGCATATTTTGTTAAAAAAAAAAACGTAATTTTATATATTAATAACTGAACTTAAATCCGAGTGTGCATAATGTATTGTGCAAAAATTATTGCCTGTAGACTATTCAATATACAATATTGTGTAGAATGATCGATTGTTACATTCGTATATTCCCTTAAGGTTAAACTTAATTTCTTAAATATGAATTTTTTTAATTTCCCTTGTACATAGGAAATTAATTTTAACAATTTTATTGTATAAAATACATTTATTATTATAGGCATCCATATTTTGATATTTTATTAGTGCATAAACATCCTAAATATACTTAATTTACTTATGTGTTAATTTTCTTCACTTGAAAAATATTTTCTCTAATAATTTTAACTGTCCCTATAATACAAGATAATATTACATCACTGTCTTACATAATGTCGTTCTATGCATATAATTATTCTTAAATCATCTCCCTTGTCCATCAATCCATCTCTACCTGAGTCCACTACGTGGTCATTATACTTGAAGTTTTCATTCAAAAGCTGCTCTTAGTATATCATTATCACTTATCTTAGAATATGCCTAAACCATTGAACTCGCTAACCTTTTTTTGAACTAGCTACTGATTCTATGGCCATCATTTCCTGTAGTTCCCAATTATTATACCTCTTTCACCAAATTTCCATACCTGCGTCATTTTTCCCTGTAAAAAACCTATTGTCATGATATCACCGATTTCGTAGCCACTGACATTAGATAACCCTACTTGTAAATTTGTATTAATAATATAGATAATAAGCGTGCGCGAGTGTGTATATGTGTATATGTATCCGTCATCAATCAATTGAAAATAATATAACAATATTTTCGACCGTGGAAATTCGCAATTTAGGGTTGCATAACGATACCGTATATATGATACCGTTATATATATATAATTTATTATAAAGGCACACTTCACAGCAACAATGGGTAATACGAAAAATACGTCCAAAAGTTTCGCAACTGTTATTTTTTTTGTTACTGTGTGGAAACCACTGTCGCCGCCGATGATGTTTGGAAAAACGGAAATCATTAATTTTCATGGTGAAATGCTAAAAATAAAAAATAACAATAATAACACGCGTGTATGTGCAGTTAACCCAATCGATAATAATCATGATAATATATTTTACGAAATTGGAAAATATTATGTGTTCCTTTTTAATAATGATATGTTGGAAGGGAAATGACGAAACTATATTATGCACCACGACAGCACGAAAGTGATAACTAAATACTGATAAGTGATAAACATATAATATATTACCTATATAATATATTATATTATTATAGCTGATTAGCAATTATTATCATAATTATTATTCGCAAATTTTTAACGAGTATAAGATCGTAAACCCAAACACGAAAAATCTAATTTCAACATAAAACTTATAACATCCTAATTCTGATCATAAATGAATTTAAAAGTTACGATATGCTTATACCCATATATTTTACAAATGCTATCTCTTTTTATCCAACGGAAAATATAGCAAAGAGTGACGCAGTCACGTAGAACTTCTACGTTATTACGTCGTATGTCGACAAAATAATTTTGGCATTTGATTTAAACTTGTAGATTAAATATTTATTACCAAATTTAAAGAGTGAAACACTTTCGAAAATCTATCGAAGTATTTTTTTGTTTTATTTTATATAGTATTTTTAAAATGTCATTTGAAATTTATACTGATTTAAAATATGAAAACAATTAAAATACTATTATATCTTTGCTGTTAGGTGATACTTTACAAAAAACCCACGACAGATACTCGAAAATTTTCCACTCTTTAAATTTGGAAATAAATATTTAATCTGTAAGTTTAACACATATACTACAATTTAAATTCTATATAACTTCAAATCATTGATTTTTGCTATATTTTCTGTTGTATAGATAAAGTCAATAAATATTGGTATAACGTATTCTTAAAGTAAAGTTTTTCTTGTTTATTTTGTAAATAACGAATTAGGTACTATACAAATTCAATATCATCGTATTTGACGAGGGAAATATTTCAAACTAACGTCTCGTAGTATTTTAAACATATTATATGGCAAGAAAGTTCAGCCATCTGAAAATTAAAAAACTTAAAAATTCTGTTAAACTTATAAAATGTATACCTAAATGACTTATGATTGTCCAGTAGTTTGGTTAACATACCAGCCTAAACATTAGTATTTCGATCTTCTAAAATAACATCGAATTACATATTTACTTTTTTAGTTTCCATAATATTATCTTTAAGGAGAAACAAAACCCACACGCATATGATATGCACTATTTTCTTTATGAAAAGTAATTTTCTTTTCGTTGTATTAAATTTAAAATTTTTAAATATACTTATTTATAACAGATCGCATTTTTGTATTGTTATAACAGAATATAATATAATTAATAATAAACGAATATTTTACTACAATAAGTAATATAATATTATACATTTTTATATTATATAAAGTATCTAACAGCAATAATAATGGTTTAGGGAATAAAATATAAATAAGAAACGAATACAAGACACAATCTTTGGATTTTTGGCAAAGTCCATAATCGTATAATATATTAATTTTACAATGTTCTTGTCGTTTATAACAATTCCAATATGCAAATGTCTCGTCACGCCGTCGTTACAATACTTGTCGAAACCTAACACACTTATTATTCGTATATTATATATTTTTCAATATTCCCTTTCATTGACTATTTGGAACGTGAGAGATTAAAATAAAATAAATACATACGTCTGGTGTGTACCTATACGCAAAAATGCACGTCTATGCGTCTATCAATACTCTTTAAGCTTTCACTCATGGGCCGACGACCTGTTGATGACCCAATAGCCTATAACTATCGAAATGTCTAATTATTGGGCGTAAATTGATTGGAATTGAAACGAACCATTCATTTAATACGTTAATTATTTTTTTTTTATAATTGGCCGTCTATATAATACCTATAATGTAATACAATATAAGAAAATATGTATTATTATACATTCAATGGTTCTGTCACGCGATTAAATGAGTATGAATTTATACCCATATATTTTTTAAAAAAATTCTGTTAGAACAATATTATTATTGTTGTCGTTAAATATTTTATTTATTTTTTTTTTATATATATATAACGAACAACGAAAGAATACAAATATAATATATTTTACATAATTTGATCGTAAGCGTGACTGAATATAGTTTTTTCGAAAAAAAAAAAATATGACTAGGTTCGTTTTTATTGCACGGTAAATATTACTGATTATAATTAGGACTTTGCATTCGAATTAACCTAAACTCGTAATACCAAATACTAAAATACTAAAAACCCTTAAAATTTAAACATCCGAAACGTTTACTAACCCAAATTATATTTATTTAAAAAACCCAAATACAAAATTCGAGTTATCCCTAAACTTGAATAAATTGTTCAAATTAAATATTATTCAGATACGTATTATTTTGTATGTACTTTATGCGCTGAATGCTAATTTGGTATCAGTATTTACGTAGTATAATTTTAAATCAATGATGGGTCCAAATATTAATGGTAGAAAATTGATTTTACTAATTTATGTGTTTACTATGCACCTGTATTAACAAATATTAACCCGAATAGTAGCGGTTATGAGTACACAAATGTCTTTTAACATTTTTTTATTTTGGTGTGTTAAGTACCTGAATATCACAAACACTTGAACCCTAAGTCCGAATAAAGAATTGTTTATATTATTATGATTTTATCAAATA
The DNA here is from genome assembly GCA_013282895.1 of Eriosoma lanigerum. Classification (NCBI taxonomy): domain Eukaryota; kingdom Metazoa; phylum Arthropoda; class Insecta; order Hemiptera; family Aphididae; genus Eriosoma; species Eriosoma lanigerum. The sequence goes on along the minus strand of CM023360.1, from coordinate 4,195,458 downwards.
TGTACAAAAGTGCATAATTGTAAAAAACCATTCTAAGTGTGATTTTTAACTTATATAGGTAATTATAAATTTAATGTTAACTATTAGAAACGTTTGGTATATCTGCATGTCCATTTAATATATAATACAACTAATGGTTATACCTTCTATCTAGTATTTAAAATTAATAATCTTAAATATTAATTTTTTTATTATTTAGTTAAAACGCACGTACGTATAGGTATTTAACCTATATTTTGTATAAAGCTATATGCTTATATATGCTTATATGTATATACTTAAATTATAGAATTGAAAAATTAGCATATTATTATATTGTAAATATACAAATTAAATATATTTCTAACGGTTATACTTGAATATTATACACGTATTAAGTACTAATTATTTTTCTAAATCCATTTAAAATATTATGCCAAGTAGAATCGATTATGTATATACGCTGATAATAAGTTATAATTTTCCAACTGCAAGTGTCTAATTGGGGCAATAATAACTCAGATTAAAATTATCAATAATTTGTTTTCAACTTTTACATTTTTCCGTGGTTTTTGAATACTTAATCCTTAGGTAGGTTTTTATTTCGAATTAATAATACTAATAATATATCAGCAATATTATAAATTTATAAAAATACTAGTATATCCAGAAAATTATATTTGAAAAAAGAAACCGTAACATTCTATAGTGTTATTTAAAAATAAAATTATTTTAATTTTTGTTTCAATGGTTATATCATAATATTTGTACGTAATAATACATATAAATATAATGCATTCAATGAATTGTATTTATGTAATATTATAATTTTTATATATGTATACGAATAAATCGTAATAAAAGAAAATATGAAAATAATTTAAATACAATTGTTTAACATCACGTTCAACTCGCATTCAATTGAAAATATTATAGTTAGGTACATAAAATACTACACGGAGATTTCATTTCACATAATTTGTAACTAAATTAAGTCGGGTCGTAGAGAAATTACTTTACAATTCGTTATGAGAATAATGTTTACAATTAAAAACATAAATGTGTTATTCTGTGTCTATGCAACTTGGAAGCTTCTTGTAAAACCAATTACAAAAACAAATTAAATAATGTCATTAAATTTAAAATAAAATAAAATTATATTTCACTCGTATATCCATCCATTATGATATTCGAAGGAACAGAGTTTTTTGCATACTCATGGTGAATTGTACATAATACCTATTGGAACTAAATAGTAAAACAGATGAGTTTTTTTATTGCTGTATATTTTAATTCGTCATAGAAATTATGTAATTATTATTAATTAAAAAAAAATAAATTGTTATTTGGCTCAAGGAGTTATATCATATTATCGGATTATGATATTATTATTTTATTTAATAATAATAAAAAAAAGCAAAATCTGTCCTAAATAATTTTGTTATTGAACCCTCGAATGGAAACGTGATCAACGAATGTCATGTAATTCATAATATTTTACGGGAAATTATTATGTTATTTTAAAACAATAATGTAATGTAATGTTAAAAAATTAATGTCGTTCTAAATAAAATAATAATATGGTAGATTAGGTAACAATAATTTGCGACTTTGAAACAACATTATCTTTTACTCTCATGCGGTACATACATACATATATTATTATATACCTACATACAAATTTACTATTTTCTTAAAACGTCTTAAACGTGCGCTTAAACAATAGTTGTATTCTTGTATTAGATGCATCATTCAGATGAATATAAATTAATTTATAGATTAGTGACTTTATACTAAATTTAATTATTTTTACTTTTTGTTCGTACACCGGATACGTATTACTTATAATATAATATACATATGTACAAAACAAAAAGAGAAAAAACACTTAACTTTTCCAATCGAACGTCACTTTTATTTATACATTTGTTATAAATGATTCATCATTGTCGTTATTGAATATGAGTCCGTATATACTTATATTGTTATATTCGTTTTATTATAATAAACATCGCGAAGAAAGGAATACAGCGAGACACCGAATACGCTCTTTTTGTTTCTCCGCCACGAGAAATTCGCAACGTGCGATTTCCCCGCAGCATAATATGACACACGACAATATCTGCAATAATTAATATTATATTATATTAAATTATACACACTATAATAATATAATGATTTATGATATTCTAATGTCACTTGGGTGGTTCGAACATCGGAAAATTATACGCCAAAAGCCATTCTTCGAAATAAATATGAATTGTGAATACAAATATTATTTTCATTGTTGATAACAATATAGCCATATAGGTAACAATTTTATATTATATTAATATCGATGTATTATTATTAATTATTAATATTGAACCATTCCGGAATAGAACACCATAATTATATTTTACAAAAATATCTCAAACACTTTTTACCAACCTTCACAATTTTGTTCAGTGGTTAATATAAATATTTTGTGGAAAACAAAAATTTAGCAAAATAATAATAGCTCTTAAAAACGTATAACTTAAATATCGATATTTATTTTAACAGTGTATCCAGTGGGAGTTCAACATTTCTTGACTGAGGTCTAATTAGAGTTTAAAAACTTAAAAAAAAAAAAAATGGCCTGACGCTTACAACTATAACTAATTTTGATTTGTTTTATACGAATATTATCTGTGCGTATGCACGAAAGGAAAAACTTATGTTTTAAATTTAATTAATTACGGAACTAAATATCGTGGATTTTTTTTAAACCAGTCCGTGATTGTTGTGTGTAGTAATTATATTGAATTATACGAGAAAGATAATAACGGCACATAGGTATAAAGTATACTAAAATATACGCTTAAAGGGCGAATAAGACCTGAGCAAATGCAAAACGATGGAAGATAGAAACAGAAACGTCTGTGTCTAACCTATACTCGGGTACATAATATAGGTATACATCCAACATAATATATTATAATAATATGTGCTCTTGCGATAGGGTCAATGATATCCAACGTAGAGAAAAAAATAATAATAATAATAATAATAAGAAGAAGAACGCAACACACACATAATATTATTAGGTATAGGCGGTACACAATTCATAAAAGAGGAGCGGTTTCCTCTCGCACACATTTTTAATATACCTACATAATATTATTATATACGATGCATGCACAGCCTCTAGGCGCAAATCGCCTTCTATATAATATTATCCAGATCGCTGACGATATTATATTATTATTATTATTATTACTACTACTACACAAACACACACACTACGACTTATACATAAATTTTAATTGCGAAACAGGTCATTCCATCTATGTCCTTGTGGGTCGATTCTCCCCGCTAACGCATATTTTTTTATACTATCTTTCTTGTTTTTTTTTTTTTTTTCGTCTTCACCATCATCCGCCCGAATATCCTTGTAGAGGTCGAACGATCAATAAAATATTGTGTATAATAATGATGTGCAAACGCACACGCTCATTCTAATGAATATATTATCGGGAATATAATACGTGGAGATGTGCTGTTTTTTATTTTCGTTGTGCAAGACAATTCGTTGCATAAATAGAAGTATCTATATACTTAGTATACCTGTAAACAGAAAATATTTTCAACCAACCCGACTCGCGTAATATGATTATCAATTGCGAGACAATTCGTCCATTTCACATTTCGATCGAATATATTTTATTATAAAATAAATATCCGCGTATATTATGGGTATACCTATTACATTTTTTTATACTCTTGATTGCAAAACAATTAAAACACACGTTGCCCGCACGACTCCAAAACAAGTCTAGTTTTGTTATTTAATATATTTTTTACTCTAAGTAATTATTACTGCAACTGGATATAACAACATTTAATTATGATTTATGATCATTATATTATATCGAATCAATCATTTGGTTTCGATTGTTTATTTTGTTAACACACGATAAACAAAACACGAACACTACGATAATAATAGATATATTTATATCTACTTGTTGTTTTTTTTTACCTTGCTTTTGGGTCATTTAACCTCTACGAAACAAACATAACCCGACGAATTTACCGGCAATCGCGCGGTTATAAGCTCATGCACATGCCGGAACCTTCACCTTTCGCGCATTCCTTGACCTGAATACCGTAACGTGCTTATGCCCAGCCGACACCATATTATCATGTCTTTAAGATAACCGAACGCGTGCAATTAGTTCTAAAAACGTTTTCCATATATCGAAGAATACTTTCACCAAAAAAAAAAAAAAAAAAAAAAACTAGGTGCAGTAAATGTCCACATACTGTTATTATTATTACGTTTATAATTACTAATATTAAACGATTTGGTTTATTTAGATTTAATATTTCATTGTTATAATGTCATCTGTTTCAGACATGGCAAGAAAAGGAAGCTGGCAAAGTTGTGTTGTACACGACCACCATGGGAATAGTCAGAGACACGTACCAACGATGCCTCCAGGTCAGACAAATCCTGAGAACCCATTTGGTCAAATTTGTGGAAAGAGATGTTTTTATGAGCAGGGAAGTACAAAAGGAAATCAGAGAACGACTCGGCGCAAACGAGATTTCGGTGCCACAACTGTTTGTTGAAGGAAATCTTATCGGAGTTAGTTTCAATTATTATTTTATATTTAATCGAGCCACTTATTAAGTACAATTACATTACAAAAACATTACATTAGTTATAATGAAAAACTAAAATCAATTTCGTCAAAATTATTATTTTCGATAATGTTGCCGTTTTCTCGTTACTTTTTGGTAGTTTTTCTTCTCTCGAGGAAAAACTTTTGAGAAATTTAAAAAATAAGCTAAATAAACTATCAAATAAACGAAATTTTCTACCAAAATCATATCCTATTCGTGCTAATCGTACTATTGTTTCTAGCCAAAAAAGTGTCTTCAGACATAAAAAAAAAAACATAATATCGTTGTAAAATCAATACGTTCTTCGCTTCGCTCCAAACTTAAAATGATATCTTGTCGAATTTTTATTACAAAATATTATTGACTATATAAGAATTTTCCATACCATATAAATAATAAATAATTTATGAATAATTATTTAAAAAAGTGAATTCAATGTTTAATTTTGTTCTCAGGACGCAGAAGCCGTAGAAAGACTGAACGAATCTGGAGAACTTCGATCGATTTTAAAACCATTTAAGGTAAATCCAAAAGATTTGTTTCATTAATCTGTTATCATATTTGGAACGTTCCTTCCGGTGCAGACAAGTATATCCTGTTGTCCAATTCCATCATCTCACACACGCTAAATGCGACTTTCCTATTCTGGATTACTCTACTCGATGGTTTTTTAATATGAAAATATTTCCTTTGTCTTTCTTCTCATTGCATTTCCTACTCTCTTGATCATTCTATTGTTATTCCTATCACTGCAACCTCTGGTATCAAACAAAAACACTATACAAATAATATAACATCTAATGTGCTCGGATTAACTTTGTATTATGTAAATATTTCAAATTTGTACAATGCTAAGTATTTTAACTTTCCACGACCCAAGTCACGATGTTATCTAACATAATACAACAAAAAGGAACCGTCTAACGGACGATGTGGTTTGGGTAGACGGTAGACGGATGCTCCATTCTATAATAATATACGATTATATCACGTTTTTACAATAATTTAGTTATAGTGATGCATAACTCATAACAATAAATTTTCATCAAATCAATAATAGGTACTATAATATTATATTATAATCTAACATTTTATAGGATCTAATAATTCTACCTAACAAAATAATCATCATAAAAAAACATTAATTACCATTTACCACAATAATATTATTAAAATACACTCTTAATTACAAATTTACTCATTTTAAAACATTAAAACATATTCTACAGCTTGATTTATATGATTAATGATGTTCGTTTATTTTTGAAATTTTATATTGAAACTAGATTTAACTTGTTATATTAATCTTTAAAACGTCCTGATTAACATATTGATTTTTAACATTACCAAGAAAGTTATTAATTCGTATGTTTTTTTTTTTAATGTATATATATATATTATACATTATATTATTAATATTACAATTTCTAGTCGACATTATTTAAAATAACTATTATATATTGTTCTTATTTAGTTATTTTACAATAACCCTATATTATGATCGACAGGTTCAATTTATATAAGTATTATTAAAAGGAATTTTGTTTTTCTCAATAAATTTACATTATACTTTCTAATATCTATTATTATAATATGTTATGTGTCAAATTTTACGATTTAATTTAAAGTGTATATACGTATAATATTATTATTATTTATAATAACAATAAGCTGTTAATATAATAACATAATTACCTATTAAACATTAAAAAAAAAGAAAATTTATCTAGGTATCTATATAATAGAAGTGAGTAGGTACGTGCAATGAATAAAATATATTAATAAAGGTATCTAGTGTATAATTTTTATGAAGGTAAACGACCTAATATAATTATTTTTTTGATTTTAAAATTACAAAGATTGTAATAATATTTTAAAATATCGCAACTATAATTACAATATTATAAAGTGTGTTTGTAGTAGTTATTGTAATATTTGATTTCTATCAAACCACTAACCATATTTATTTATTAAATATGCTAAACTTTCGCAATAAGTTCTAAATATTTTTGGATTTGTATTATTATAGTAATTAATTATCAATACTTAACTGTATATAATTTCTATATAATGTTTTATACGTTATACATAACACTGTGGACAATTATTGTAGAAAGTATGGTAATATATTAATATAATAATACACTAACTGTAACTGTGACAATAAATGATATGTTTAAAAAAAAATATTTTTATTCGATAGATTAATATACCTACTTCTAAGCGAATATAATATACGTTTCACCATACGATACGTGTATCGTATTATATAATATATTATTTTAAATGCAGCTTTGAGTGCCTACTTGCTTATTTTGAAATCCAAATACGTTCACACTTTATAATTTAAAACAATACGAACTATTCTTCACTTGGGCCTCGAAACGTTTAATTATGGATGTATCAGTTTACTAAAAAAAAACCGCATCATTGTTCGACAATCATATTTGACCGCATGATGCAACAATATATTATTAATATATTTACGTGTTCTTTTGTATACGTGAAATTATAAATGTATAAACAAAACAAAATAAATTGATAAAATCGTTTTTGTCTAAAATTCGTAAAGAGGATGTCAAAACATAATTTGATATCTGTCCTACGTGCAGTTAAGTGCAGTATAGTGCAGTAAGTAGGTATCTATACCAGTATAGCAAAATAATTAAATAACCATACGCAGAACAAAAATCGTGACGTTGAGAGTAAATTTAGATTTTAGAGTTTAAATGGGTATTGTAAAATTTAATTCGAATTTCTTTCTTAAAACATTGACATATCCATTTTCTTAAATATTTTCTAACAAAGATATTGAAGTTTCAGCCTATTAAAACAATTTATCTAAAAAATGAAGTACTGTTACATCTTTTTCATTGCCTAATTATTTTATAAAGTAATTTCTTTAGAAAAATGTTCTACCTTTAATTATGGTAATAACTTATGGGCATTTAAACACCAAATTTAACCTAAATGCTACAATACTTGTTCTACATGTGGTTATTTTGCTGTATATCTCAGTGTAAAAAAATGTATTTGTAAGATAATTTCGTTTTATTCTTTTTAATATATAGTATTATATAATAATAATTTATAGTTATCCCTATAGGTATACCCAAATAACTTTAAAAGTATTTTAAAACAGATACAAAAACACATAAAAAAAATATTTAGAAACGGTATGTATTTGAATACTTAACTATACCTAATAGTAATTATTCAAATACTAATATTGTAAATACATTTTAAAAAATAATACTTAAGTAATAATTTAAATCTTAACCTATAAGTGTAAGTTCCAAATGGAAATGTAACTTCCGTTTCGTAATAAAAGTATTTAATTTAAAATTCAAATAAACAAATAGATACTCTTGAAATGAATTTAAAGTAGGTATACCTACTTTATACAAATACCTATCAAATACCTTTTATAAACGAATTCGAATAATAAATTTAGGACGTTATAATATATTATGAGTTATTGAGTTATGAAATATGATTAAACATTATATCTTTGTTCGAGGAACAAAATAATAAAAACGTTTTTCGCATCATAATATTATTAAAAAATACACAAAAAAAAAAGAAAAAAAAACCGTTAAATTATTGTTATTATTATTTTTTTTATACAATATAAGTATTGGGTAATACGAGGTACTCGTATGTCTATTAATAACATTCTATTGTGATTTCAGAGTCCGGACGCGTGTACGACTTGCCAAATTTGCGGGGGCTATAGGTTGCTACCTTGTCCGATGTGTAACGGTAGTAAGAAATCCGTACACCGAAATCACTTCACCACCGAAATGATCGCCTTAAAGTGTATGAACTGCGACGAAGTGGGACTGGTGCAGTGCTACGCTTGTTAGGCGTCGAAAAGACGAAAACTTTTGTTTAATCGATCGTACAAAATAATAATGTGATTATTATTTATTTTTTAATTTGTGTTCAATAATAATATAATTATTGTTATTGTACACAGTGGCGTATTTCAGGGGTTGGCCCACTCCCATCAAGAATATTTTTCGTTTACAAAAAAACTTAAATTTCTTGATCAATTGTATGATTATATTATCTAAAACATTTTTGTCACACTATAAAAAAAAAAAAAAAAAAATAAAAAAAACACTATATTTAATATTGTTATATGACTCGCGTGAACATAATATTATCTTATTTGCCAGTTATTGTTATTTTTAATTGATATAAAATATGGATCGATTTTGTTTGTTCCGTCATTAATGTACATTTATATATATACATATACATATATAAATTAAATAGGAATATTATGATGAGTTATAAACATTAACAATGTACCTACTACAGGTACTTAGAGTAGACAACGTGGTAAAATTAAATAGTGATATTGTTAAAAATTAAATTTAGCTATTACCTCGAAAACCATAGTCAGGCCATATGTTTAATATTCAAATAGTTAACTAATAAAAAAAAGTATCAACTATAAAAAGTAAAGACTCATTTCACTTCAACTATTGAGTACTTAGGTTTAGGTACTAGCCACCTATATTGTATTATATAGATATATATATTTTTTTATGTACCTGCAGCCTATTTCCTAATGATTACGCGAACAGAAACATTTACCTACCTAAGTTGAATTATTTGTTATTATAATTATATAGGTAAATATACGAGTATATTTATTATAATATAATATACTTAGACGATATCGTTATCTCTCAGGAATATTATTTTAGTTTTTTTTCGGGTATCAAAGGTTTCAAGAAAGCCATATAAAAATATGCGTACAAACCGTACACAAATAATAGTGAGTTATTTCAGCAGGCCAATTAGGTTTTATTTCAAAGATAAGGGGTACGATTATCCCTCTGAATAATAATTTTTTAATAACTTAGCCATTAGAAATGACTATAAATTATAAAGATAAAATAACAAATTTAGGAAAAATATTAATCATTTTATCACTTTCTTAATTAATATATTTTCGATAATTTAGGTATGCAATCATTTTTTTTATATATTGATTCGATTCCTCCCCTAACATACGTCCTAGATTCGGTCCTGACTCTCCCAAATGACGCCCCTTATATTACTGATTAATATAATTAATATATACTTAATATATTATATACTTATTTACTGAATCAATATGTATTTTGACAATACATATAAGTGACCTTTGTATATTGTGTGCACTCTATTTATAAGTTACATTTAAAAAAATAATATTTGTTTAATATTATGATATACTTTATAGTTATTATGTATTATAATTTATGTTTTTACATTTTGTACTCGTGTAGGAGACCATCAAAGCCGTTTTTATATCATTGATCAAATTGGCAATTGTTAATTTTTTTGAAGACATTATAATTTGTGTTAATATCTGACCTAGGTACTGTATGTAATATATTTGGAGGAAATTAATTCATAACTATAGGTATTTTAGAAAATATAAGAACTCAATTGGACACGATATAGAAAATCGATAAACTGTATCTATATGGCATTTAATGTAATTTTAATATATGTACTTAATCTTTATAATAATCATACATATTTAAATTAAAATCTAAGTACCTGTTTTAAAACAAGCAGTTCAATTTAATTTATTTGTTACCTTCAGGCCACTATTTTTACCTATTATACAAGTATTATCAAGTACTTAAGCAGTATCATCTAATTTTTAAGGGAGTATTGTTCTGGGGACCCACCCACTCCTTTTTTAAGTTAGTTCAATCGAACTACCTAAAGTATGTGTCCGGCGCTACTGCCTAGTATTTAGTATACTTACCACAAAGGTCACTAATAACATTTGAATATAATATAATAAAAAAATAAAAATAAAGACTTGTTTACTGTTGTTAGATACTTTAAAAGTCAAAACCACTAACTAATGTATTCGTGTCCAATTCTGTTGGGAAATTATATATTATAAAAATCAACGATAATATATTATATTTAATTTTCTATTTCAATACAGTTACAATATACACCTACCGGAAATAATTTTTTTTTATTTTTATATTATATAATATTTATTTTAAGTTTCGAAGGAATTTATGTTATATTATCCACCATGTTGTTTGCACATAATTTCATAATGCTCAAAACTGTACATTTTTACTTATTAATTGTTGCATATTATAATAAATTAATTTTATTTTGTGTATAAATAAACGTTTAAATAGTTATTTATACATAACTAAGGTAAATTAAATTGTATCAATTTTGTATCATTATTAAATCAATAAATTAATCTTGTTTAAAATAATTTTTCCCAATTGTTGACTTTCCTGTGTAAATATTATAATAATATATTCTTAATGAAAATCTAATAATCTAATACCAATTTATACCATTGATTGTTAATTATCGATTTAAGCTTTACAATACTAGTGAAATACATGGAGACATAGCGTACATACTTATAGTATAATATATTATTATTATTATTATTAATATTATTACTATATAAAGTAAAAATCTAGAATATATATAAATTACCTTATTCATTTTATTGAGATATACACTCTATACAGTCTACATATATTAATAATTGATAATTCAAATTAATTCGTAAGATACATATCTATGATTTAATTTATATATATATAATATTGAATATATTTTAGTTTAATCTACAATACAAATTTTTCAACAGCTTTGAAAGTTTTTTAATTTCCATTTTATATTAATATACATAAATATCGAATATCATAATATAAGTTAGTAGTTATACTTTTATAAAGTTAAAATAGGATGATAGTCAATTAATATACGTTTGTACTACTATGGATATTTTAAAATTTAAAAAGAAAGTTCATAACTAAACACTCTTTTAAAGATAAATAACTTATATAAAACTTCCTTGTCAAAAATACTCGTAGCACAAGTAAGAAAAACGATAGAATCATAGAAGTATGTTCACTGACAAGTGTGCGTACACTGAGTATAGTGTAGTTTAGCTGGTGATATTTTATTTATGCCTTTTGGTATATGTTTTAAAAGTCTAGAATGTATTATTATAAAATATACCTTTAAGATAGTGTGTGTATTAAATGAATAAATTAATGTTATATATTTTATATTTTGTATGGCGTGTGATGAGGGGTGTGGGTGAAGTGCCGCCTCTACGGCGGTTGATGAGGGGAGTTGATAGGGTGAGCGGGTGAGTAGATGGCGGATTACGGGTTGGATTGGGTGATTGGTTTGCGGAGGATTGGGTCAGGGGCGGTGGTGGCAGAGAGTGGGAGTAGTGGGTAAGGTGGTGGCGGATGACATGAGGAGTTGGTAAGAGGGTGACGGTCGGTGGGTAGAGTAGGTAAGGGGAGTGGGTGGTAGGGTGGGTGGGTGTAGTGGTTAAGGGGAGCGGGTGGGGCTAGTTAGGGCGAGTGGGTTGGGATTGGTAGTGGGAGCGAGTGAGGGGGATGGCGGTTTGAGTGGCAGATGGTAGGGGGAATGAGTGGGGGCGGCACAGTCAGCCCTGTGCGTCACTGATGGCTGATATCGCAGCGATGAAATCCGTCTGTTAATCATCGTTTAATATTTTTATATTTTGCCCAGTATTTAATAAAACTAAATTTAATTATTATGATAGAAATAAAAAAAAACACTTATAACTGTACATTTTATTACATTCTTACAATTGTATATATTTTTAAATACGTAGCAAAACGTACGGGTTACGTATTAATATTATAATAAATGTCACTGCAGTACCCGAAATCAAAAAACAAATTTTGAGGGTTTTAGGAGGTAGTACAAAATTAGTTTTTAGTTGTGCAAAATAAAGTACATAAAACTGTATAATTTTTTTTATCGTCATATAATTATTTTCATTTACATTACTATGGTAATGTTCCCACATCGTCGCATCAATAAATAGAATAAATATATGGGATATGGGAATTAATAATATTTTTTAATAATAGTACATTAATATCGTTTGACATTAGGTATGTGGTATTAACATTGTTCCCAATAAACGATTCTATAACCCCGACACTCGAATAGAGCATTAGAGCGATAATAGTCATTTCACATATGGCTACAAACCTGTGTTTATAGATATTAAGTATTATACAGGTAGATATTATTATCGTTTAAAACGGTACACTATAAATAGTAGACAATAATACAATAGTCACTGGTACGGGTTATATATATATTGGTACCATGAAAAGTGTTATATTTTATGATACACTTAATATTTATTATTGAATTAATAACTTATACAATTTTTTAAAATTCAATAAACAATAGTGTAAAACTATTTAAACATTATGAAATTATTAATATTCATAAAAATGGCAATTAATGTTAAAAATTGGAAGATTTACTTTCATTTACACATAATTAAGTGATACTAAAATATACCTTATTCTATAAAATATATAAACACATACATTGACTATATTATATATTCTTATAAATATAATTCAAAATCAACACGTTTAAATGAATGAAATGCACTATCTGAATTACATTTACGCACCCAAATAAACTCCTTAAATTTATCTTCTTCTTTCCATTTCTGCATTTGCTCAGTACTATAAGGGCCAAAAACTTCTTTACTTTCTAATGAAAATGTGTATTCCCATTGTAATGACTCTTCTAAAAAATGTAGTATGTATCAAATTTTAAACAATTCAGCTAGAATATATTCTAACCCACTAATATATTCATGATTGATAACATATCAATTTACCTGTCAGTTTTTCTTCTGATTCTTCTGGAGTACTTTGTGTAGTAGTTTCTAATTTTGTTTTTTCTTTTGAATCAAAATCATCTGAATACATATCTAAATCTGATGACAAAGAGGTCGAAGGCTGTCCTTTATTAGCTGATTTTGAAATCTATAAAAATATAATAAATAAATACTTTACTTATGAAAAATATATTTATATATTTCTAAATAACACTTAACAGTAAATATACTAATTTTAACAATCTCAAGTGAGTTTTAGTATAAGAACATATTTTAAAAACTGTTTCATTCTGTTATTTTGGTTATTATATTTTGTACAGTTAGTAGGACGTATAAAATCAAAAAATAAAACTTTAATAAATTCTTAACAAAAAACCTAGAACTTGAACTATTGTATGAACCTATATTTATTAGATTATTTATTTTTATGGATTTCTATAATAATCCATTAACCTCATTAAGATATATATTAAATACATGATACAAATTTAATTGAACAATTTTAGAAAATATTGGCAGCTATTAAATTTTAAAATGTTTTCAATATTAAACATCTTATTTAACATTAGTCAAATATAATAATGCAAGTACAGGTATGTACAAATAATATTAATAATAAAAACATTACTTACAAAATATTTTAACTTATCCAAATTAAATATATACAAAATTATTATTATAATAAATAATTATTATAGAGTAAAACTTACAATATGAGAAATCTGTTCATAGGTTTCTTGATAAACATCCATGTTTCCATTAGCCGTTAATATTTGATTGGCAAGCTCTGTAAGTCGAGTGACCTTTGAAGAAGACCCACCATCAGTACTTAATCCTGCCTTTTTCATTTTCCACCTTTCAGCTGTTGTAAGTCGTTTGTTTCCACCTAAACGCCTTAATGTTTTTGAAATGGTCTCTTTAGGTTCCATCATACTTATAATTTCCTTATATGCTGCAGTTACATCAAACTCTACACTATCTTCTAAACTTTCATCAGATTTTTTTGGTTCTTTTGACATATCCTTAATCTATTATTCAATACACATTTATGTGTTAATATAAACAAAATATATGGAATAAAATTTGTTATTTATTTACCTTGCACCAATCAATATTTTCTAGCCAATTGTCCTGAATATCATTATCTTTTTTCCAGTGGTACATTCCTTCTTTATCAAAGTGACCTTCTTCAAGTTCTTCTTGCATGTTAAAAGGTGTAATTCGTATTTCACCATCTTGACCAACCACTCCGTCTTCTTGGCCTATATAAAAAATAATAATAATAATAATGTTGTTAATATTAAATTATACTTATTAAGTAGACACTATATATTATGACCAGAGCTTGTGACTTATAGCATTAACATATTTGTTTTGAGACAACTAAGTGAGTGATAAACTTATTTTAGTTCAATAATAAGTATTTTTATTTTATTTTGTATATTTCATAGTTTTAGTGCTATATTGTTATTTTAATGTTTTTGGTGCACTTTTAATATTTTCATTGAAATTTTCAAAAGAGAATATTAAATATTTTTGTATTAAAATATTTATAAATTTTAAATTGAATAATTTAATAAAAATATAAAGATACGTTTTTTTGGGCCACAAACATTAACAATTTTATTTATATATACCTATTTGAAATGACCGGAAAGAGAATCTAGTATTTTATAATTCAAGGTTAAAATTGTTTAAATAAATAAATAATAAATAATAAATATTTGAATTATTATTACTTTTTAAAATAAAATGAGAAGAATAAATCAAATTAATGTAAAGCCAAATTATTTACAGATAATCAGTAATTTAATAATATTAATAAAATACCTAATGATATTTGCAGATGATGTAGTACTAATCGGAGAAAGTCTAGAAAAAGTGAATGAGTGGCTCAAACAGTGGAGAACATTGCTTGAAAGAAGAGGGCTAAGGATTAGTAGGGGTAAAATTGAGGCAATAGTGTATGATTTCGAAGGAAGTGATCAAGAAAGTGATAAAGCTGGACATATAATGAAGATCAGTGATGATAGTCTGTGAAACTGAAAGGTTTAAGTACTTAGGATCGGTAATGCAAAAGAGTTATAGTTCTAAGAAGTACATAAAAAATAGGATGGATAGCGTGGATGGATGAAGTGAAAGGAAGCGTCAGGTATTTTGTATGAAAAGAGGATGCTGATAAAATAAAAATATAAGTATTATAAAACAGTAGTAAAACCAGCAATCTTTTATGTACAGTGTTGGGGAACAAAAATATGGATAAAAGATGAGAATGCTTGTGGAGTAACTAGAGCAGATAGAATAAGAAATTAATATATAAGGGGATGTCACATCAAGTCCCATCAATTGTAGGGAAAATGGGAAATAATAGGCTGAAATGGTTTTGGCATGTTATGAGGAGGCAATGAGAGTTGTTATGAAAATGAATGTGGTTGGTAGGAGAAGAGGAAACCCAATGAAGATATGAATAGATGAAATTGAGCGGTATGAAGATAACTGGCATGAATGGACAAAATGTAGGTGATCGAAATCTATGGTGGTATAGAACTAAGGTGGTCGATCCCATATATAGTTGGGAGTTAAGGTGATGAAGAATAAGAAGATCTTATGAGATGGCAACTAATATTTAGATTATTATTTTTTAACAGGAAATATAAGTTTTATATGTCATAAAAGATGTTATTATTTCATCATTTTGAATGCATATTTTTGGGCGTATAATTATGTTTTTAGAACTATAAGACACGAGCCCTGATTACGACCTATTTAACTATATTATGCATTTATTCTAAGTGACTAAATCAATATTAGTAAAAATACATAAAAAAATATCGTGAAATTATTAATTATACAAAATATAGGTACATTGTATGATTTTTATTATATTAATAATATATTGATATTATATTAATTATACGTGTATACTTTATGATATTACCTTCGATATCTTGCTCATTCATGACATCATAATTGTTTTCATCCACACTATCATCGTCGTCGTCGTCTTCGGAATCAACTATGTTATTTAACTTTTCAAGCTTGTTCTGTTGAAATATTTCTTCTTCTAATTTTCTTTTATTCATTTTTGAAACTTACCGTTTTTAATTATTTATTTAGTACAACTTAAAAGTATTTCAAAGTTTCAAACGTTTCGGCAATCACAATTCACCATAAACATAATTTAAATGTGATAAGGATAACCTTAGGGTCTATCATGAACAAATATATAAAGCACTGGAAACGACGTTTTGAAGAAGTGTGAGGAAAAAGGTTCAACATGTTAGGATAATTATAAAATAAATTGTACATATAGTTTTCGAGCGCTATCTATTAAATTAACTTATAACGAAGTTTTATCAAATATACTCATGATAATATGATGATTAGTGAATATTTCCCGCCACAATTAATATAAAAATCAAACAATTAAAATATACAATACAAGTTGAAATATTGTTATATAGATAGCGCAAAATATCGATGTGTACTTTTAACTAAACTAAACAATAAACATTTATATGGTTTGGGTGATTTGATGTTAGTTTCCTTCTGTATTATATTTAAGTTAGTAGAGTATTACCATTAACAGAATGACAGAGTAAATTATTCTTAGTGTATGTTTACAAGTTTTGCAAATATTGTTGAAACTGTTTCATGTAAAAGACGGTTTTAATATTTTAATCTACGGTAAATAGTAAACATATAAACAGCAATAATATTATTTATGATGAAAATCCAGTCTTGATGTGGTAGTAATCGCGGTAGGTAACTAGGTGCATACGATCAGCATGACGTCGACCGGTTCTCCTATCACACACTAGGTATGTGGTTGTAAAAAGAAAAAAAGTGTACCATTTTGATAAAATTGTCCATATGAAATACTACGATTGCCGATTGTACGTCCGTTCTAACTAGACTCCTCGATCGATATGCGTTGATCTCTGAGTTTCTACTCGATCCGTCACCGTTTGCGATCCATCGTTACTTTCGACACTATCGTTGTAACGCAGTAATGCGTCCCGTATAGCCGAAAATATACCCATACGACCGTTTCACACCGAAATGAGTAATAACAAGGACAACAAAACGTTCGAGAAACTGAAACAGTTTTTCCGGCTCAACAAAGGAGCTCCGAGTACCCTGGGTGAGTATTGGCTACATGCGATCGTCATCGTATTAGTGACCGCTAATCTTACCGATGTGTGTTTACAGGAGCTCTGCGCGTCAAGGAGGACTATACCCTGACCGAAGAACAAGGACAAAAAATCTCTTCTGAGGCCGCAATACAAAACAGAATCAAAACTATCAGAGAACTTGCAGAAGTAGCACGATCACATAGTCTTGAAGACGTACGTATCATAGTGTTGTCAATTGTTAAACATTATAATACATGTGTGAAATTTGGTTGATTCATTGATCTAAGTTCATTTAATTTCAAATATATTATAATGTTATTGGCTTATGCTACGTTTATCCAAAGTTATGCATTGTTTAACCAGTTTATGAGTATACACACTTGCTACAGTATGTGTTTTGACACCATGTGTGTGCTATGTTTAGTTTGGTTTGTTGTTATATTTAAACGATTTATTTATTGTAGTCTTATTTAATTTTGCTCTCTTGAGTTATAATTTTATAGCTACACTTGAATTTAATAATGAAATCCTTATTCAATTACAATCCTTGGCTAAATTTTTTCTACTATGAATACTGAAATTGGCTATTACTTATGTATATAATTCTTACTTTGTTCATAACATTATATATTTATATGCTATGTACATAATAATAAAGTTACCTAGCCAGAAACAAATTTCATGATCTTTCTTTAACAGTCGTTATCCGTCAGTCCACCCACAAATAAAGCTGTGTACAACAATGTGCTTTGCTGGAATATTATCAATATTTTTTTTTTATTTATAATTAAAAACAATAACATATTTATTGATTAAAAAAAGCCTTCAAACACCTAATACACTATACACATGTTTCAGAATGCTGTATCAGCAATATGGATGGAGGTGTACGATTTGTTCAGCAAACATATTAATACAGAACACAGACATTTGGTGTTTGATCTTGTTAAGTCTATTATTCAAGGACAATTTGGAAATCTTGGAATGTTAAGAAAACATTTTTTCAATTTTATTAAAGCTCATAATATTCCTGAAGATATATCACACAGGTTAAAAATAGTTGTTCTAATTTGTATGTAAGAATAATTCATATATTAAACAGTTTTTAATATTTGTTTTATTTTCATTTAAAATACATAATATTACTTTGAATATAAATTATAGGTTAGCATTATTAGAATGTCTCACTGATCATGGCCGGGATATTTTATATCTAGAAGAAGAAATATGTCCTTGGTTAACACATTGGGGTGCATCTGAATTAGCTCCTGCTGGATTCACACTTGAATGGCTAGAAATGTCTATTAATGTCATAAAATTTAATGCAACATATTTAGATGATGAAGTTATTAACACTGTAGTTCAGTATGTATTATATATCAAATTACATTAAAATTTTTAAAATTATTGAATAGCATTATATTTTTTTTGTAAATGTATACATTACTCTTATTAATTTTTATAGGAGTTCATTTTATATATGCTGTTATAGTAAAGAGGAAAAAGTTGTTTTAGAATGTTTACGACTATTGGACACAATAATATGTTATAATCATTTACCACGCGATTCGTTACCTATTTTTATTGCCACTTTATGTCATACTACAAATTCAAAACAATACTATACACAATGCTGGAAAGTAAATAAAGAATACTCTTGTGTATAAAATATTACAAAATATATTTACAATTTTATTTTGTCTAGACTATGAGGAAACTTTTAGGAACTCATATGGGGTATTCAGCAATATATTTAATTTGTGAATTGCTTGACAAAGATATTTCTAAGCAGAATCCTGGTCTTATTCGAGGTGCATTATTTTATATAAACATGGCATTATGGAGTAATAATCAAATTACTTCAATTAAAATTTCACTCCTTTCAGTTTTGCCTCCAATTTATAATGTATGAGTAAAAATGTAATGTAATTATTATTGACTAATTGGTTTATTAAACATAAATTATTATCTAAAGGCATTATCATGTGAACATGATGCAGTTTATCTAGAAGTTGTATTAGGAATGGAATCCTTGGTCGTGAAACAGGGAGAAACTCTACAAAGTACTATTTGGGAAAACATTTTAAAAATATTAAAAAAAACTGCTGAATTTGTTAGTAAGTAGAAAGTTTAAAAATAATAATTTTCATTTTTGAAATATATTTTATATATTAATTGAAATAATTGGACTTTTAAAATAACGAGAATAACTGTATTAGATGTTAATAGTCCTAACTCAATGGTAATGATCATGGACCATATAAATGAAACTCTAACAAAAATGGAGTTACTTGTAGCCTCAAATTCTTACAGTGGTAATTTGGATGACTTTTTTGATGTTATTGAAACATTTTTACTTTATCGACCTGTAAGATATTATATTTATTTATAAATTGGTTACATTATTCAATATTAATTAATATTGCCAATTTTTATACAGGAATCTTCAGTTTTTAATTTAATGGCTTACAGAAAGGAATCTCTTTATCCAACTCACTATCAATGGATTGATAATTTAAAAATATTTTTAAATCACTTTTATATTAAAGAAAACAGAACTACTATTAGAATACATGCGGTCACACGAATAATGGATGAAATCTACCAACTAAATAGGTTAGTAATAGATTCAAATGTTATTGTTTTAATGTACCTAAATAATTACTATGGTTTCTCAAATTAATTAACTAATATAATTCAATTATAGAGTTATAAGATGTTATATTATATGATGGCTAGTTTATTTTAAATGTAGGACGTATGAATATTAATTACTTATTTATTCAAAATGTTCATTAAAATTGGATACTAGCTAGTAGTTAGAGTTAAATGAATTTATTATTTATTAACTATTTATTAATTTTAAGTAAATAAATTGAATATATAAAAAGTAAAATTTTTATCTATACCTAAAAAAATAATTATATACCTGATTAATTGATTAAGTCAATAAACATTGGCGTCACTATAAGGAAATGTCTAGAGACTCAGAAACAAAAGTCTTTATTTTTTGGTATTTGTGCTTGGTATCTTATTTATTAATCAGTAAATATAATTAAATTTTTTTTTTTCTAGTTCTGGTTATATTAGGTATGTTTAAATTTGAGTACTAATTTTAATTTGATATTATATTTAATTAAATTGCTTAAATTTATTTCTTTACACTGTAATAAAATATATAATAGTAATACTATAGTTTTATACGATAAAAACATCAAAAAATTATTAATTTACTTGAAGTTAAATTTTCAAAAAATGTCCAGTGAAATTCTGATATTTATTATAGAAAATATATAAATTTTAATTATAAACTAAGTTTTATATTGAACATTTTATAGTGGATTATATGAATATGAACTAATGGCAGTTATTCTGGAAATTTTTGGGGAAGTTGCTGAAGATAATGATCCATGTGTTCGACAAGCTGTTTGTCAATTTATTATTGGTGTTTGTAATGACTGTGATAGTGATTATCATATAAAACTATTACAAATACTAGAGAAAGTATGTTATTTTTTAAATTATACTGAATTTGATATAAGATGATTTCTTGATTAAGACTTAATTACCCTTTAATATATTGTTGATTGCTGTAATCATATAAAATATGTTGACGGTGGTTGGTATTTCTTTACCTACCACAGTTGCAATGAATCAAATTTTCTCATTTAAAATGAATATTTAAACATATTAACATTTAATCAGTATTTAGTTTATAATTGTAAATCATACTAGTATATAATAATATAGATAACTGGCATAATATATATATATATATATATATATATGAAATACATTGTAATAATATAAATAAATGTAATTAAACATTATGAAGATGTGCAAATACGTCTGTATAACCAATTTAAAGTATTTCAAAATCAGATTACAGGCATCATAATAAATTTGTCATTATTAGAACAATAATACAGGAAATTAAATGACATTTTTATTGTTGGTCACCAATTATTAAATTACAAAACTATGTATTTTAATATAAAATATATAATTAAAATAATATTAATATTTAATAATAATAATAATAAAATAATATATCTGCAAATTTGGTTAAAAATTTAACTTACAATAAAAATCTAACGGGAAAAAGACCAAAAGATAGACCTCGTCAAAGATGATATGATACAGTTAAGAAAACCCTGAAGGAAATCAATCTATTGCTGGATATGGGAGTGGCGTTGAATAGGAAAAGGTGGAAAAGCATGTTGGAAGCAGTGATGGTCCAAAATGGACCGCTATAAGCCAAAGAAAAAGAATATAAAAAGATGCTAATTACATATTTTACTAATAAATTTTAAGCATATAAAGTTATCAGCCCAGGTTATTACTTTAAAATTTTTAACACCAGTTTACTTTTTTAGTAAACCAGTTGCTCTTAAAGAGATAAATGGAAGATAAATGTCCAATATTCATTATTTGTATTATGTCTGAGTTATTTTTATTTGATTAAAAATATAGATTAGTTAAATCTACTATTAGGTTAATACAAATTATAATTTAATAGTATAATGGTTTAATCATATCTATTAACTAGCATACTATTTTCTATATTTAATGAATAAATCATTTTAGCTTGAATTGTACTACTCAAAAAATAATAAAGGTTTTCTTAATACAATTTTTATTTTAGGTGTTATTGAGACCTTTTAAATGTAATCCAGTAGTTGTTCTACAAGAAAATGATATAGCTGATCTAAAACTAACTGTTGAAGGTCTTTCAAAATTGTTTACAAAATTCTTGTATAAACATCACACTAATTCTCCAGATATTATCCTCACTATGTTTGTTAATCACTTGAAATATCATTATGAGCAGCCAATGGTTTTAGAACATTTGTGTTCAATACGACTTTTGGTAAGATTAAAAAAATACATATTTTATGTATAATATTTATATATTATTAGATATAATTTTATACTTATCGCATGTTTTTAATAATATTTAATATTTTACAGATTTTTAATTTACTAGTCAAACTTCGGGCAAATTCTAGATATAAATTAGGAGTTCAAGATTATGTTGAATATTCACCATACATATACGTAGAACGCAATAGTTTTGGAATACCACCTAGTTCATTATTAGATGATACAAAATTGAAGGGAGATGCTTTGGGGCAGTTAAACTACATATCACTTGCTGCTGCATGTAAAGCAGTGATTACAGCGTTAAAAGAAGAGCTCGGTAAAGCATGAACAAAATTTGGAAGTTTAGGAATCTAATGGCATTTGGTGTGAAGCAATTTAACTGTAGATAATTTGCATCATGTGTTTTTAGGATGTGAGTATGTGTCTGTGAGTTTGCTGGTATGTGTTGAATGGTCAAATGTATGGTGTAGGCTATAAAACATCTTTGTTATTGTGTGAAGTTAAAAAAAAAACTTAAATATTTCCTATACCCTATTCAAAATATAAATGAACTAGGCAGTTGTTGAAAAAACAGGGTTTTCAACAACTACCCATTGCATTTTTATTCTGTAAAGAGTATGAATAAGGATGTAGTTAGATTATGTTATAATTTAAATTTATTTTTATTAGATTGGAGAGTATTGAATTACATACTAAAAGAAGTGCCACAGATTCTAAAGAACAAGGCTTTAGTATTATCCGGAAATTGGGAATTTAATGCTGCCTATGAATTGGCTACAACTATCTGTCAATTGGTACATTAATTTATATTTACTTATAAAATATAAAATAACTTCTAAATCTAATGCAAACAAATATTAAAAGTTACACGCTACTTGATAATTTTTCTGATGCACAAAAGTACATTAAGTCATGAATTTCGGTGTTCATTGTTAGTTCTGAGTTTATGTTCGCGAAAGGCTTTCTGTTTTCAGAATTCAATGCCATAATTACAAATTTCAAACAGTAATAATTTGTAATGTAACTACTAACTATAGCGCAAACAATATTTGAAGGAATAAAAAAAGCAGGAAGCAGTCGATTCTGGACATTTCTCCTTTGGTGCATGGAGAAATTAGTGGTTTATTATAATTAAGATTTGAATGCAATAATATTGCATTCAAAAATATTATTAAATAAAATATTCTTTGCCAAAGAAAAAACTTGAGAAATTCGAAAATTGAGTTAAATAAAATACCAAGTAATTTTCTATCAAAAGCATACTTTATTTGTGGTGATCAGATCATTATTTATACCCTACAAAAAAATACAGATATTTTTACAGATTATAAAAAACACATAAAATATCATAATATTCAATTCTATTAAAGATTATAACTTTAAAAGTTTATAAAACAAATTGTCATGTACAATTTACAAAATATTTTGTAAATAAATTAAGTAGTATATGAGTAATCTTCTATACAATTTTAAAACCGTTTAACCCAAAATTGCAGGTAATATTAAATATTTTTGGGAAAAATTTCAAGGTTCTATATTTAGAAATATCATCCAATCTGTTCCAAAAAATTTTCTCATGTATAGAATACGTATGTGAGGACTCAAAACAATTTTAAGTCCCTAGGATCAAAACTCAATTACTAAAAAATATTAAAAATATGAATAATGGGAACCGTAATTTTGCCAATTTTCCATTACTTTTTGGTAGTTTTTCTTCTCAGGAAAAACTTTTAAAAAATTTGAAAAATGAATTACATAAAGTATTAACTAGATGCAATTTGCTACGGAATGCATACCCTATTCGTAGTTATTGGACCATTGTTTATTCCAAAAAAGTGTTTTCATACATAAAAAAATAAAATCTTTGTAAAACAAATACATTCATCGCTTTGTTAAAAATCTAAAAAAAATTGTTTATTAACATAGTTAACCAAATAGTCCAAAAACATGGTTACTAATGTTAAAGTTAATTTTGTTGACATACTTGATAAGTAAAATCGAATATAACATAATTAATAAATATCATTATTAAACATTAAATAAAGAAAAAACATATTCATAGTTAGTAGTAATATTAACTAACCACTATATAGTAATTGGCAAGACTTGATATAAAATCAGTTAGAACAATTGTATATTTACCCCGTAGCAAAATAAAACCATATTATAATCTTTAGTTTTGTAGTATATAATATACATAATCTACAACTTTATATTTTATATTAGGTGAACGATAAAAATGTATCTACCAATTTGAAATATGTACCTATTAAATGCTTAAAATCTGATTTTCAAATGGTTGTTTATCCAGCAATAGCAGCTTTTGTTTCATATCACAACACTTTAGAACCTGCTCTTCAACAAAAACTTGTAAAATGTTTACAGTCAGGTATGTTTAATTATTAATGAATTAAATTGTTATAGTTTTATAAGTTTTAATCTAGTTTAATTTAAAATAAGAAATTGTTGAGATACCTTGTAATATAATATTATTTATATTTTATTTT
Source organism: Eriosoma lanigerum (assembly GCA_013282895.1). NCBI lineage: Eukaryota > Metazoa > Arthropoda > Insecta > Hemiptera > Aphididae > Eriosoma > Eriosoma lanigerum. The sequence continues at coordinate 4,170,610 of CM023360.1, read as the reverse complement.
ACTGTAATCTGATTATTTTAAACTATATAAATAATGATTATATAGCAATAAATAATATAGCAAATTAGATAATAATTTATATACTTTTATTGATTATTATTTTTAGGAATTATGGTGGAAGGTGATACTTAAATTTAAATTAATTTAAACATCCAATTTTAGTATTATAAAAGAATTACAATTTATAATAAAAATTAAATTAAAATTAATGATTACTGACATTGCTATTAAAAATTATTATTTATTCTTTAGGATTGATTAACCGGTGTATACGTCCTGTAGTAATGGCATTGACCACTTGTATATTAGAAATGAGAGATATCATGGTCAAACTATTACCTGAAGTTTTGTTAAATATGTCAAAACTTTCAGCTACCACACAAATTGCAGTACCAGTTTTAGAATTTCTTTCTAGTATGTACAAAATAAAATTAAAATTAAACCTGTATTTAAACATGATTTTTACTTCTCCAGTGTTGAGTCGTCTTCCAAAAGTGTTTTCCAACTTTGTAGCAGATCAATATATGTCAGTGTTTGCAATTGCTTTGCCTTATACAAATCCATTTAAATACAATCATTATACTGTTTCACTGGCACATCGAGTGATTGCTATCTGGTTTCTGAAATGCCGAACAACATTTCGAAGAAATTTTGTAGAATTCATAAAAAAAGTATATCAAATTATTAAAATAAATCATTTATCAAATTGTGCTTGCCAATATTAATATTTTAATATTATAATAATATTTTTGTTGTATTTAAGGGTTTAAAACAAAATGTATTGGTACCATTTGAGGGACGTACTATTCCTAAAAGTGATATTCACAATGAAGATTCATCAAGTCGTAAACGAAGTTCTAGTTTAACAGAACAGGTAATATTAAATAAAAGCATGGTATATGCAGTATAGTCAGATAAGTTAAAATTTCAGTGATTAAACTTATCAAATTATTTTTATTTTTATATATTAGTACAATTAAATTAACCCAATCTAATCTCTTTCTGAATCATTTCTGATTTAGCATATATTTTTTATGACTTTTAGGGAAGTCGAAGACGAGAACGAACAATAATGGGTGTTAACCGAAGTCCTATGACTGATCTGAAACCACCAATAGATAATGTACTTTTAACATTTCATAAAGAGTTGACAGAAACATGTATGGATTTATTAGCGAGATATGCTTTTGCTACTTGTTCTGCTTTACCTAAAAGGTAAATGTAATAATAATAACAAAAAGTAATATAATGTCTTAAGTGCACAACATTTTTTAGACACCCTACTGCAGATTTTATATTGGATGGAGGTCAGTCTGCTACTTGGTTGCTAGGTACAAAACTTATAACAATTTCAACCAGTGGATGTACTCAAAAACCAGTTCGAAATGGATTATGTGATAAATGTTATCATTCTTGTCGCCTTAGTAGTGATTGGGCCAGAACGTCCCCAAAGCCAGATAATAAATCAAAACTTTCCGTATCTCGTAGTCAAAGTAGTGAAACGAGTGATCAACTTGATGTAAATTCATCAGCCAAGGGAGTTGCATCACCATCATGTTTATCAACAGCAACTAATTCTCCTGGAGAAGAGACTAAGAAATTTCCACTTATAGAAACAACTGAACCTTTTGATATACTACGGAAGGATAGTTTTTCTAGCACAGATCGACTTGATAAAAAACAAAGTTGTTCTTGTTGGTGCCAATCATGGGCTGAAATATGTGTACGGTGTCCAACAGGTAAATATATATGTCATTGTTATGAGTTAAAAATTGTATTTGCTAACTTTAATTTTATTTATTTTAGGAGTTATGTCTTGGATGATTAGAGTGCAAAATGATAGAAATTTTCAGGATCTAAATTCTGATTCATCCATGTTTGATGTTTCAACGTTATTTCATCCTACCCTGGGCATGAAAGTTTCTAATGGAGAGATTGATAAATTACATCAATACTTTGATGAAGAAGTATATTTTATAATAGTTAATGATATAGTTACTTTTTATTAATTATTTTTTTTTTTTTTTAGAAACGTGTTCTGGAGCAATATATTATTAATGATGAAGTTATTAAAATGGAAGTTAACAAAGAGTTATCTAGTAGAGTACTGTCTGAGCCAGTTGGCATTCCTGGTTCTCCTCTTAAACTTATTCCTTCACGACAGAACTCACAGGAGAGCTGTGAAGTAGAAGATGAATATTATGATGGTATTATAATATTAGATATTAAGTATTAGTATATTATATAAAATATTTAATATAGGATATTATATTGTGTAGTATGAACTATTTAAATACAATTTTTATTTTAAAATTAATGTTTACATCATGAAATTGATTTGATTGATCACTTTGGTGATTTTAATATTTTCTTATGTATTATAAGTTATATAAGTATATAATTGTTATATCAATTTATGTTTGTTTTTATATTTAGTTGAAGATATTGAAAATGGAGAAGGTCGATCAAGGAATCCAGTTCGCAGATCAAACTCCAGTCCTGAAATGAGTTCTGGGTGGAAAAATCCATTTATGAAAGATTTTCAAACACTCGAAAAAGATGTTATTGATAAAGATATAGAAGATATTAGTAATCACTTGGACATATTCATTACACCTATTGATGGAAAAAAGTTGAAGCAGAACTATAGCAAAGATTTACGATATTGTTCTAAGTGAGTTTTACTTAAATAACTTCAATTTTATATATATAATGTTTCAATATTATTTTTTTATAGAGCAAATTGTGAAGCAATTCCTGAAGAAATATGCGGTACTGGTTCAACACCACCATCTAATACATGCCTGCCAAAACATTTAACACTCAATTTAAACATAGATTCACAAGAAAAAAAGATTGATGTATTAACCCATGGAAAAAAAAATAATGATAAAGAAAGACCAAAGTTAATATTAAACCCTAACAAATTTAATTCATTTAATGAAAGTGACTCTTCTACAAAGTCTTCAGCTGAAAGTGTTGATATTAAACCAAATACAGAGTTACAATTATGTAGTCATTATCAAGAAGAAAAAAGTAGATCTTTAACTTCAACACCATCTTATTTGACTAAGAAACCTCCACTTTCACCACCAATTAATTATGGGTCTCAGACACTAGAGAAAAATGTAAGTTCTTTTCTCATTTCATTTGTAAAATTAATTTTGTTCTTATATAGATGATATTCATTTTTTTTATTATACAAGAAATATTATTTTTCAGGAAAATGATACAGATCCACCTGCAATGTTCCGACCACGTGTTCATACATTAGCTGTCATGAATACTGTTAAGAAACCAATTGGGTTACACTCTAATTCCAATACAATGTTAACAAATAATAGAGGCAATCAATCAAAAGAACCTGTACGATCTGGAATAAATCCTAGGTAATTATTTTGTAACTGCTGAATATGCTAGTCAATTGTAGCCATATTCTTTAATTTAATTTAATTTAATTGTTATAATATTTTTGTTTTTAGTTTTGTTTTCCTTCAACTGTACCATTCTACCCATTTTAGTAGTGCTGATAATGATGCAAAACCAATTTTATTACCTTTATCTCAGACAATGATTCAAAGGGCAGTACAAACTCTGGATTGGATTCCTCCATATGAATTGCATAAGGTTTGCTTTTATTATTTTAGTTGTTTAATTTTAATTAATTAACTCTGTTAAAATTTAGATTGGAGTTATTTATGTTGGGCTGGGACAAGCTAATTCTGAAGTAGATATATTGCGAAACCAGCATGGTTCTTTGAGGTATACAGAATTTCTCAAGGGCTTAGGCACTCTTATCAAATTATCCGATACAGATTCACAAAGTATATTTTTGGGTGGTTTGGAACGAGATGGTACTGATGGAACATTTACTTATATATGGCAAGATGACATTATGCAAGTTAGTACAACTATATGTTATTTCATTAAATTTTTAAAATATTGAATTTATTTTATCATTTCTATTTTCTTTTTCAATTTTATTATTTACTAATAAAAATGACTGCATTTTTGTTGATTTACATAATTTGTATTATTGTTTATTTATAGGTTATATTTCATGTGGCTACTTTAATGCCAACTACTGATTCTGATGCCAAATGTAATAATAAAAAGAAAAATATTGGAAATGATTTTGTTACTATTGTTTACAATGAAAGTGGCCGGGAGTATGATATCCAAACTGTAAAAGTAAGTAAGAAATGTTATTTTAGTTTTCGAATTCACTTACAATTGTAAAATAACAACATTTTTTGAATAGGGTCAGTTTAGTTATGGTTGTGTAATAGTTGAACCATTAGAGCATGGTGTTGATCAGATTACTGTGAAAGTACGAGATGAATTACGTGAACATGTTGGTCATCAAGAACCAAAAATTGTCTCTGACCAAAACGCGGCAATGTTAGCAAGGCAGTTAGCTATCCATACAGATGTAAGTAACAAATGTATTTAATTCTTATTTATTTTTATAGTCCCTACGTCCAAAATTGCATGAGTTATCATGAAAATCTAAAATAAATTTGGTCAAAATTACAATTTCCGTTAATATTGCCATTTTGTCATTACTTTTTGATAGTTATTGTTCTCCTCAGGAAAAACTTTTGAAAATTAGTTGGATAAAATACTAAGTAGATGTAATTTACTACTGAAAGTATACCCTTAATTTGTGATAATTAGATCATTATTTCTACCCAAAACCATATTTTCAGACTATTAAAAGCACATAAAATATTATAATATTCAATTCTATTAAAGATTATAACTTTAAAAGCTTGTAAAATAAAACTTAAGATTTTCAAAATATTTTGTAAATACTTAATAGGTTAAGTAGTATATGAGTAGGCTTCTATAAAATTTTCAAGCAGTTAAACCCAAAATTACAGGTAATATTAAATATTTTTGGATACAATTTTTTATATTAATTCAATATAAGTCAAATTGCCCTGCCTCAAAAGTCGTATGCATCTAATTGACAATTTGTCGAAAGTCCTTTTGACGTGAGCTGAAGTTATCACGTCAAAATGACATATATTATTCATTATCACTACACACCTAACATACTAGAAAATAGAATATTTTAAATTTAATTCTTTCTTTGTAGTGGTTAGTTGTTATAGTTGGTCAATACGCGTTACACTGTTCCTGTTCTCAGTTATCCTGTTCAGTTCAGTGTAGTTTGATAGTCCAGTTTCTGAAATCATTTGTTTGATAAATAATGTTCTTAGATTCCATCAACTATCTCTTCTATTATTCCATAAATTTATACCTAAATATGTGTCCAATCATATTCCATCATCTTGCTCAAATGGTTTTAAGTATCTATCTATGTGCATTCATTTATTTCACTAAATATGCTTTCTTACGACATTATATCCAACTCACTTGTAGCATCCTTCTTCAGCACCATAAATCCAAAACTTTTGAGGATTTTTTTCTCTGCTTTATTTATTCATATTTCATAACCATGTACACTAAACTCCATACATATATTTTTATGAAGTGTTTTTTAGAAAACAAAGTTTTAATTTTTTGCTAGTTAATAATCAAATGATACTTTTGAAAAGATCTTCCAGATTTCATCCTAAATTATGCTGATTATTAGCTAATGTATAATATTGTTAACAAATCTTAAGTATGGTATTAGTTCTACATCTACTTTAATGCCTATTTTATTTTTAAAGAAGTGGTTTTTCTAATTTCCATGATAAGTTACTCAACATAAATATTAAATAGAATTGGTCTGAGTGAACATCCTTATCTTACACTTTTTCAAATTTCTGTTTTGTCTGTTACTTTGATTAAAGCTGATTTTCTTCTTTGTATAAATTATATATTATCTTTCTATCTCTGATATTCTCTGTAGTCTGCTTTTATTTATTATAAAATCTGGTAGATCTCTTTCCATGGTACATTGTCCAAAGCCTTTTCCAAATTTATAAACACAATAAGTTTTTTACTGAATTCTATCTGTTTTTCTACCAGTATTCTTAAACTTAAGATTGTCTCTCTATTACCATTGTTTTTTCTGAACTCAAATTGGTTGTTTCTTAACTTTTAACGATTGCATATTATCTTTACAAGCATTTTAGCCGCATGTACCATTATACTTATCGTTCTTAATTCACTACATTTATAAGCCTTTTTTTTTATAATTTATAAAAAACCACAAAATTAAGTGGGAATAACAATCCTTGCTCTTTTTCCTTATGAATTTGTAGTACACGTACGAATAATTTTTTTCATAGATAGTTGGCCATTGGCCTACTTATTCTTAACCTCTTAACCTTTTGCCTGTACCTGCCATTCTGAAATATTCGTGCTGGTGTCTGATTGTTATAATTAATAATTATTATTATTATTTTGTTAGTATAAAAATTATAATGCTTTTCTTAAGTCTTTTGGGGATCTCTTTTGTAGTATATATAATTCAATAACTTAAATATCTCATTTTGTGTTTCTTTACTAGCATTTTGAATAAGTTCTATCTGTTGTTATATCTATACCAAATGCTTTTCTTGTTTGTTATTACCTTTAAAGTTTTGTTGAATTTGTCTCTTAATAATTAAGATTATTATCTATAGATTATTATTTAATATTTATTACTATTAATAATCTGTAGTTTTCTCCTAATATAGGATTTCATGATATTGTTTCCATCTTGTTGCTATTTTGTTGTTATCCAGTATCAAGGTTCCAACTTTATCTTTTATTTTGATATTTATTTTCTTTTTCCTTTTTATCACTTTTATCTAACTATTTCTCTCTTGCAAGCTTTGATTTTTACTTCTCTATTTATATAATTCTTTAATTCTTTGTATTCTATGATTATTCTTATACTTCCTCCTTTCTTCAATATATCTTATTTTTTGATATAATTTATTTTAATTTTATTTTTGCAACCTACAAAATATTCATTTAAAATATATGTGCGCTCAATTTAGAATTGTATTATACTTAATGTTTACATTACATACATACATATAATATATACTACATTAATACATATATATATATACAATTATATACACATTAATGTTTCATAAGTAGATTTTTTTAAATAAATATCTACCATTTGTAATATTTTTGATAGAAATTATGAATTAATCACGTTCAAAGTGTTAAATTATATTTATGATTGAAAAACTTAAAAAACAAAAGTAAAAATTAATATAACTTTAATATGATTTTAAATTAATTAGTCAAGTCCTGGACTAATAAAGAAATTGAAAAAATTTGTATACATACCATTTTAAAAAAATACTAGTTGTATTTATTAATTTTTTTTTAAATCTAAAAAGTGTTTAAATGTTTTAATTTTTTGCAGCTAGCTTCGCAAATACTTAGTAGTTTAAGCAAAGAAAATAATGGGCCTTATGCTAGCAATTGGCTGGAACGTCTGAGACAAATTAAGAGAATACAAAACAAGGTAACAAAACTTGACAATGGTGGTCATCTATCGGGTGGTGAACCTACATCTGCTGGCCGAAGCCAAGCAGTTCCATCTGGTGGAAGTGCTAGTGGGACTACAAATATGGGCAACCGTTCCAAAGTACATATGTCAGATTTCACTGAGTACACATAAATTATAGAATCAGATATTCATATCATCTCCGCAGGGCTACACTAGTGATGATCTCATTTTGGACTGTGTGTTGAAAAAAAAATTTATAAATAAATAATATAAATAAATGTAATCGCAATTTACATTGCATGCACTTATTATGTTACAAAAAACAATAATATTATGTACACTGTGAATTCATGTGAATTTTTTTGCTTTTTTTTTTAATGTTAATACACAACATTATTGTAAAATTTTTCATATGCTTTCATTTTATGCTTTATCGATTATGCCTTATTCAGTTGGATTATTCTATATACAATATACATCCTAAAAGAGGTATTTTCCTATTTTATATTTATTGTTTTTATTCATAATGTTATATTTTATGATCAAGAGCCAAATGAAAAACCATTTTTTGAATTTAAACACAAATTTGATATTGTGCATTATATTTTGTTGTTTCTTAGGTACATAAATAGTATAAATCTTCAACTGTATAAATACATTTACTTGATTTATTATATTATTTCAATAGATACGTTAATACATTAGTATATTTTAAAAATAATCTTATTAAAATGAGAATCTCCTTAATTATTTATTAGCATTGAGTAAATGAAAATGACACAACAATATGTATAATAGTTAAAAAGAAAAATAACAATTGACAAATCAAAAGGACTGTTTTAAAATATGAAGGTAAATTATACAAAAATCTATGGTGCAGTATTTTAATATTTAATATAATTTAATAAAATCTATAAAAATATAATATATATATATATATATTGTTTGATGACATTATGATGTATATTACTAACAAATTACATGTTCATCAAATGAGCGATTTTATGTCAATAGATACTAACATCATGAATTTTAAGTAAATCATATTATTAGTATAATAATATACACTTATTGATGATTTGATTACTTTTATATACACAGATATATATTTCTTAAAATATAACTACACAGAATTGACAAACCATGGACCTAGGAAAGATTGAACTTTGTTTGTATATAATATATTACAATAATAAATAAATTCTATAATATTAATAAATAGAGAAAATACATCTAAGATTGCATAAGCTTGTCGTTTATTGTATAGAAGTTTTTATCAGGCCTTTGCACCCAAATTATTTATTTAAGTTATGGGTTTCAAATGTGGGTGATATTTGAGTATTTAAAAATTCCAAAATAAAAGTGTTAAGAGACATTTGGATAATCTTAAGCATAACCGTTACTAGTCAGGTTAATATTATTTAATATGAATGCTTAGTAAACACATAAATGATTAAATCAATTGCCTAACTTGAATATTTGGACCGTTCAATTACTTGAAATAATGCTATGTAAACTGATACTAAATTAGCATTTAATAAATAAATTCATAAATTGGACACTTAAATACATTTACAATTTTTAACATACCTACTATCTATCTATCAGAATAATTTTTAATTTGGAAAATTTATTTGGGTTATGTTTTAATTCGAGTTTTTCAAATAAAATACATTTATGTTTATGAAGGTTTTAGTTGTTGAATTTTAAGGGGTTTTAGTGGTTCTGGTTAATTTGTGTACAAAGCCGTGGTCTTTTTGATTTAATTTTGAAAATTTGTGTTTCAATTGAAGCTGATCCAATCGTCACGATAAGTTACATAATGCTTTGGTTGCTAAAAACATGAATAAAGTGTAACGTATTACTTGAGTCGCTTAAATTTCTAACTAGTTTCGGGAATTTTAAGTTCAAAAGCTTATAAAAAAAAATTATCAGTCACGATTATCAAAATATTTTGTAAAAAGATTAAGTAGTATATGTCTAGACTTCGATAGAATTTTCAAACCGATAAACCAAAAATTTTAGGAAATATTAAACATTTTTGGAAAAAAGTCCAAAGCTCTATACATGGCCAAAAAATCAACCAATCCGTTCCAAAATTTAACCACACTTGTATATTACCTATGTTAATAATCAAAACAATTTTCAAGACCCTACAATTAAAATTTAATTAGTTATGAAATAAAAAAATTTAAATAACAGAAACCGTAATTTTTCCGATTTTTCGTACCTAGTTTTTCTTCTCCGAGGGAAAACTTTTGAGAAACTAAAAAAATAAGTTATATAATGTACCAACTTGACGTAATTTGCTATCGAAAGCATACCCCACTTGTGGTAATCGGACCATTATATCTTGCCGAAAAAATGTCTTCAAACGTAGAAAAAAAAAAAAAAACATCTTTGTAAAACCAATACATTCCTCGCTTCGCTCAGAATATTTAAAATTTAATATTATTATAATCGTAAATATGAATGTAACCCAAGTTTCCTCTTAAGGTAATTTCTTATAATACCCATAAACTATACTACGAAATATCCAGACTGACGTATTATAATATAATAATGACAGCAGTGAACACACAAAAAAAATATTAGTTATTGTTGTTTGGTTTATAAAACCAAAAGTACTTTTTGTTGACGATAGAAGAAAACAATTTAGTATATTGTTGTCCGGTGTCGATATTATTTTTCCTACTACGATCATGACGTGTACCGTACCTACCTTTTTTTATTAACGGTCCAAAATATGATTCTTATAATATAGACATTATCATAGACGTGTAACTAGGAGAGGGCTTGGGAGGACTTAAGACTATCTAAAATGTTTTAAAACATTTTTAGCCCTCCCTAATAGTTTGCCGTTTTTTGTTCTTGAATGTATGATAATTAAAAATTATGTAAGTATAAGTCTTATGCTCTTCTTACAAAAAACTTTATAACAGTTACATGGTTACGTCTATGGACATTATTAGGTATAGCCGTATAGGTATTCTTAATGGTCTATCGACGTTGTTTGTTTTTTTGCCTTTCTAACAATAACTAAAAAATCAAAATGTTTTTTTTTTTTTTTGTAATTATAATAATTGTTATAAACCCATTAGGAATCTTTCAAGTCGTAGGTACGATCTGTAAATATATATTATATTTTAGTATCTGCGTGTTCATATGAAATATTATATCTAAATCCACGAAAACGTGACGTTTCTATATTATTTACATTAAATTTTGATTTGTTGTAAATATAAAATGATATATGAAGTACAAGAAATTGCACGTATTGTTGCTACGGATTTTGAATGTAAACATTGCTATAATATCTTCCATATATAGAGAAAACGATAAAAAAAAAACATATGAATAAAAATGCTGCCGAGGAGAAAACGTGTCGTACTTAAAAGTAAAGTAAAAATCATATGAATCTAATAGTTTTTCAAAGTGATCGTGAGGTACAGCACGAAATAAATATGTAATAATAACGATTTTATTAGGTTCGGAAGTGGAAGAATACAAGAATAAATCATTGTTTGGACACTGGATATTGGTCAAAGAAGACAATGAAGATTTACAAAGAGAAAAAATTAAATCTTCTATAAAAGTAGGTAAATTATTTGAGAACAAATTGGTTCATTTTCTGACTATATAAATATAGGGCTTTGCAATTTTTTCCAAAAATATTTAATATTACCCGCAATTTTGAATTAAGTGGTTTGAAATTTTTATAGAAGCCCACTTATATATACTACTCAATCAATTTATAAAATATTTTGAAAATCGTAAGTGTCAAATTCTTTTATATCTGAAAACATTTTTTTTGGGTATAAATAAAAGTCCGATTACCACAAATAGATAATTATTTCGATAGAAAATTACATTTACTTGGTACTTTATTTAGCTCATTTGTTGAATTTCGTAAAAGTTTTTTCTTGGGAGAATAAAAACTACCAAAAATTTATCGAAAATCATCAAAATTACGATTTCCGTTAATCTTATTTAAATATTTTGTGATACCTAATTCAGTTTTGATCGTAGGGACTTGAATTTTTTTTTTTTTGGGTAATCTCATAGTTAAATTACATACGTAGTAAAATTTTAGTACGGATTATCAGTATAATATATTGTATATCATCTAAGTATCTGACGTCTGACTGAGTTTCGCTCAGAATTGTATTGCAGTCAAATATAATAATAATAATAATCATAGCATTCAAATCTTAATTATAATAAACCACTAATTTCTTCGAGGACCAAAGGGACAAGGAACGTCTAAAATCGATTTTCCAGCATTTTATCAATACAATTTGTACGTGTTTATAGAGATACATATAAATAATTGAAATAATTGTCTAGAAATTTTAGAAAAATATTAAATTGTATTTCTCGAAAAGTTAAAATCACAAACTACTACGTCATGAAGTGTGTAGTTCGTCGATAAAATTACAGAAAACTAACGAAAGTGAGAGGAATATATATATCCTGAATAATATAGGCGAACTAAATAATTTTATTCCGATAGTCAAACGTCAAAATCAGTAACTTTGTCAACTGTAAAATGTAATATTGTAGTCTAATTATTATACAGCAATTACTATTATAATATTATTTATAGTTCATGTTAGGTACTTACCACAAATACCACCATTAAGGTGATTATCATGTATTTAATTTGTTATTTTAGTAACTACAAATTGAAATTTGATGATTTATTACACTTTAATAAATAAAAAGTATAATGGTTCTAATAAATAGCACATACTCGGTTAATATTTAATTATCCGACTAATTAATAAATTGACTTTGCTTGGATGACCAATTTTTTTTAATAATTGTTCAATATTTAATGTACCTATATATTTATTGGACAGTAGCCTTCTCCCCTGCATCCATAGGCGAAATTAAGTGGGTGCAAAGGAGTGCTTACCTCAAATATTTTTTTAGCATCCCTAAATATTTTAAGTCTAGTTGCGCCTATGCCTGCATCCCTGACTACAATTAATGATAATGATAGATGGGTTAGACCATATTACATTTTATAGATGAATATGTAGGTACTGATGAAGTAAATAGATAAATTCAGAAAATGGAGCCCAAAATGATGAGCAACGAAGCGAGTTTATCGGCTTTCTTTTGATTACATATTTACATATGGCTGTGTGATACGTAGGTTTATAATATTATAAAGTGTTCATTTCCGATACGATATTTAGTTAATGTTTGAAAAAAAAATAATTTGTAGTAGGTATTTTTACAATTTTTTAAAAATTTTTCTCTCTGGCATGAAAGTCGAAATGCGCAATTTTTAGTATTTTCAAAAACCATTTCAATTATAAATTATAATTTATTGAGAAAAAAATTATAATCGAAGTTTTTTGGAAAAATCATTAATTTTACACATATAATCGGATAATAAAATGTATAAAATTGTTTGCTCGAAAAAAATGATAAAAAAAGAAATAATCATTTTAACATTAACGAAAAGTTAATCGGTTTATTCCACAACCGTTTTTTTTGTGTTGAATAATTATTTTTCATACTTGGATAATTTTTTTATTTAAATCAGCTCATTGTATTGTTATACGGTTTAAACTTGAGCAATTAAATACAATATCATTATTATTTAGAACTTATTTTATTTCGCTGAATTATATGTGTGGTTTAAAACGCTGAATAATTATTCCATTTAATTGATCCTTTACAATAAGCTTGAAAAATAGTACAAAATAAAATATTCAACAAAGTCTATTCGCAACGATTATCTGACGATTAGTTGAATCTCGTACTGTCGCAGCTCGCAGTGATTTATTTCCTTGAATTTCTCACGAAATTGGTGTTAAGATAACGCAAAAGTATTTCATATTATAATGATATTTCATAGGACCCCGTCAGTTTTGTATACTACGGTATTGTAATATTATAGATATTATGGTATTATTATTTATTATAGAGATCGATAATATAATATATTATTTTAGTGATTGCTATAATATATAATTCCTACGAAACGGTAATTTTTTTTTTTCTTGAATTAAAATTTATAGAATGGTTTTCATTTAAATATATTACTTTAAGCACATCATATAACCAATATCGTCATTCAGCATATATAGTTACACCAAGCGTTTTCGTTTTATTTCTAATCTTATATTTTAGCAGTGAATGTTACAGCGATTAACTTTAAGTACAGACACGCACATTTGTTTCAGAGATCTGAGATAAACTATGCGTCTGTACTATGTTTGTTCTGTTTCGTTATATCTAATAATAGGTATACGGATATAACTATACCTACCCATACGGCTATACCTATATATATATATATATATATATTTTCATCCGCAAAGATTAGGAGGATTTCTGGGTTAGGTAAAAAAAAAAAAATAAAAATAATGTGTATCCTATATATAACGCTCCGTTAACTATATATTCGTGAGTTTGGTCGTTCACCGAAAGGGATTAAGTATAATAAGTACGAGCGGGTTGGACGTCTCGTTAATTCGTAATAAGCCGTAGTCGTGAACGGGACTGGAAAATAGCTGGGTCGGTAAAAACCGCCGAGAAAGTCTATGTTTTTACAGCGGAGGGTTTTTTTAAATTTTGTTTTTAATCTAAAATATTTTGGATGAAATGTGTGTTTCAGCGTTTACTACGCGAATAATATGAACACTGCACAGTAGCATTCACAGCTTTTTCACATGTGAATAGGGGGGGGGGAGGATATAAATCTCAATATTCTCCCAACATATTATTTGGCATGATAAAATTTAATTAATTAATCATTAAATTAATGATATTGTCATTGATCAACAAAAACCGATTTCTAAGTAAGTACACTTTTTTACGTCATAATAATAGTAGTTGAGTAGGTATTGTGTTAGTAAGTTATTATACTAATAATAACTCTATTTACCGAATTTCTTATTGAAAACGTATTATTTCATATTTGTCCCAATATCGACAAGAAATAAATAATTTGTTTAACATGTCATAAAATATTATAATTTATACCTCGATTATAGTCATATATAGGTAGGTAAGTCTTATAATTTGCAGTCTTATAAAAGATACTTTTAAAATTTATTTTAAATACCGATACTTTTTCAGAAAATATTTAAAATACGCGTATTTAAATACCTGACTAAGAAAGTATTTAAATACAAATACTATTATATACTTTATAATAATTTTTTTTATAATATAATTTACAAAACTTTAAATAATTAAAATCTATGTTATCAATTTGTTTAAACATTATATATATATCTTTACCTACCTATTTAACATTATTACAAATAAATTTATATTACATATTACAAATTATATACTAATAAAATTTAATACTAATTAAATGATTTATGATGATACGTGTATTGTGTAGACCTGTAGAGTAAGTATACTATTTAGACGATATCGTACAGTGGCGTGCCGAAATAGCTTTGAATGATGCCTAGGCAACAAGTTTATAAGGGGTGGGTCTGTACGCTAGATGGTCAAATATAAAATTTTAATACTATTTATCGTCTGAATATAAAATAATATATGATAAATAGTATACTACAGTAATGTTACAGGTATATAGGCCAAGTGCCAAGAAATATACAACTGCAGTATCTGCAACGTAACGTAATACATTTTTAAATTAAGTTATTATTCAATAATTTATGTAAGAAAATGGCTTTTGAATTGTGAATTGGAAAAATTGTTGAAATAATTTAATTCGTAAATTGTTTGAAATATAATAATATAAATTCGTAACCCCCCACTCCAACCAAACTCTTGGTACACCACTGTATGGGACGTGGGTGATAGGTATACTGATTATTATTTGGCTTCATATAATTTTGAAGCTGGGCACGCCACTAATATTATACCGTAATATTATTATGTTCTATATCAAGACACGTGTTTATTAATTTTTTTTTATTAAATGCAATATAATCTAACTTTACATGGGGGGGGGGGGGGGAAACGTGATAAATAGATCCATTTTATCGCGGGAAAAAATAAATTATCAAAATAATTTTAGTTTTGATTTCGTGTTTCAATTTCTATATACGATCACATACAACTTCCTTTGTAGAATGATTAGGTTATAATATGACATAATGAACTACGGAGCATTACATTAAATACGGCCGAAATTTCCATAAATAAAAAAAAAATGTCCAATGTATAAAAATTGTGCATTATCCTTGTAGTTTCCATAATATGAAAAAAAATATATACATAAAACTGGGCTCGAGTTATCGCTTTTGGGTGTGCCACAGGTGTGCGGTGAAAATCGTACGGAATGCAAAGCGTACAAAAAGATTGGCATATTGAACTGCCACTGTTTTAGATCATCCCGTGTACTTACGCATCGTTAACCTAAAACGAAAATTGAATATTCCCGATTTCGCTTAGGAAGGCGGCCGCCGCGGTGCCATATTCGCATCGCGCAACGTTACAGTCCGACCGTGTCCGGCGGACCGTTTTCTGGACGTCTCCGGTCGCGGTTACATGCACGCGGACGACGAGCACTTCGCCGGCGACCCGTTTGACCGCGTCAACACCGTCAACGCGGACGACAATCTGTTGCGGTTGGCCACGTTTCGCACGTTCAAATCCGTGATGCGGCTAAGTTTGCGGCGTAACCGCATGGAGTCCGTCGAACCGTACGTGAACGTAATATCGTAATATCGATTAGTTTCTGGACACTCCGGTCCAGATGTGTATTTAGCTATTTTCAAATGGTAGGGGGGATCAGATTTTTTTTTAGAAGCTTTCACGAAATCGACCCCTCCCCTCATCAACAAATGATAATAAACATGTTCAGTATACGTTATAATGCAAAATCCAAAAAAGATGGTAAACAAAATATTATTAATAGCAATTTTGTTTTATTTTTGGTCACGGAGGGGGGGAAGGCGATTTAAATCCATTCAACATTCCCCCTCACCATAAATACCCCACTGCGTCGGTCTTCTCCTGCCACAGGATATCGATTAGGATATTTTAATGAAATGTGGTTCGATAATATACTAATTACTAAAGTATAACAATAAAGTTGCACATATTGTGACATATTATTATTATTATAAGTATTTACTCATAGGCGCGATTTGGATTATAAATTTGAAGTGGTTAGAGTTTCATATTAGAAAAACCTAGATATCATTTGAATTATTTTAAAAACCACAAAATATATTCACACATATATAGGTAAGGTATATAATATATATAAGTAATGCACAATGCAATTAAAAACCCAAAAATATTAACTCAAAATAAGCACAACAATTTATTTTTAATGTTCTTTGTTAATTAATTATGAGATTTGTATAAATATATTAATACAAAAATTCAGAAAAACAATACAATATAGGTAATACAATTTTTTAAGAATATATTCATCTCTTTCAATTTCTATTTACTAAACAATAAATTTAAAAGTAGCCAGTAGGTGTACGGTGTATCTACCTGTTTAAAAATAAAAAAATTGCACAAAATATTATTTTATACAATTCGTATTATTTGTTTTTAATTTATGAAATGTGCAACGAAAAATTTAAAAGATTAAAAAAATATGCTCTTAAAGTATAAAAGAAAAACAAAAAATGCATTTATAAGCAAAATAAAATGACACAATCTCGATAAAAAATTTGCAAATGTCACAAGTATTCCTCTACCTTAGTAATAACATCGAGGTGAAATATTTGAAATAATAATAAATACCACGCGGAACACAACTCGAAAACGGATTTACTTCGGAATCGCGTAAAACGAAATAATACTTATAAACAATTCGACGTAATAGCATTGACGGTGATTTGGCGGAAACGTTGATCCGTTTGGATGTCTCGGAAAATCGACTGAATCCAGATGACGTACACCGTTTGTCCATGTCAAAACTGGAACAGCTCTATATATCGGCCAATAATCTGACGGTCGTCCCCGAGAGCATTACAGATTACCGCTGCTTCTTGTCGCTTGAACTTCTTGACTTGAGTGACAATCGCCTGTCGTTTCCCAGGACGTTCTATATACTGTCGACCCTGCACAGGCTGCGGGATTTGAACATGGCCGGTAACCTGGTATCTTTTATACCGTATTTGGTAACGAAACAGGTGAGTCGATTGTACGTCATGTTGAATACAGCCATACAGAGCGATTATTTTATCACAATCCAGTGAATATCTCTAAAAATTTATTATTGCCTAATTTCTGTACGATTTTTACCCCGTTTTGAAATATTATATCATGTATATTATTCTATATTTTTTTATAGTTTTAATATTTTTACTCCCGTCCCTTATTTGATAAAACAATATCAATATTTGATTTTCAAATGAAAACATATGATTTAAATTATATAAATGTAATTTGTTATTAGAGGACGCTTATCCATATTTTTACCTAAAAAACTTAATGTGCCCGTAGGATTTTTTCAATATTTCATCTAGATAATAGCTAAGTTATACGAGTTTGCATTTTTTCTTTACATTATAAATAAATATAAGTTCATTGTCAGATGATATTTTATAAAATGCCCACAAGAAAACTTCAAAAATAAACCACTCTTTAAATTTGGTAATAATTTTAGCTCAAATACCACACCTCAAGTTTTAAATGACTATTTTGTTATAGGTACTAACTACTAGGTAAGTATATAGCAATGTTGGATAGTCGGTGACAACAAACATAAATACAGGATCCTTTGGAATATATTTGTAACTTTATAATTTTTGATTATTAAAATACAATTAATTTTCTCGACCAATTTACGTTTAATATTATAGATAAGGGGAATAGGGTGGTGTAATAGATATCAATAAAACAAGATCTAATAATCGATATTTAAACTTGATATTTCATGGTCGGTACAAAATTGATTTAAGATTTATTATTTAAACCTTGATAGTATAATATTATACATATACGATAATTATAACGTTTGTTCATTACTAATTTAACGTTAATGTTTTTTTACTATCAGCCTTTGTTACAAATTACAATATCAAATAAAAATGTTGATTTTATTGTGAAATTATCTAAATATCGATATTATACGCTAACCTGGTTTCAATTTTATAGTTTTGAGTTGCAAATATTCACGAAATATTTATGGGATTTTAAAAATTAACACGATTATTTAATTCTACATAATTTTAGAAATTAAACTTAAAAATAATATGTATGTAGGTATTTAAAAAGTTATAAATTGATAATGTTTTGCCAAATAACTAATAAGAAAAAGGGTAAAAATTATAAAACAATGAAAAAAAATACAATAATATGTGTGAATAAGTTTAAAAATAAAATTCAAAAATTATTTATATTTTTAATAATATTCAGTATCTAGATCTTGATATAAATTTACTCTAATTATCTTTCATATTCAAAAATGATTTATAAATTAATTTCTATAAATAAATATTAATAATATACGAGGGGTACTTAACCTGACTTAACTAATGATGAACTGGGCTAAATTACTATTATTTTAAAAAAAGATTCTTTGAAACGATAATAACTTGTATAATAAACAAAATATAAAGCATTAAAAATAATCATATTGCACGTACCTATTTCTTTTATGTATTAAAACATTAATACATTTTGTAAAAATCATTAATTATTTAAGAATGATAATCCTTCATGATATTTATAATTTTCAGGTCGTGTAAAAAATAAAAACCAATAATTTTGTTTTAAAAAATAATAAAACTTTATCAATTACGCTTAACAAATAATTTTTCGCGAGTGTATTGCACGTATGCAACAATTAAGTATTAATTTTAAATAAATTTAAGTTTAGTCTTTAGTATGCTTTCTTAAAAATATGTTTTTTAGGTACGTACATTATATATTAAATGACAATATATAATATCGATGTATTATTTTAATAATAATAAACCTTTGATTAAAAATTAAACTATATTGAATAAATAAGAAGTAATATTTAATACTTCTGATTAATTAATTTTCATATTTAATTTATTATTTCTTACAAAATTACACGTACATAATATATATACTCTATTTTCAGTGTTACATATAGAGGGGGATGAATAAGGCGAATGCCCCAGATGAAAATTTTGTAAATTTAGTTTATAGTATATTTAGTATTTAGTTTAGTAGGGAGATAGGGCATAGATGTCCCAGGGCAGAAAACATCTAAATGCGCTAATGTCTATATTTATTTTAAATGTCCGGTTTTCATTATTGTTTAAAATATACATTATGTTTAATGTTGAGGAAAACTATCAACTATTTTATTGTATTACAAATTTAAAGTTTCAATAATAAAAAAATATTTTCAAATACAGGTCCTTGATGGTAAAGAAGATATAGAAAGGACATCCAACGAGGAAAAAGAGAATGAAAACAATGGTATGAATAATAAGTTATTATTTTTTATCGTTAAAATATAATTTTATTTTTCCAAACAGTAAAATGCACGTTTTTTTTTTTTTTTAGAACTCGTATATGACGTACAGCATATTCCATTTTTCAGTCTTACCACAATTAATTTATCAAACAATAATATCGCACAGTGTTCTTCAATGCTATCATTGATTTGTTGGCCATCGCTGTCAAATGTCATATTAACTGCAAATACTATTAGTTTGAACAAAAATAAAATAAAATTAAAGTATTTGAAATCCACCTTACGAATGTACAACATTAAAGTCGAATATTAGTAAATAAGTAATTTTAAAATAGACAATTTTCTGGTTTTTGTATAAATTATTTATTGTTTTTAAAAGAAAAAAATATTTATATAAGATAAAGTTTTTTTATATTAATATATACTTATACGCAGCTCAATAACATTGATATTGTATTGTGTTTTTATTTTTTAGACTATTCTTTTTCTTTATTTTTAAAGAACTGTCGAGTTTGTGTAAATTTGAAATTATTATCAACGACAGTGCTTCTTGTAGATGTTTGCATCATTTGACTAGTCGATCAATGTGTATTTGATTTAAATTTAAACTTTATCTTTGCATCTAACATAGTTAAAGCATCTTGAAGCGATGACGCACACAATATTGCATTCAAATCAGATTCATTTACTGGGTATGACTTATCATCTACACATATGGCGGTTTTATGACTATCATTATCTATTTCTATGAGTTTTGGATGTTCCATTGTTAAAGGCAGAACTTCAGTATCTTGATTTAAAGATAATTCGTAACTATCATTATGAATAACATTCTCTATTTCTAAGATTTTTGGAATATCTTTTTGTTCGGTAGAAATATAAATTTCCTCTTTGATTGATAACTCATCAACAATATTGATTTTTGTAGTCTCAGATCCTGAAAATATTTCATCGATCTTTGGATATTCCATTCGTACAGTCGGAAATTCTTTATCTTGGTATAAAGATAAATCGTGACTTTCGTAATGAATAACATTATCTACTTCTATGATTTTTAAAGGTTTTTCCTGTACGGTTGGAATTTCTATTTCCTCTATGATACATTGATCATGAATATCATTAATGATTGTAGTCTCAGAGACATTCTCATTTTCCACGATCTTTGAATGTTCTATTTGTTCGGGTGAAATATCTATTTCCTCATTCATTGATAGATTATGTGTATTATTGTTTTTTGTAGTGTCAGATGCTGAATCTATTTCTATGATCTTTGTATGCTCAATTTTGACGGACGGAATTACTACATCCTGGTTTAGATATAATTCGTGACTATCATTGTGAATACCATTCTCTATTTCTAAGATTTTTGGAATATCTATTTGTTCGGGGGAAATATAGATTTCCTCTTTGATTGATAACTCATCAACAACATTCATTTTTTTAGTCTCAGATGCTGAAAAGATTTCATCAATCTTCGTATGCTCTATTTGTACGGACGGAATTTCTATATCCTGGTTTAGATATAAATCGT